>CM060924.1:999091125-999578625 GCA_030737875.1 Allium sativum
AACCCCTTCTAGTTCATGTCTTTTTACATGTTTCAATTTGGTTAAGTGTCTCTAATCGTATTTCTCATGTCTCCCATGTCATCCACTTAACCCCCATGTCCAACCACATGTTTATCTTGGTTAAGTGTTAATGATTATATCCCATATGTCACCCATGTTACCCACTTATCAAATCAACATGTGTTATTGGTTAAGCTTGTCTTAACCCATTCCGCTTATCAGATCAATATATATATATATATATATATATATATATATATATATATGGTTAAGTTGGTCTTAACCCTATCCACTTATATATTATTGGCTAAGTTAGTCTTAACCCCATCCACTTATCAAATCAATATGTATTATTGGTTAAGTTTGCCTTAACCCTATCCACTTATCAGATTAATATATATATTATTGGTTAAGCTAAACTTAACCCTACCCACTTATATATTATTTGTTAAGCTGGTCTTAACCCTGCCTACTTATCAAATTATTGGTTGAGCTGGTCTTAACCTTATCCACTTATATTATTGGTTAAGCTGGTCTTAACCCTACCTACTTATCAGATTATTGGTTAAGCTGGTCTTAACCTTATCCACTTATCAGATTATTGGTTAAGCTGGTCTTAACCCTATCCACTTATCATGTTATGTATCATATATATATATAATATCATATAACATGTTTTACTTAATTTATGATTAAGTACATCTTAGTTCACAAATACATTGGTTAAGAGAATAACTCCCTAAGTATCAACCCCGAAGACCAAAATCAACATCAGATTGGTACTCAGAGAATTACTCCACTCAACCAAACTTTTGTTTATCATTCATATTCGTCTTTGATCAGCATTAATTAATTATTAATGCACAGACCTCCCACATTAAGTCAATTGCTTGTGGCCGCTGGATATGCCAGGCGGTTCCGGGCAGACTTTCACCACAAGCCAGACGTAACCTCGCGTCTAAGCATCTTTTAATTATGCCTTTGACTTCTCACATTAGACTACCATTTGTGGTTGCTGGATGTGCCGGGCGGGTCCGGGCAGTCTTATACCATAAACAAGTCTAACCTCATGTCTTAGGCGTTTATTACGCATTTAATTTATGCCTTTGACCTCTCACATTAGACTACCGTTTGTGGTTGCTGGATTTGCTGGGCGGGTCTGGGTAGTCTTACACGACAAACGAGTCTAACCTCATGTCTTAGGCATTTATTATTACATATTATTATTCGACCCCAAATTTGAATTAATATCTCCATTTTAAATTGTCAGTAACTTCCGAATTAATCTATGTCCATAATTTCTCTGCATATAAATTAGGCCAATTAATGTCTCAAATTTATTATATGCTTTTATGCCATTTTTATGCCAATTCACAATATTAATATTTAATATTTTCCCATTGCCCCCATGTCGTTTGCACGTTTAATATGAAATATGTTAGACTCGCAAATAGTCTAACTCATAAAAAGAAAAGAAACATCACAACTTGCATAGCACATAAAAATAGATCTAACTTGCAAATAGGAATTATAACATAAATTCACATAGCCAATAATTTGCATAGACAATGGTCATATAGAATCATATATTTGCATAAACTACCATGGATCTAAATATAGATCTAAACATGAAATTGTGAACTTGCATATATAAATTATGGGTCTCACTTAACTTGCATATGTGAATATAATTTTCACCCAAAAATGTGACTATAGTTTTTCACCTAAACTTGCATATGGATTTCTACAACTTGCATATGAATTTCTACAACTTGCATATGAATTTATCACATGATTTTGCATATAAACTAGCATATGTATATACTTGATTCAAGTATAAAATTGTGTACAATTCACATATAACCTTGCATAAAATTCACATACTAATTAGCATATGATTTAACATCCAAACTTGCATAAGATTCACAAATTAACATATGATTTAACATCCCAAACTTGCATAAGATTCACATATGAATTAACATATGGTTTAACATCCCAAACTTGCATAAGATTCACATATGAATTAACATATGGTTTAACATCCCAAACTTGCATAAAATTCACATGTGAATTAACATATGATTTAACATCCCAAACTTGCATAAAATGAATCAAGTTAAATACGAAATAGATTTATAAAGTTAAACAACATCATGTGATTCAACATACATGCTCTCATAATCCAATTACAATCCATCATAATTAATTTAATAATTATATTGTGAAAGAAATAGTACTCACAAAGATAGGTTAGAAAAGAGAATGATTTGTTCATCTTTTGAGTTGGAATTCTGACTTGCTAAATCCTAAGCTTTAGGAAGGAGAACTATTCTAGCAGCAGCATGGTGGCCATGAGACAAATTTTGTTTTTCATTTAGGGTTTGAGTCTAGGCACTCTTTTTATAGAAGTTCGAATCAACCTAAGCCATTATATTATCATAGGAACAATCCCAACCATCCATGACTAGATAGAGTTATCTAGAACAGCCACATCAGCCCTAATGACTCAGCACAGAGTCAGAAATCGTCACATTTTAGATCTTCCTGGGGGGGTAGGTCGACCCCCAGGTCGACCTGTATATAGGGAGGTCGACCCCCTGGTCGACCTGGCCTGGGGTAGGTTGACCCCCAGGTCGACCTGCCTTGGTATTTAATTTTCTGAATTGTTTTATATAAATTTCTGAAAGTTTTGAGGGCCATAACTTCTTCATACGAAGTACGATATTCGAAAACTTGGACTCTATTCCAAGAAGAATTTCGAGACGAACGTAATGGCATAACCCGTTTCCCTAAATTCTCACTTTAACAACTAATTATTCTTAAATTTGTTAATTTTAATATTTAAAATTATGGGGTGTTACAGTGTTCTTCATTTTTTTATCGAATATCATTTTAATTAAGAAGGTGTTTACATGTTTTTACTTAGTAATAACAACACGGAGACATATATATTTACATACAAATACAAGCAGTATTAAGCAACATCTACAACCAGTGATAATAAGATACAACATTGGCCAGCGTAATTTTTTCTTTTTCAAGACTGCTTCAAAGAATCAATCATTCGAGATAGACAATTTTAACGTCATTTGTTAAATAAAGTGCAAAAGGAATTCCAAAAAGAGCTTTCATGTAGCGAGTCGAACTTCTTGGTCAGCCTAAGCCGAACAAGAAAGCGGACTGCATTGAGAAGATGATTCACCAGGACACAAACATGAGAACGTTTCATGGCTATTACAACAATTTGCATTAGAGTACAAGATATCAGAGTTTGAATAAATAATATACAGCGGAAAATATCAGAGATTTAAATTACAAAACGGTGGAAATATATATACATAAGTATAATGTGCAGTGGAAAACATCAACTACCACAACTGAAAGAAATACCCGGATATAAAACATTCTGAATATAGCTCCAGCCGTAAACCAGGATCCTGAAAAGAAATATCTGCAAAAACCAAAACTACAAGCTGCCCGTGTGGAAAATATGGGAACACAGAGTTTAGGTGGAAACAATAAACTCTGAGTCAGTCATGGGACTGAGGTGAGAACTAAAACAGTTACTAACTTTGTTTTTATGTTGTGTAAATCAAAGGACCACGCCGTATAATACATAATGGGTTTTCTCCCAAGGATATCATAAAACAAACAACGCAATGCTAAAAAGAAAAAATGCAGCCATTATAAGACTTAGGTCCCATCACAAAATGCAACACAAACCAGAGGATAAAGTTTTACCTTATAATGACCAAATATGCTTGATATGCAAAATTATCTTTTATTAATATAAGTGCAGAAATCAACTTCAAATGTAAATGTATCAATCATAGGCAGCATAGGTACCATTATATTATATCGCCATATAGATTTACAGCTAAAACCGTAAAATCGCGTATTGGAAATTTGGTTTCCATCTATGAACTGAGGCAGGGGATCTTCCTCACTGATTTCGAGACACTCTACCAAATGCCTCAGGATCATGCCTTTGGGAAACCCTTGGATCTTCAGGGTCGGTCAGCCGTCGCTGATTAGTTATACCATAAACAATATGTTAACCGATTCTATCGAACCTCTCACAAGGTCAATATGTCGACCAAATCAAAAGCCTTTTAGTCAGCCCAGATCAATTCTGAGGTATCTCGCCTTCCATCAAATAATATCCAACATCCACATAAGTAAAATTATGGGCTCCATACCATGGCTTCACTTCGAGCTAGAAGCTAAAGTATGTCCATTTCCCTGCAGTCTCTACCTCGTTTTGGTTCACACCGGGGTGTGAGGTTCACGAATTAACGCTATACAATGCTGCGCTACTAAAATTTGTGCTTTGATCATCATCCACAAGGCCTTACTTTTCAACAAAAGCCTTGATCATTTGCGTCTTAGCATGCCATATTAACAATTCATGCCATACAATTGATATCAATCAATACATAACCTCTAAGCTCATACATCTTAGAGAAGGGTGTTAAGAAAGAGAATAATTTCTTCGCCACCAAACAGATACATATTTAATAGAAATTAATCAATACAGAATGAAATACAACGTTAGACATAATCCATTCACAAGTCTGTTCTAGGTCTAAACAAAACCAGAGGCACCTAATTCCTCGTTCCATATGCCCAATACAGGAGAGAGGTCTTCGGATATCCGGTCGACATCCAAGTACGTCTGGACAATCACCACTTATTACCTCGTCTCGGGTGTACACCCCAAGTCGAGACATCAGCAATCTTCTCAACGATGTGAAGATCTTCGGTCTTTAACCACCATCTTTATATCTTGGACTTTTAGTCGTCGTAACAGTTATTCAGAATGGGTTAAACCCGGTCTTTCCAAATAACTAGCGTATCTTTATAATCATGTAATAAATACACAAAGATAGCACACATCTCATTTCAATCCAGAATATTCTTTTATTCAAATATTCACATCTTTAGGGAGAGGTTCCCCTTAATTTTGTCAAAGATAAATTCTTTTAAACTTATTGTTTAATCATCCTTTGGATATCATTTCAAAAGATTTTATTATATATTTTCACAACTCAAGCCAAATTAAGGTTTATCAACTAGTCGGGATTGACGAGCCTTACCGAAGTAATTATTCACTTTATTATCACAATCTAAACCTATTCATCCCATGAAGTAAAACTGGTGGTACTCCATATTTAACATCCATCGTGTTGTTGGTAAATTTAATTACCATTTGTCTTTTAAATATAATTAAAGATTTAACTATCGCATGGAGTAAAACTATGGGCGAAGGAGGGGAGAGGGGAGAGGGGAGAGGGGAGAGGGGGGTACTCCATCTCGAACATTTCTTAAATTTGGTAAATTTAATTTCCTTATTCATATCTCGATCTAATTAAAGATTCATTAAACTCTAGTTCAGATTTATTCTTCAAAAGTCATCATTTGATGATTATTCAACCTTTGGAACTTAATCTTGTTTTACTTGGGTTAAAGAATAGATGTTATGTAAAAACACTGTTCACAATAAACCCAAATTCCTCTTCCATTTAATATGGAATCTTCACGGAAATTTGAACAGTTTATAATCAATATAAATTTCTATATCAGAAATACTATAAGTGGAATAATGAAAAGCCCTTTAAATTCCATAAATAGTAAACGTCTTCCTTCACAGAATCTTATCTCGATTGTTATTAATCGAATTCTATTCAATTCCAATTTAATTAAATAAACTGGAAAACTTTTCTAAATCTTATTTAAAAGATTTATTCCTTTCAACTATGGGTTCAAGAACAGTATTATTTAAGATAACATTCACTACGAACTCAAAATACAATTTGATATTAAATATGAGATCTTAAATGGAAATCATGTCGACTTATGTTCAGTACCAAATTCCAAAATTAATAAGTATCGTTTTGGAATAACGATATCAATATCTTCCAAATTTCCACAACAATATCCGTATAATTACGAAATCCAGTATCGAAATATCCGGAGATAATTTTCATTCAAATTTTGGAAACCTTTGGTTATATGAAAACCATTAACAAATCCGATTTATTAATTTAAAAAATCATTGGATTTCTAATCTAGTTGTTAACTAGTTCATTTAGATAAAAATATCTTTTATTCTTTCAAACTTGTAATTTTTCTTCCAAAATCTTTCCAAATCATTAATTATGATTTTACATAATTATTCCATATTTTTAATAATTTTATTAAGGCCCTTACAGTCGATTTCCAATATCCGCCACCGAACTGCATCCATAATGACCTTTTCCAAAACTGAGTTGGACATACCTTAAAATCTAACCGTTAGATTTCATATATATTATTATGATTTGAAAGCTATTTTCGATACGAACCGAACGGTTCTGACTTCAGGAGAATCTGATGGTTGGATCTCCAATTACATCCATTCAAAGCCAATGGTCAAAATCCGCGAACTGTCGCTGCGCGAAACGTTCTATTCAGGCCATTTAAAAATATATTATATATTTCATCAATTTCCATTTAAAATGTAGTTTATAAAATGTTTATAAATTCGTTTTAAAAACGATTCCAACTTCCATTTTAATTTTAAATCAAAATTGAATATTCCATGTCATTATGATATTAAAATGATAATATTTTCAAAATATCATATTTTGAAATCAAATCTTTTTGATATTTATTATAAAAATGAATAAAATCGATAAACAAATCTGTTCAAGTTAAAATAGCGTACATATACTTAACTCGACTTCATATTCATTTCAGTTATGAATATTTCAATATTTCCGTGTCCATCCAAAATCGGACATCAAAATCATATTTTGAATCTTCACTGAATATTATTTTTAAAATATTCGATATTTCTTAATTGGAATCAGACTCAATCAATTACCATATAATTTTATTAATATGGATTCCATACATCACATGTATTCAAAAATAGTGTTAAACAACCATTAAACATTCAATTCACATCCAAAGTGCAATTTACAACTATATAAGCATTAAATAGCGCTTATAACAGTTTGCTAATCAATCGGTTGACATACAATTAAATTCAAGGGAGATGTATAAATTAACTATCAAGAATAATCCGAAGTTTAACGTGTCTTCCCATAATAATCCCAAGTTTCGATTATTTCTAAATAATCTGAAGTTTGGGGTGTCTTCCCATATTGATCCTGATGACCCGCTCACGTGTTATTTTGGGATCAATATGGGAAGACACCCCCAAACTTCAGATTAATATGGGAAGAACCAAGTAAATGGCATTAATATGGGAAGACACCCCAAATTTTGGATTATTTAGAAATAATCCAAACTTGGGATTATTATGGGAAGACACGTTAAACTTTGGATTATTCTTGACAATTAATCCTAATTATTATTATTCGTACACACTTTGGCGATGTGTAAAATTATCGTCCCAATACCCGTGTGGGGTTTAAATCATAGTCCATGTGAATTTATTTATTATTTGGGAGATGGGTGGGCAAATTATCATTCCAGAATAATTTATAATAGAAACGTTTTATTTATAAACATTTATAATCATAGCTTATAATAATAACATTAAAACTGTAAATGATCATCAACCACCAAACATATATTGCAATCACAGGCAAACATTATATACACAGTTATAAAAATTAATAACTGTACAAAATATTTGAGTGGGAGAGTTCTCACAATTGGTTTTCACTCGGCCAGTCTTTAATTGACGGTTTTATTTTTAAAATAAATTTAGCTCAAAATTCAACTTGCTCCATTTCAGTTCTAGTCAGTTCCATTGTAGTGTTTGTTGTCATGAGTGTAACGCAACTGAAATCGTTCAATTCTGAAAAGATTTGAATGGGATACGGTCATTTATACATTAATTACTTTAAAACTAATTAAATAAATGATTAACTTAATTATTTTACTTAACCGTTTCAACCAATTCTTGCCTGCTATCTATTTGCTGACACAATCAAAGAAAACCCGTCTACCCTAGGGCTTCAAATCATCATCACCATGCTTGTTCGGATCGAGATCACGGACCACCATGAGAGGCGCCAGTGTGCCACCTTCCCACGCCAGCGGTGGCTCGTCACTCGACGGCACTACGGCCTCAATATTTGCACTCGAACGCGCTCAATTTGAGGGAGAAATGCTCCCAATCCGCATAATTAAACCCAATCAGCCCCATATGAAACTGAAGCTATCTCTAAGCTCTTTAATTTTTGTTTTTTAAGTTTCAAAAATCGCTAAGTGGATTAGAACTAGTTAGAGGAGGAAGAAGATCAGGAGTCCTAGACCATTGATTTTGATTAGGGCCAGCGGAAAAAATCAGAGGGAGCTAGGTTTAGAATTTATTAATATATATATATAATAAAATTAATATTTAATTCACAAATTGGCTTTACTTCGTCCGAACTCCAAATCAAACCAAACGTCTGTCATCCCTAACTAATTACCCCCATTTCGGACACAATGGAATATGTTTCGTAAGCCAATTCGACTGTCTCGATCAGTTTTTATCAGATCAAAATATAAGTTAACATAACGTTCGATATTGAATTTTAACGTACATTTTAATTTACCGAGGCCACATACTGACTCCAAAAATTATGAAGTTTGAAATCTAGCTATGTTTTGACGATATGACCCTAAAAAAATTAATTTCGTCCAATTTGGAGACCGTTTGAAAAATGGCCTTTTACTTCGCTTATTAAATTCAAGCTGAAATTGAAAACGCGCTTAAATTTATAGCGCTCACATACTAATTCCAAATGATTTGAAATTTAAAACCTGACAATAATTTGACATTCCGGATCCAATAAAATAATTTCATCAAAAACGGAGGTCATTTGCAAAATGGCCATTTTAAGGGCTATATATGTTATTAATAGGGTACTTTTGCGCCACATCCCTATTAAAGTTTGAAATACACGCCACGTCCCTCCCCTGTTTTGTCTTCAAACCTGGTCCTATTTTTTCCTTCTGCCTCGTGCCTTGAAAACTTCCGCCTCCTTCATTTTGTGCTGGAAAAAAAATGCAGCACTAAGTAAAAAAAAAAAAAATCTAAAATTTGGAAATAATCCCAAAAGTCCATGCCAATTTTTTTTAAAAAAGTTGCATTCATGTATACAACTATTGCCAATATTTGCATACATGTATGCAACTATTGCATAAAGGAAATTCAGCTAACATTTTCCCTGCAGATATGTTGCGCACATGTGTACTTGCACACTTGAATGCAAATAAAAATGAACTGAGTTGCACTATTATGAATTATTGCACATTTTTATGCTAGAATTACGCAATAATTGCACTGAAATATGCAAGTAAATCAACGTAGATGCAAAAGCTGGAATACATGCACATATGTATGCAATAAATTCAAATATTGCATAATATTATTCACTTAACTGCACTTTTCGCTGTTTTCTGCTTTTTTCTTATTTTTGCCGTGTTTTTTGATTTTTTTGGACTGATTTTTTTGACGAATGCTTAATTTATTTTAATATTAATTTTCATATTTTTTAAATTTTTTTGATCTGCTTTTGAAAAATAGGGACCTAACTTATAATAAGTTTATGACCAGGTGTGAGCCTAAATAAGTTTGGTTTTAGGGATGTGTGCCTAATATTCACTTATTAATATATATATATATATATATTTCATAGGACTATTTTAATTTTAAACTAAACCTAACTTATAATGTATAAAGTGAAATCTAAAATTTTCACATTCGTTAGAAAGATGTAATTAAATAGTTTCTAACGTATCCGGTTTTATTAAATTCTTACTTATATTGAAGTCAGTATATTAATTGAAATTAGAAATCAAATTTTCAAACTACCGCACTATTTCAGGCTCCTTTTATAACTAAAATAAATTTATATGTTCTAACTTTGCTTTAAATAAATTTTTCGTTGTTTATTCTCAAAATAAATCGATTAAAATATTTAATTTCTATCAAAATCAATTAAAAATAAATTTTAAATTGGTTCTAAAAATACGAATTGTTACAACCTCCCCCACTTAAAAAATTTCGTCTTCGAAAAAGAACGGAGCTGAAAGTTGTTTAACTAACCAACTCAACTTTCATTCTGGCTTCAGTCCTTCAACTTTTCAGTTTCTAAGAACTTTCTAATTTTCCTGAAATTTGGCTAACACCCTAAATTTCTGAAATTTTTCGCCATAACCTCCTTTGTACGGGGTGGTCTGAAAATTTTATTAGGCCATATTAGGCACCCAATAAATCAATATATCGCATACAAAACAATTGTGCACACCCATCATAATATATAAGCCCTGCTGCCCCCTCATGCCCATGCACTGTAACTAAAACAAGAGGGACAAGTGTATTTTTGTCATCTCCCGACCTGTGTAGGGTTTATTATATAATCCTACAATTTTCCGTTATAAGTTATTAAGTCCATAATCAGTCTTTAGTTCAACCTGCAATTCATTCCTCGCCATACAAGCCTCATATGGTAATTCAAACCTTGTCATATAAGAGCCAAATGCTTATATGGAATATGATATGCTATGCCGTCTTCAGTAGTATGTTATGTGGTGTAGTCCATAATTTATTTGTTACTATTCTATGGCGTATTTTTTAAATTTCATCCAGAACAACCATCATAACTCATACAAATAACTCGTAGTAGTTTATAATAAATAAATTTGTGCAACCAACTCATTAAGGTGCACCTGTTTGTCAGACATGCAAATTAATTCTATACTCTATAGTAAATCCATAACCTGTTTAATATACATGTATATGCATATTTATCTATATATATAAATCCAATTCGAACTAAAATTTCAATCTAGTTTAATATTATATTTGGTTTGGCTTTATTTGTCATTCTTTTATTGGTTTTATCACTTCAATATTTTTATTAGTTCAACTAATAATCATACTACAAAACCCGCAATCAATTGGTTAATTAAATTTCGAAATGCATAACTTTTATATATACTCAAAAAAATATTCGATGCCAAATCACATACAATAAACTCTAACTAAGTTTTGGTTCTCACACCAGTCAATTGGAATCATATAGATATCTCACTTTCGAAACTCGAACAAGAATACCGATGATGAGTCCCCAATCAATAGAATCCTCCCCGGGCAACTAGAGTGTGATTCTACATCTACCCAGTATATTTGAGACTTTGAATACATGTGGATCAGACTTATATTTAAAATCTTCTTATACTCGATAGTCCAAAAATCAATATAAAATAAAATACTCAAATACGTATAATAAGATTTAATTTTCAAAACTAAATTCGTTTTTAATAAATAACACTCTTCAAACTCATTCTAGGGTATTATTAACCCTATCTCTAACAAGTTATTCTTATAGGATATTACTAATCCTATCTCTGATGAATTCTTTTGTTCGGTTCTAATGTGCCTTGTTCTCCAGCTTTGTAACCAAAGCTCTGATACCACCTGTAGCGACCCGAACTTCCCGACCGACCTAAACCGAACAAGAAGGCGGTCTATTTTGAGAACATGACTCATCAGAACACAAACATGAGAACATTTCATTGCTATTGAAACAATTTACATCAGAGTATAAGATATCAGAGTTCGAACAAATAATATACAGCAGAAAATATCAGAGATTTAAATTACAAAACGACGGAAATATAAGTATAATGTGCCGCGGAAAACATCAACTACCACAACTGAAAGAAATACACAGATACAAAGCATTCCGAATATAGCTCTAGCTGTAATCCAGGATCCTATGAAAGAAATATCTATGAAAACCAAAACTACAAGCTGCCTGGTGAAAAATATGGGCATCCAGAGTTTAGGTGGAAACAATAAACTCTGAGTCATTCATGGGACTGGTGTGAGTACTAAAATAGTTACTCACTTTGTTTTTATGTTGGGTAAATCAAAGGACCACGCCGTATAACACGGAACGGGTTTTCTCCCAAGAATACCATAAAGCAAACAACACAATGCTAAAAAGGGAAAATTCAGCCATTACAAGACTCAGGTCCCATCACACAATGCAACACAAACCAGATGATAGAGTTTTACCTTATAATGGCCAAATATGCTTGATACACAAAATTTATCTTTTATTATTATAATTTTAGAAATCTACTTCAAATGTAAATGTATCAATCATAGGCTGCATAAGTACCATTATATTATGTGTCGCCATATAGGTTTACAGTTAAAACCGTAAAATCATGTATTGGAAATTGGGTTTCCATCTATGAACCGAGGCAAGGGTTCTTCCTCACCGATTTTTAGACACTCTAACAAATGCCTCAGGATCACGCCTCTGGGCAAACCGTTGTATCTTCAGGGTCGGTCTGCCGTCTTTGATTAGTTATACCATAAACAATACATTAGTCGGTTCTATCGAACCTCTTATGAGGTCAGTATGTGAACCAAATAAAAAGTCTATTAGTCGGCCTAGATCAATTCCGAGGTACCTTGCCTTCCATTAAATAATATCCAACATCCACATAAGTTAAATGTTTTGGCTCCATACCATGACATCACTTCTAACTAGAAGCTAACGTATGTCCATTTCCCTGCAGTCTCTATCCCCAGTTTTGGCTCACATCGGGGTGTGAGCTTCGCGAATTAACGCTACAAAAAGCTACACTACTTGTAGTTGTACTTGGTCATCATCCATAAGGCCCTTCTTTTCAACAAAAGCCTTGATGATTTACATCTTATCATTCCACATTGACAATTCATGCCATACAATTGATATATATCAATACATAACCTCTAAGCTCATACGTCTCAGAGAAGGGTGTTAAGCAAGAAAATAAATTCTCAGCCACCAAACAGATAGATATTTAATAGAAATCAATCAATACAGAACGAAATTCAATGTCAGACATAATCCATTCATAAGTCCATTCTGGGTCTGAACGAAACTGGATGCACCTTATTCCTCGTCCCGTATGCCCAATACAAGAGAGAGGTCCTCGCATATCCGGTCAACCTCCAACTACGTTTGGACGATCACCACTTATTACCTCGTCTTGGGTGTACACCCCAAGTCGAGACATCAGCAATCATATCAACGATGTAAAGATCTTCGATCTTCAACCACCGTCTTCATATCTTGGACTTTTAGTCGTCATGACAGTTATTTAGAATGGGTTAAATCCGGTCTTTCCGAATAACTAGCGTATCTTTATAATCATGTGATAAACACACAAAAATAGCACACATCTCATTTCAATCCAGAATATTCTTTTATTCAAATATTCATATCTTTAGGGAGAGGTTCCCATTAATTTTATCAAAGATAAATTCTTTTAAACTTATTGTATAATCATCCTTTGGATATCATTTCAAAAGATTTTATTATTTCTTTTCATAACTCAAGCCAAATTAACGTTTATCAACTAGTCGGGATTGATGAGCCTTACCGAAGTAATTATTAACTTTATTATCACAATCCAAACCTATTCATCCCATGGAGTAAAACTGTTGGTACTCCATATTTACACCCATCGTGTTATTGGTAAATTTAATTACCATTTATCGTTTAAATCTAATTAAATATTTAACTATCACATGGAGTAAATCTACGGGCGAAGGAGGGGAGAGGGGGGTACTCCATCTCGAACATTTCTTAAATTTGGTAAATTTAATTACCATATTCATATCTCCTAATTAAAGATTCATTAAACTATAGTTCAGATTTATTCTTCAAAAGTCATTATTTGATGATTATTCAACCTTTGGAACTTAATCTTGTTTTACTTGGGTTAAAGAACAAATGTTATGTAAAAACACTATTCACAATAAACCCAAATTCCTCTTCCATTTAATATGGAATCTTCACGGAAATCTGAACAGTTTATAATCAATATAAATTTCTGTATTAGACAGATACTATAAGTGGAATAACGAAAAGCCTTTTAAATTCCATAAATAGTAAACGTCTTCCTTCACAGAAGCTCATCTCGATTATTATTAATCGAATTCCATTCAATTCCAATTTAATTAAATAAACGGGAAAACTTTTCTAAATCGTGTTTAAAAGATTTTTTTCCTTTCACTTATGGGTTTAAGAACAGTGTTGTTTAAATACTATTCACCACGAACTCAAAATCCAATTTGATATTAAATATAAGATCTTAAATGGAAATCATGTTGACTTATATTCAGTACCAAATTTTGAAACTAACAGGTATCGTTTTGGAATAACGATATAAATGTCTTCCATATTCCCACAACAATATCCGTATAATTACGAAATCCAATATCGAAACATTCAAAGATAATTTCCATTCAAATCCATTCCCTTTTATTCGTTGGAAAACTTTGGTTATATTAAAATCATTTACAAATCCAATTTATTAATTTAAAAAATCATTGGGTTTCTAATCTAGTTATTAACTAGTTCATTTAGATAAAAATATCTTTTATCTTTTCAAACTTGGAATTTTTCATCCAAAATCTTTCCAAATCATTAATTATGATTTTACATAATTTTTCCATATTTTTAGTAATTTTATTAAGGCCCTCACAGTCGGTTTCCAATATCGGCCACCGAACTGCATCCATAGCGACCTTTTCCAAAACTGACTTGGACATATCTTTGAATCTAACCATTAGATTTCAAATCTCATAGGCTCTTTTGGTTTTCACTTTGCAGGGGACTGAAACAACAAGGTTGAGCTATGTTCGCTAGGTAAAGTTAACTGCATTTAAATACAAATGTGGTAGACCATGTCAATGTAATCGTAGTCAACTCGAAGGTACAGAAAATACAAAGTTCGTAGATTGCCTAAGTTTGAACAACATTTGTTGGCGATGCAATTATTTGGTTGAAATTCAAACAATGCTTCTGTTCCCCATATAGGTTGGAAAATCTTCTCAATCTAATGTTATGATTCGAAATCACTTTTCGATATAAACTCAATGGTTCCTGTTTTAGGAGAATTTGACAGTCGTATCTCCCGTTACATCCATTCAAAGTCAATGGTCGAAATTCGCGAACTGTCGCTGCATGAAACGTTCTATTCAGACCATTTAAATACATATAATATATTTCATCAATTTCCATTTAAAACGTATTTTATAAAATGTTTATAAATTCGTTTTAAAAATGATTCCAATTTCCATCTCAATTTTAAATCAAAATTGAATATTTCATATCATTATGACATTAAAATGATAATATTTTGAATCTATCAGATTCTGAAATCAAATCTTTTCAATATTTGTTATAAAAATGAATAAAATCGATAAAAAAATATGTTTGAGTTAAAATAGCGTATATATACTTAATTCGGCTTAATATTCATTTCAATTATGAATATTTCAATATTTCCGTGTCCATTCAAAATCGGATATCAAATTCATATTTTGAATCTTCACTGAATATTATTTTTAAAATATTCGTTATTTCTGGATTGGAATCAGACTCAATTAATTACCATATAATTTTGTTAATATGGATTCCATACTTCGCATGTATTCAAAAATAGTGATAAATAACTATTAAATATTTAATTCACATCCAGAGTGCAATTTACAACTTTATAAGCATTAAATAATTAAACAACGCTTATAACAGTCTGTCAATCAATCGGTTAAAATACAATTAAATTCAAGGGAGGTGTATAAATAAATTATCATCCCCAGACCCGTGTTGGGTTTTCAACCGTCAAAAATAATAATAATTATTTGTACACTTGGGAGATGTGTAAAATTATTGTCCCAATATCCGTGTGGGGTTTAAATCACGGTCCATGTGAATTTATTTATTATTTGGGAGATGGGTGGGTAAATTGTCATCCCAGAATAATTTATAATACAAACCTTTTATTTATAAACATTTATAATCATGGTTTATAATAGTAACATTAAAACTATAACCAATCATCAACCACCAAACAGATATTGCAATCACATGCAAACAATATATACTCAGTTATAAAAATAAATAACTGTACAAAATAATTGAGTGAGAGAGTTTTGACAATTGTTTTCCACTACGTTAATCTTTAATTGACGATTTTATTTTTAAACTAAATTAAATAAGCGTTTAATTTAGCTCAAATTTCAACTTTCTCTGTTTCTTCTTTGGTCAGTTCCATGTTGTAGTGTTCGTTGTCACGAGTGCAACGCAACTGAAATCGTTCAATTCTGATAAGATTTGAATGAGATACGGTCATTTATACATTAATTACTTTAAAAACTAATTAAATAATAATTAACTTAATTATTTTACTTAACTGTTTCAACCTCTTCTTCCCCGTTGTCTATTTACTGGCACGATCAAAGAAAACCCGTCCACCCTAGAGCTTCAAATCGCCATCACCACGCTTGTTCTGATCGAGATCAGGGACCACCACTAGGGGCGCCGGAGCGCACCTCCCCACGCCGGCGGTGGCTCGCCGCTCGACGGCCCTACAGCCTCAATATTTGCGTTTGAATGCGCTCAGTTTGAGGGAGAAATGCTCCTAATCTGCTCAGTTAAACTCAATCAATCCCATATGAAACTGAAGCTCTCTCCCCCATATGAAACTGAAGCTCTCTCCAAGCTCTTTAATTTTTGTTTTATAAGTTTCAAAAATCGTTGAGTGGATTATAAGTTAGAGGACAAAGAAGATTAGGAGTCCTTGGCCATTGATTTGGATTAGGGCCAGCTAAAAAAATCTGAAGGAGCTAGGTTTAAAATTTGTTAATATATATATATATAATTAAATTAATATTTAATTCCCAAAATGGCTCTATTTCGTCCGAGCTCCAAACCAACCCGACGACTGTCATTCCTAACTAATTACCCCCATTTTTGACACAATGGAATATGTTTCATAAGCCAATTCGACTGTCTTAGTCAGTTTTTATCAGAGTTAAAATATAAATTAATATAATGTTCGATATTGAATCTTAACGTACATTTTAATTTACTGGGGCCACATACTAACTTCAAAAATTATGAAATTTGAATTCTATCTATGTTTTTTATGATACGGCCCTAACAAAATTAATTTCGTCCAATTTGGAGATCGTTTAAAAAATGGCGTTTTACTTAGCATATTAAATACAAGCTGAAATTGAAAACCCGTTTAATTTTACTGCACTCACATACTAATTCCAAATGACTTGAAATTTTAAACCTGACAATTATTTGATGCTCCAGATCCAACAAAATTAATTTCATCAAAAACGGAGGTCGTTTGCAAAATGGCTATTTTTTAGGGCTATATATGTTATTAAAACGTATATACATTCTATAACGATTATTTTAAATTTTAAACCGGACCTAACTTATAATTTATAAAATGAAATCTAAAATTTTCACTTTCGTTATAAAGATATAATTAAATAGATTCTAACGTTTCTGGTTTTATCAAATTCTGACTTATATTGAAGTCTGTATACTCAATTGAAATTAGAAATCGAATTTCCAAACTACCGCACTATTTCAGGCTCGTTTTATAACTAAAATAAATTTATACGTTTTAACTTTGCTTTAAATGAATTATTCGTTGTTTATTATCAAAATAAATCAATTAAAATATTTAATTTCTTCAAAATCAATTAAAAATAAATTTTAAATTGGTTCTTAAAATACGGGTTGTTACATTTTACTTTGGCTTATACCTTATCTTCTACCCTTTTGAACATTCAACCCAACAATAGGAAGCTCGGCCTTTTCATTTGGTAACTATTTACAGTTTTAAAGAAATAAGAGCCTGATTATCAAATTCTTCTGTAGGAAATTCGTTGATGTTCATTCCAGATGATTTCCTTCTCCTAGATGGCACTGAAAGCATATCTACATTCATGCTAACTTCTTACGTGACTTCAACATTTTCGAACTGTATTACTTGGATTACCTAGTTGCTATATCTGAATTGATTATTTAGATTACTATTCAAATTATAAGCAGGTTAGGAGTTAGTCTTTGTTGTTGGTTATTAGGAGACACGTACTCTTGTTCATAACTACAATTTTTCTGAAAATATGCTTGTTGAGAGTAATTTGAATTTTGAGAGTTCTGGTACTGATTTGACTTCTATTGGGAATTGCAGAAATTATGATATTATGGAGGTTGACATGAATCAATACCATGGTGAGACTGATAGTGGTTCGATTTTGTTGTGATTGTAACTGGTTTTGATTGCGTTGGTTTGGAATATGGTTATTGGATCGGGGTTGTGAAACAGATTTCCTTTATGTTGTTTTGACAAATATTAGGAATTGTTTTGTATTTAAGATAGTATGAGTATAAAAGAATTTCGTGTAATTTTTTAAAAACAGATATAGGAATTATATAAAAGAAGACGAGGGAAGAAGATGAGAGAAGAAAGGGAGAGGCAACGGTCAAAAAATTATCGTTGCCCTTAGCTTGGGGTCAACTGTAGCCAGTTGGGCGACGTTGCTTCTCCCCTTCTTCTCCCTATGTTCATTTTTTGATAAGATTTTGTTATTTAGTTATGATCGTTGCACTTAGCCAGATGAGAGAAGAAGAAGAAGATGACCATCAAAGTTGGGGGTCGTTGCTTCCCACCCAAACTTTGGGTTAGGGATGCACTAACTGTAGCCAATAGGATATTAGGTTTTGGATAATTAAATAACGTAATATTCACCTTTCTAAGCCCAAATCAACGTGCATTTTAATTCATATAATCAAACGGTGCGTCTGGTTGCTACGAAACTTGATGGCGTGCGTCATCTCACCATTATAATTGTAATAGTACAAGTTTCATTCCAATCCAAGACTACATCCCAAATTGATAATCCGTGTATTTCGAGACCCTTTTGACCATCAAATAGTACGATCTCAAAATATAGTGACTCTTGTATTTTTTCCCATGTAACGTATCATTTGAATTCAATGGAAGTGGTCTCAAGTCCTGATTTGACTACATAAAATGTCACATTTTGAAATCATAACTAAATAAAAAAATATTTAGATAAGATTTTTAGATATCCAACCATTAGGATCGTTACACTTTATCTCTTTATCTAAGAAAAATATTAGTGCTGGTACCATGTGGAATGAATTTAGACTCTATTTGTCTGCATCATAAGAAGTTATCTGCCTTTTTCATGTCTTTCATTGCTTGTAGCACCATCAATCTTAGCACTTATTATTCATTAAGTCAAGGTTTAGGAGTAACTTGATTAGTTTGTCAATCTGTTTCGGGTTTGGAGGGTCCTTGTTTGGACATAGTCATTACTCGAGTAAGGTTATGAACAATTTGCAATAATTCCTTTATGAGATATGCTAGTAAGGAGAAATCCTTTATGCCATATATGTGTAAGTCAAGGGTAGTCCGACTAGAGATGACGGAGATTCAAGCTCTTTTAGTGGTAAAATGTTAAAAAAATTCTTTGTTACCCTAAAATATAAAAAAGAAAATAGCCATACCCAGATGTGGCTTGTGAGGTCTTATGTCAACTCGATAAAAGTATGTGTAACAACCCAAATTCCAACAAACCGAACTTTTTTTCAAAATTCTAATCCATTGAAACCTGTGTCAGTTGCTCTGGCATCCTACAGAAAAGACAGAGATATAAAATATATCAGAGCTCATAAAATATCTCACGCAGAATGGATAAAGTATATAATAATCAAAGTATAGCCTTACCATAGTAATAATACTGCCTAACCAGTATCCAAAGCTAGCATATCTCTACCACAAATTTAACCTACGCGTATGTTATGAGGAGGGGATCAGAACACAAGTTCTGGTGACTGGATTTAAACTATACACTTTGGATAATCCTACATATACCGTTCAATCACATTTTCTTATTTATTAGGTTACTTGGGTTAACAACACTCAAGGCTTATACACATATCATACCCATTTACTTCTCAGTGGATTAATCTAATACAGTATATATGTTGCTACCCCCTCCCCCAATATTGAGGTGTACCCCATGGTACCCCACTCGCACGGTCTCCATCGTAATGCCACAAAAATGAACGCAGTACCTCATCCTACGCCGAAGTGACGTATGGATCTCTACATAACAATGTTAGGTTTCGCAATTATCTGCCATTACTACGCTACGTAAGCGTATGGACTGCCACCTTCGATCGAATCAGATTCCATACCAGAGTAATTCCCTCAGGTCTACGATACACCACCCAGAGCATACATGCATGTATCTAGACTTTCCCACATACGTATCATCAATCGCATTCGATGCATTAACTACACATAAAGTGCACCAAGTTTCATGGTAGGGCTATACAAGAAACACAGAACTCAGTCAAGAGCTTTTCCATATCTGTATAGGCCCGCCTTTATGGGACTCAAAATACAGATATCCCCCGGGTTTTTTTTATGATGGCTATGGCCCCACCCCGGCTCCTCCCTCAACTAGTAAAGACTACAAGAGCTAAGCGACTTTCCCCTAACAAACAATCTAAACATCCAGTTGGCATCTCCTCTCAACCACTATACCTCGATAGTGAAAGGTAAATGGTCTATTGGGTTTAGCTCTAGTCTTTTCACATTCCACTGGCTGTTGATAACGGGTACCCAACGATCTGCTATCCTTATTGGTCGTGACCTCGGCTCCCGTTAAGGCGATCGCCGAATCACTCTAGTGCCACCTCGTCACAGCATTCTGACTGCCAGGCTACTTTTACAGTCAAGGCCCACCCACCTGGTAGTTACGCGCAAACCCAACCTCTGCGAGCACAGCCTAAACATGTGCCACCGCACAGACTACCAGGAGCACTTTACATATCTCAAGAAGCCGTGTGCTTCCCCCTTTCGGTCCTTCAGCGCTCCCCTCGTGCCTCACGACACCACGATGATCTACCCTGTTGGGTCATTCACCCTAAAACATGAGGACTGGTCCAAGTGCCTCATTTTAATATGTTATTAGACCCTATGTCTAAACATTCTTTTATGCGCTTGCTTTACCTCATCAAGTTTTCATTTAACTTAGTTACTCCTAATCACGTTGACTTCTTATTCAAGTTACCAAGTTTCTCTTGCTTATTAATTTCGGTCTTATAACTTAACCCAATCAAGCCTATTAATAATCCCACAACATGTTATTCTCTTGATTGTGATCTAAGGTCTGTAATCCACAATCCCTTTGTATTCTTGTTTGATTTCATAGTCACAATAACATGTTCTACTTAATATGCAATTAAGTATATCTCAATTCACATGTTTTCTATTTAACATGTCAGTCATTATTTATGATTAAATATAACTTATTTCATTTCATAAGTTTGCCTCATTCTTTCTTATTTAATCATAATTCCATCTTTTACCGTCACTAAAACTTATCGTTGTTTACTTATTAACTTAGTTCTCTTAACTAAGGTTTACTTATAAGTTCCCTTTCCATTTATTATAACCTATGTTATAATTTCCTCTTGTCCCTAGGACAAGCCTTAACATGTTATTCTTTTCAGTAGATTTCATCTTTCCAAGTTACACATTACTTAATTATAATTAAGTACAACTTCTTACATTTCATAAATTCCCCCTTTTCTCTACTTATTACAAACAACTGGTTTCAGTTTTCCCCATTTACTGGTTACTTAATTTACAATCAAGTACCACTTATCTCATTACATAAGTTATCTCATTTTCTCACTAAGTTTATTATAACCTAAGTTATAATATCCACTTGTCCCTAGGACAAGTCTACCTATTATATAACATTCTCATTAATGTAATTAATTATAATAGGTTATTATCATTCCCCGTTCATTCCATTTCCTTTACCGTTGTAATTATCATTCATTTAATTCCATTTCCATTAATTACAATTATGTTGTTTATCACTCCTGCTATTTACATATATTTATATATGTGTATATTCATGCACCAGACCTCTCACATTAAGCCTATAATTGTGGATGCTAGATTTGCCGGGCGGTTCCAAACAGACTTCTACCACAAATTGGCTTAACCTCGTGTCGTAGCACCATTACATGTTTTTATTTATACACTTAGACCCCTCACATTAGATTTACCACTTGTGGATGCTAGATATGTCGGGCGGTTTCGGGCATACTTTCACCACAAGTGTAATCTAACCTCGTGTCTAAGCGCTGTTACAGTTTCCTATTTACTGTAAATTTTCTATATAATTTAAGCTTGTCCATTCTTTTAAGTCTATATTTTACATGTCATCATACTAACCCCATTTTATGTCGCATGTTCTTTCTAACATACAATAAATTCTATTCTAGCATGTAATTGTTTTAATCATGTAATTATCCAAATCAAACAAACTAACATGTAATTTTCTCAATTTCTACCGTTAATGGTCCAGGTACATGAATGTCACAAGTTAACATGGAATTGAAACAACATTAATTGCTACACATATTTTGACAAGTTTATCTTTCAACATATGAATTTTCCAACATATTAATATCTTAGCATAATAATATTCCAACGTGTCATATTCGTCACTTTAATCTTGTAATTGTTCAAATCAAACAAACTAACATGTAATTTTCTCAATTTCTATCGTTAATGGTTCAGATACATAAATGTCACAAGTTAACATGGAATTGAAACAATAGTGATCGCTACACATGTTTTGACAAGTTTATCTTTCAATATATGAATTTTCTAACATATTAATATCTTAACATATTAATACTCCAGCATGTCATATTCGTCACTTTAATCTTTTTAACATATGTTTAAACATTTCAACATATCATATTTCAACATATCATATATAACGGGGAATGTCAAACGATAATATATCATTATCAAAAATGATATAACTTAAATCCACTCACCTAATTTGCTTTCCAAATCTTGGATCTGGTCAAGATCTAACATTCCATGGTTTTCCGCTAATTGGATTCAGAACCTAACAACCATGGATTCATAATTTTTACTAAAAGAAAAATGGAAGAAAGAGGAAGAAAATTGAATAGATCAGATCAAGAAATTTACCTCACTTCGAATATGATTCTGAACATCTTCTTATTAAGATTTATTCTTTTCCTCCAGATCTTGGTTAGAATTTTCCTAAACTAATTATCTTATTTTTCTGAAGAGATTTGAGGATGAAAAAGAATGGCAAAGCTTAGACGTTATCTCAGAGAATGTGAGATTCAGGCTAGGCTCTGCTAGCTTATTTATAGGTGTTCAGGATCATTTCGTACACGCAGCGCTGAGTCAGCATTGAACGTGTAATGACCCGGAAAATTCGACGCTTGAATTTTCGACACAATTACATCACGTGTCCAAACTCGAGTACCGAACATCCAGAAAGTTATTAGAAAGAAGTTAGAGGGTGGGGTAAGAAAGAAAGAAATATTGGAATAGAAGAATAAGAGAAAGAACCAACAACATATAGAGTCTCACATCGCAGCGGAATAAAATATAATACAAACATAACTTGATTGAAAGCTTGAAGTAATATACTTACATACATTAGAGTACAACGTACACATCTGGATAGTTATAACAACTTGTCCTCAAGTACAACACACAACGGAATAATATTATATATATATATATCATACGTCTGGGCTACTCCAGCTCGTCCCTGAGCTTCACAACGTCTGATAATCTGAACCTGTAACCCGGGATAACCCAAGCTTTTACAAACACGGGTCAGTCTGGTGAGCCAGAGTGATAAAAACTCGCTAAGTTTAAATAACACCCATATTGATTTTAAAGTCAAATATCCTTTTGAAAGAAAAGGATAACAGTAAGATCAGTCCACACATAAACACGGACGATTTTTACCATATTATAACCCAAACCAATTTTGAAATCATGTCTTATTCTGATATTATAATAATGTTTAAATACAAATAGATAACAATATAGCGAAACGCTTGCATCTCACGCTCCACATATATAGTATACAATCAAAATCGTGGGTGCTTATTGGAGATCAGATTCCAACTATGACAAGGTATGGAACCACATTCCGATAGTGTATCTCTATAGGGGAATACACCGGGTTCAACAGAACATCTTGCAACCCGACCACATATGACCGACCACTCTTTTTGCTTGAGTGTATCGAATGTATATCACCAACGGTTGGGCTCAAACCACCATTTCCCGAAAGGGACATCATCGAAATAGATTAAAAAGGAAAATAATTTTCTCTATATAGGTGATTATACACCCTAATGGGAGCGACCCACATAGCCATGTTGCCTACTCGATTTTTTTCATTTCTCGATTGATGAGGCTTGAGGTTCTACTATCTTTTGATCATCTGGCTGCCATTAACTTTGAATGCCACATCATCAGATCCGTTTAATCACCGATTGACGACCTCAAAAAATACACTGGGCACGTTTGAAGAAATCGATGTACGTGACCATTTAGAAATACTTTGTCAGACACTCGTCCATACAAGTCATCCAGGAACAAGATGAACCGAAGGCACTCTCCTACCGCATCCAAAGGATCAGTAGTGAATAGTCCTTGCAGCCCGCAAAATCCCACTCATGACCGAATCATGTCAGACAACCACTAGTTGCAATCCAGAGAATATCCGACAAGTAATCCTTCTGCTTATAAAGATCCATGGTCTTCAATTGCTCCATCTTCACCAGCATCTTCAACGTTACGTATTTGCTGGTTGGAATGGTTTTCGAATATAAATTCGATCCTGATCTTTCCATACCAATAATCGACTTGGCCAGATTTTGATAGTCGGTGTTTTACCTATCAAAATAAACAACCATCATCCATAGAAAAATATATGGATTCACCGGTCCAGTATACAACATCACTTGTCATCTTTAGTTAAAATTGTTGTCAACAAATTTCTAAAATTTTCGACATTTGGATTACTGCCATTCCGGTTTTATTCAACTTAAAATTCTTCGAATTATCGTTCGTGATATCCTTTACAGAAATATTTATTATAATATCTCTCACTACCCTCGTTTATAAACTAATATCATCCTTAGATAATCATGAAGTCGTTACAAGTTGGGGTATTTTATTTACCTTTCAGACCTTGAGACGTCAACATTCTCATCTTTGGAATAAATAGAAGTTATCAACGAATCCCAAATTCCAGTAACCATTCCAAAGTTTCACTTACTATATAATTCTCTTTTATAACTACTTTACTCAACTTGGTTTCAATAAACTCCATTCATGACTAAAACATTTGCCTCCAAATCTTATCATTAGCTCTTTTATAATCAAAATCAGTTTACTTACTTCAGCTCGATTCAAATTGAATCTTGTTTAAAACATTTCTTTTTTATAGAATTTCTTCTAGGAGTTAAATCCATAATATAAATCATAAACACGAGTAAACTTATTGAAAATCCTTTCAATTATAACAAGGGCTTAATACCCTATTCGACTCCATTAATCGTGTTTCGGTTACCAGATCATTACCTCAAAAATTATCTTCAACTCCTTTTCATTTAAAAGTTTACTTAATCATTAACTATTAATAAAATAGTTAATTTTCCTTTAAAGGTTATAATAATTTACATTAACAATAATTAACATTCTAATAATTTGTTTCTAATAATCAATCCTCTTTAAAGCAATTTACTTAATTGCCTCAAAACCAGGTTAATCCGATAACCAAATCCATTAGTCCTTTTTTAAATTTTATTTATAAAATTAGTTTTAAATAATTCCATTTAATTTAATTAACCATTTAATTAAACTAAATAACCACTTTTAATTATTAAATTGGGATAACTAATCCAAACCTTAACCGTTTGGATAATCCCTGCTTATCTGCTTATAACACTCACCAACATAAGAGTTTTCTTTATATATTCAGTTTAAAATTTCTGGATAAAAATAATTATCTATATTCCTTTAATAAACCATTGTTCAAATAATCTATGTAAAATAGATTTCAAAAATCCAATTTGGTTATAAATAAATTCTCATAACCTTATCTCCGTCAATTTACCTGACTGTAAATTAATGTTCATAAAATGATTCATTTTTAGGCCAACCGTTGCCAAATATTCAACCAATATCTTCCATTGGTTAATAACAAACAAATGTTAAATTTTAAATCCAACGATCAACAACAAACCAACATTCAATTTGTTTGACTAAATAATTCATATAATATATATGAATATAAACAACATATTTGAGGAATCCGGTTGAATCCCTCCAACCTGTCCTTCCCTGCATCAAAATGGGTTACCTCAAATTTAATAACAATATTTTTATTCAACACGATAAATAAACAAACAATTTAACTAATAACAGTCAACAAACAATTTATAATGTCCATTCTAGCATCCAATTGTTAATTCAATACGTTTATATTATTATAAACGTAACCAACAAGGTAAGTTACCTCGTTTGGAATCTGATCCTTAAAATAATGATTTAATTTGATTAAATTAAACAAACGTTTACTTTAATCAGTGAATATTTGAAATATTCTGCATTCATGCAACAGTTATCAAACCATCAATCATTAGCAACCAGTGCATACAAGATAAAAACCCGATTTATATAAAATATAAACGGGATAAACTGAATGAGTTGAACGCACTTTGTTTCCAATTGACCTTGAAATAATTCGTTTTAATAACTCGCAGTTGTGCCCAATTCTGACTGGACCAGTTCCAGATCATAACGTTTGTTCACACCATTCCAATGCTTTCGGTTTTGTGCAATTCTGTTCACAAATGCACAGGTAATACGAATTATGAGTTGCACTGCTTTAAAGTCACTGGACTCACCAGACTTATGTCTGACCTAGTTTGTTTTCGCCTCTTTTCTTCCGTCCCCCCCCCCTCAGGTTTTTAGGGAGGAAATACTCAAGCTTAGTTCAGATATCTCTTTCTTCCAGCTTGAAGTTGAAAGGTGCAATGCTTTGCTTTCATTCTACATGGCATTTTCTATTGGGGATTATGGCTTTAAAATTTTGTCCTCTGAAGGCTTTTATACAAGACTGATATTATGTACTTGGTTTTGTTGTTTTGAAGATGTAACCAAACTTATTTCTGTTTCCGCTGCAATAAAGTTATAAATTTTCCAAGTACTACTTTATCTATCCTGTAATATTCCATTCTGTTTACTTATAACGCTCCACGAAACTTAATGCATTTCCTTTTGGAGGGTATGTTCTTAACTTCTCCTTTTTCTATCGCTTTGTTTATACTCGTTTTATCATTCAGTATGTCCTCTCGATTACATCTTCGATCTTTAGGTAGGAAAATCCTATCGTTGTAAACATGTGTTTGAGACATGTTATGTTTGGTGGATGCAAGTGGATGCAAGTGTTTGCTAGTGGTTGCTCGTGGATGCATTTACACATACATTAGGCACTAGATCAGCTTAATCACTTTCATATTGCATATGAATAAGTGTGCATAATTAATTTTATGGACGTATATTGAATGTGTTATCATGTGGATGTTGCATTTGAATGAATAATTGAGCACGCATGTAAAAATGATATGTATCATTAGGATTCTTTTGCATACACAATGGATGCATGGCACTATCATGAATTGCATTAAGGAGGTCGACTGAGTCAGTAGACCGCCCGATTTTCCATTAGAGTAGGAACATATACACACACTTTTGCATATGTTCATTAAAGCATTAGAAATCATTTAAAGGACAACGGATGTCTACGATTGATGGATTAGTAGATGGATGATGGATGGTAACATTCTTCTTAACTTGGGGATTTCGGGGACGAAATCCTTTAAGGAGGGGAGAATGTAATAACCCAAATTTTTATATGATTAATTTATGGATTAATTAATTAAGGAAGAAAATTCAAAAGTGCGCAAGAAAATGTGTATATACATACATACATACATACATACATATATATATATATGACGTATACACATCATGTGGCGCATGTGGCGCATTTTTGTTGGTCAAGGATTGTTTTTTTTACCGTGGCCTTCTCTGATTGGCCTGGTGACGAATTCTGAGGTATTATGGCTTATGTGTTATGCTGTGATTGGCTGAGTGACACATTTCTTTGGTTTGGATGGCTCTGATACCAAGTGTAACACCCCACATCCGTTAATGTCACTCACAAAGGGAATGCATTAAGTTTCGTGGAGTATTATAAGTAAATAGAACGGAATATTACAAGACAGAGAAAGTAGTACTTGAAAATTTTTATAACTATATTGCAGCAGAAACAGAAATAGGTTTGATTACATTTCCAAATACCAAAACCAAGTACATAATATCAGTTTTATACAAAACCTTCAGAGTACTTAGTATTAAAACTGTAATCCCCAACAAAAAATGCCATAGATAAGCTGAATCAAAGCCAAGCAATTCATCTTTCAACTTCAAGCTGGAAGAAAGGATATCCGAACTAAGCTTGCGTATTTCCTCCCTAAAAACCTGGGGGGGGGGGACGGAAGAAAAGAGGCGAAAACAAACTAGGTCAGACATAAGTCTGGTGAGTCCAGTGACTTTAACAATATAATCATTAAAGTAACAAGATAAGAACATAAACTGGAAAGTAAGAAATGACTATACATAAATATGCATGACAAGGTAAGCAGGATGAATAAGATAAACGTTGATCGCGCTTCTAATCACTAAAGGATAATTACTACACTACACCAATGCTAATTTCACCGCACTGTTACTAGTTCCATACTGAAAGTTGATCCCCATCTTGTAATTGGTAGTCCTCAGGCGTAACATCTAGTAAGAGGTATACACCCCATACAATCCTTACTTGCCCATACTAAATACTATATGCCCCCACACTACCCCCCATATCGCTTAATCGATCAGCTCCCTAACTCGCATGTATTTATTACTTGTGTCATTCGACCCCGCTTGTTTACTTGTGCCATTCGGCCCCGCTTGTTTACTTGTGTCATTCGGCCCCGCTTGTTTACTTGTGTCATTCTGCCCCGCTTGTATGTAGATACCTGTGTTGGTCCCACCATAGGGTATATCAATCCCTATGATGGCAACCCGACACAATTCAGGATGCACAGTGTGTACTGCTGATGCCCAGTGCCTTCTTTTTCCACTCCGGAGCACGTGCACGCCCATACTCCGCCGGAACCTACACTGGCGCATCACCCGCCGCTATTTTGACCACTTATAATCAGCCCAGTAATCGTGCCTCACCCTGTCTAGTTCAGGATACCATGATACATCTGTGTGGGTTACTGCTGAAATGGGTCCTCGTTACTAGAGTTTCCTACTGGTTAAGTTTGTGGGCCTATATATGCAAATATTACCCACCTACACGAGATGTACTTAATCCTCCCACTGATTCAAACATGTTTATTTAACGGTTAAGTTTGTGGGCCTATATACACTAATATTACCTACCTACCCAAGGTTTACTTAACCCTCCTACTTATCAAGTCAATATGTATTATTGGTTAAGCTTGCCTCAACCCTATTCCCTTTGTTCGTGTAAAATTGGTTAAGTGTTGTCCATTCATGTTAACTTAACCCACCTACACATCATGCTGTATTAGTTAAGTGTTTCTTATTAACTTAACCCTGTTCATTCATCACGTTATATTGGTTAAGTGCTTTAAATTTACTTAACCCCACCCACTTGTCTAATTAACATGTTGTATTGGTTAAGTGTTCTCAATTTACTTAACCCCACCCACTTATCTAATTAACATGTTGTATTGGTTAAGTGTTCTCAACTTACTTAACCCCACTCATTTGTCTAATTAACATGTTGTATTGGTTAAGTGTTTCATATTCATATGTTACTTAGCCCTTCCGTTTTAAGCATATCTGTTCATTGGCATTAATTAATTTATTAATGCACCAACCTCTTACATTAGAATTGTTGTTTGCGGTTGTTGGATGTGCCAGGCGGTTCCGGGCAGACTTCTACCACAAACTCATTCTAACCTCGGGTTTTGGGCTTAATGTGCTAACCTCTCACATTAGATCTATGTTGTTGCGGTCACTGGATGTGCCGGGCGGTTCCGAGCAGTCTTACACCGCAACTCAATCTTACCTCGGGTTAGGCATGTTCATATTTTAACCAATTTACATATTTACCACTTATGTCCAAGTCTAGATTTATATGTAAATTATCCATAAGTGTGGTCAATTCAAGTTATGCCACATTTACTAGATAATTTATGGTATTGGTTAATCCAAATTTTAGTTTTTTAGACACAATTAACTTTAAATATATTCACTTTAAATAGGCATATTTATTACAACTAAATCACTTATTATTGTTGATGTTTAAAATCTTCAATATGCATTGGCCAAAACAAGCTGTTTAAATTTAGAAAGTTTCCTGCATATTAAACCCCTTTTTGACTAACTATTACTTAAACTAAATAATTAAATTTTTATTTAATGTTAATATAGTCCGTTAATACCTTAGTATTGCTTGTTCCATATTGGGAATCCCATGCTCGGCACGCATGACAAATGTTGCTGCTCACACAAGTTATTCAACCAATTCTTTACTCAACCCAACGGGCTTGGCTCGAGTTCCAGTTTCCCTCCTTCTTTGAATAATTCGAACAAGCTCTTGAACCATCCGCACCCATTGTGACTTCGATCCCAGCATTTTATTTACTTTTTTCTATTTTATTCTTATATTTGATAATATCAACGGCCCAAGCCCATCATCCCACTACCGCACAAGTCCTTCATACCTCATCTTCTTCCACGCATTGGATCCCGCCTTAAGCTTTCTCACTTCCTTCCCATTTCAACATGTTGTACACTTCAAAATAAGCTCCTCTGCCTGCACGCAACTACCCACCGCTCGTCACTCTCCTCCAAGTCCTTTGCTTCCTCCAAATACAAGAACTCGAACTTCTGTGTCGTTACAGCCAAGCTTCTCATTGGCATTCAACACTTCATCCCATATTAAAACAAATCCTTCCCCATGCAGCTATTCACGCAAACTACTACCACTAACCTGCGGCCATGCATGCTGATTTGCTCCCTATTTTTCCTTTCCACTCTGCGCCAAAGTGCTAAAACACCCACTTCATTGTTCAACTGATTAACGTGCACCACCCATACCTCTCACTTCTGTTACGTTTTTTCTTTCTTTACCATATATATACATTTTTTTTCACGCACCATTCCCTTTTGAATGCTTTAGAACAACCGCCATCTACCTTGCAATCTTCCCATCGCTCACGCCATTTTTCCACGTCCTTCACTATTTCAAAACCCATTTACCCCACTTTCTGTAACCGCAATTGCAACCGCCATTTACACAGTGCCCCACTCCAAACACCACTAACAGACCTCGCACTGTAAAACACCTACTCTCCATCAAACATCCCACAGAATGCATGAAACGAAACCATGCATCTGCTTCCCATCGTGACTTTCTATATCATCTCCATCAGCGTACCTCTGTTAACCCATGATGCTGCTCCCCGATGGCCTGCTCACCTTCATTTTCGCCAGCCCGTTTCACCTAAAATGATGCTGCCCCGCTCATCGAACATCCATCAACGCAACAGCGCCAACCTCCCTCCTCCAGCAACTGCGCCACCCAGCACACTCCCCGCTGACCTCTCATGTTCTTACGTAACTGGGTATCTTTATTCCTTTTCATTTTGTTGTTTTGTAAAGAGAGCGTTTTGGTTTCATGTATACCTGTCTTTGGTTTGGTTTGCGAAGAGGAAGGTGAATTCTGTTTGTATTTATAGTGGAAAAGACTTGGTGGCCAAAGAAAGATTTTATTATATAAATAAATATACATACAGGTCTACACCTAAGTTTTAATATAGCCTAAAGATGAGGATTTCAAAATGCCTTGATCGACACGATTCATGTTTCCCATGCTAGAAAAATATTTTATAGTGTACAATAGTGCGTTTTGGTTTTTCAACGCTGCTTCTTTTCATTTGTATGAGTTGGAGTGTTTTTGATTTGAGAATACAAGCTATTGGCTAGGGTAGCCTTACTGCGCTGGAGAAAAGTGAGGTAGAAGGATACTTAGCATCTAAGGTAAATCAATACATATTTGGGTTTGTGTGCATAGATTTTCATTTTTCATTAGGGTGGGATGAGTTTTTACATCATCTGTCTGTTGTGATGTTAATAGTATAGGCTAATTTTCTAATGTAGGCATATGGTGTATTATTGCTGCATTGAGTTGAAATGGGGAAAAGCACTGCTGCGTGATGTTTGTTTAGTTTGGATTACGGTAGATTTGATTTTACACGGTTACCGCTATATGACATTGACTATTAAAATCACACTGAGATACACGAACTCCCAACGCAATGAAAATGAATGCACCTCTACTTCTCAACATTCCGGTTTCACTGAAATTAATTTCATTGAGAACCGACTTTGTTTGCATAACAACATTATTTTAAATTATCGGCTCACCTTTAAATATCGTCTACCGACAAAATAACTCCGATTGGCTCCAAACTGAAAGTATAACAATAACTAGCTATACATTTTTCAATAAAACTTGTTTCGTCGAAAACGAAGGTCGTTTGAAGATATAACTATTTCTATGGCCTGAATTTTCGAGGAGATATATTCAAAACAAATCCTATTTAAATAAATAAAATTTGATATAAGATCCATTATATTCCAATATAATATATAAACAGATTTAAATATTCCAATTTAAATGGCTGAAAAATCTAGGATGTTACATTCTTTCCCCCTTAAAAGAATTTCGTCCCCGAAATTACAATTTAAGAAGAATGCTCAGAACTCAAATTTTCAAAATATTTATTTTTGAATTATCATCAAACCAAATTCAGATTCTTTAAAATTTCGAAACTTTCCTCAACACCTCCTTTGCGCGGTTCGAGCGATACAACAACAATTGCCACTCTGGGCCTTAACTTCTCTAAAAGAAAATCAAAATCCAAATGGCTACCCAACTTAAGGGTAAAATCAAATACTCCAATAAATATATCAAGGTTTACCTGTTTGTCGGGCAATGCTATTCCAATTTCGAATCAATCAACTAACTGCCCTTCGTCTTCCTAAATGTATTTCCAATTTGTGTACCCAACATGTGTAACCAAATCATCTCCACAGCCTTCAAGATTCTGCATTTGACTTTACTTATAATGCAAGTAATAATTACATGATTAAATAATTTTATTTCATTTCATAATCTATTTTATTTCCAATTCATTAAACTGAATTTTAGTTTTAATTCATTCCACGCCCATATTTCCCCGTTTTAGGAATTTTATTCAGCCAATCCAATATCCAAATAACAAACAAACAAATCATTTGAATTATGTTCAATATTGATACCTACCGGTCTATATTCATTTTGGATTAACATATATTAATATCCGATTTATTTCCATTATTGTTCATTCGATTTCCACATCCTATATATATTTCAATTAATTCCACTTTGAATTCCATCTTACATTAATTAACTTAACCAGTCTATGTTTCATTTTTCATATCCAATTCAATTGACCCATTTGATCTTTCTAATCAATTCACTTCTATTTCAGAATCCCATTTCTGACTTTATTTTAATTTCAAATTAAAATTCGCATTTGATAATTTCATATTGAAATCTCCTTAATTGTATTAAATCATTTCAATTCTTTACTCAAGTTGGTAACAACTTATTCTAATAAAAATATACTTTACCTTTATAAACTTCGAATATTTAATCCAAAATCATTTCAAATCATTTATTATGATTTTACACAATTTATTCATATTTTAATAATTTTAATAAGGCCCTTACAGTCGGTTTCCAATATCGGCCACCGAACTACATCCATAGCGACCTTTTTCAAAACCGATTTGAATATATTTTAAAATCTAATCATTAGATTTCAAATCTCTTATCATCTTCAAAAGCTTTTTTCGATAGGAACCCAATGGTTCCGGTTTTAGGTGAATCCGACGGTCGGATCTCCAGTCACGTCCATTTGAAGTCAATGGTTGAAATCCGCGAATGGTCGCTGCACGATACGTTCTATTTAGGCCATTTAAATATATATAATATATTTCATCGTTTTCCATTTCCAAATTTTTGTTATCAGCTTCACTTTCAAGTTAATTCTCATCTCCATATTAAATTAACCAATTGGTTTACAACCAATTTAATTCTATCCAACTATCCAATTCAATTGACTAATCAATTTTCCTCAATCAGTTCAATTTCACTTCATAATTCGATTTGAATTCCAATCAAATCAAGCAAAACAATCTAGCAACCAATATTACAATAGTATAGAAAACTATTTCCCTTTTCTATAAAAATATAATATGGGCAAAGATTATCTCCTTTACCCTTTTAATAAACAATATCGTGTCAAATACCAGTTCAATATGGTTTCCCAATAATTGAACCGATCAGTCAACACAATACAAAACATATTATACCAAATTTACAAATACATTCTATCGTATATATACTGATACTCAATCTAGGGTGTTACTAACCCTATCTCTATTGAGTTACGCCATAGAGCCAAGGTTATTACTCAACCAATAGCTCTGATACCACTGTAACGACCCAGAAAATTCGATGCTCGAATTTTCAACACAATTACGGCCCGTGTCCAAAATCGAGTACCGAACATCCAGAAAGTTATTAGAAAGAAGTTAGAGGGCGGGGTAAGAAAGAAAGAAATATTGGAATAAAATAATAAGAGGAAGAACCAACAACATATAGAGTTTCACATCGCAGCGGAATAAAATATAATACAAACATAACTTTACTAAAAGCTTGAAGTAATATACTTACATACATCAGAGTACAACGGACACATCTGGATAGTTATAACAACTTGTCCTCAAATACAACATACAGCGGAATAATATTATATGTATCATACGTCTGGGCTACTCCAGCTCGTCTCTGAACTTCACAACATATAATAGTTCGAACCTGAAAACCGGGCTAACCTGAGCATCACAAACACCGGGTCAGTCTGGTAAACCAGAGTGAGAAAAACTCGTAAGTTTAAATAACACCCATATTGATTTTAATATCAAAAATCCTTTTGAAAGAAAAAGATAATAGTAAGACCAGTCCACACATAAACACGGATGGTTTTTACCTTACTATAACCCAAACCAGTTTTGAAATCATATCTTATTCTGATATTATAATAATGTCTAAATACAAATTGATAACAATCTAGTGGAACGCTTGCATCTCACGCTCCACATATATAGTATACAATCAAAATCGCAGGCGCTTATTGGAGATTGGATTCCGACTATGACAAGGCATGGAATCACCTTCCGATAGTGTATCTCGAGAGGGGAATACACCGGGTTCAACAAGAACGTCTTACAACCCGGCCACACATGACCGGCCAGTCATTTCACTTGAGTGTATCGAATGTATATCACCAACGGTTGGGCTCAACCCACTGTTTCCCGAAAGGGATAGCATCGAAGTAGATTAAAGAAGGAAAATAATTTTCTCGTGATAGGTTATTATACACCCTAATGGGAGCGACCCACATAGCCATGCTGCCTGCCCAATTTTTTGTCATTTCCCGGTTGATGAGGCTTGAGGTTCTACTATCTTTTGATCATTTAGCCGCCATTCACTTTGAATGCCACATCGTCAGATCCGTTTAATCACTGATTGACGACCTTAAAAATACACTGGGCACGTTTGAAGAAATCAGTGTACGTGACCATCTAGAAATACTCTGTCAGACACTCGTCCATACAAGTCATCCAGGAACAGGATGAACCGAAGGCACTCTCCTGCCATATCCAAAGGATCAGTAGCGAGTAGTCCTTGCAACATGCAAAATCCCACTCACGACCGAATCACGTCAGACAACCTCTGGTTGCAATCCAGAGAATATTCGATAAGTAATCCTTCTGCTTTTGAAGATCCACGGTCTTCAATTGCTCCATCGTCACCAACATCTTCAACGTTGCGTATTTGCTAGTTGGAATCGTTTTCGAATATAAATTCGATCCCGGTCTTTCCATACCAATAATCGACTTGGCCAGATTTTGATAGTTGGTGTTTTAACTATCAAAATAAACAACCATCATCCATAGAAAATAGAATGGATTCACTGGTCCAGTATACAGCATCACTTGGCATCTTTAGTTAAAATAGTTGTCAATCAAATTTCTAAAATTTTCGACATTTGGATTACCGCCTTTCCGGTTTTATTCAACTTAAAATCCTTCGAATTATCGTTCATGATATTCTTTACGGAAATATTTATTTTAATATCTCTCACTACCCTCGTTTGTAAACTAATATCATCCTTGGATAATCATGAAGTCGTTACAAGTTGGGGTATTTTATTTACCTCTCAGACCTTGAGACGACAACATTCTCATCTTCGGAATAAATAGAAGTTATCATGATCCCAAATTCTAGTACCCATTACAAAGTTTCACTTACCATATAATTATCTTCTATAACTACTTTACTTAGTTTGGTTTCAATAAACTCCATTCATGACTAAAACATTTGCCTCCAGATCTTATCGTTAGCTCTTTTATAATCAAAATCATTTTACTTACTTCAGCTCAATTCAAATTGAATTTATTTGAAACATTTCCTTTTTATAGAATTTATTTTAGGAATTAAATCCAGAATATAACTCATAAACACGAGTAAACTTATTGAAAATCCTTTCAATTATAACAAGGTCTTAATACCCTATTCGACTACATTAATCGTGTTCTGGTTACCAGATCATTACCTCAAAAATTATCTTCAACTCCTTTTCATTTAAAAGTTTACTTAATCATTAACTATTAATAAAATAGTTAATTTTCCTTTAAAGGTTATAATAATTTACTTTAACAGTAATTAACATTCTAATAATTTGTTTCTAATAATCAATCCTCTTTCAAGCAATTTACTTAATTACCTCAAAACCATGTTAATCCGTTAACCAAATCCATTAGTCCCTTTTTAGAATTTTATTTATAAAATTAGTTTTAAATAATTCCATTCAATTTAATTAACCATCTAATTAAATTGAATAACCACATTTAATTATTAAATATGGATAATTAATCCAAACCTTAACCGTTTGCATAATCCCTGCTTATCTGCTTATAACACTCACCAACATAAGAATTTTCTTTATATATTCAGTTTAAAATTTCTAGATAAAAATAATTATCTATATTCGTTTAGTAAACCATTATTCAAATAATCTATATAAAATAGATTTCAAAATTTCGATTCGGTTATAAATAAATTCTCATAATCTTATCCCCATCGATTTACCTGACTATAAATCAATGTTCATAAAATGATTCATTTTTAGGCCAACCGTTGCCAAATATTCAACCAATATCTTCCATTGGTTAATAACAAACAAATGTTAAATTTTAAATCCAACGATCAATAACAAACCAACATTCAATTTTGCTGATTAAATAATTCATATAATATATATGATTATAAACAACATATTTGTGGAATCCGGTTGGATCCCTCCAACCTGTCCTTCCTTGCATCAAAATGGGTTACCTCAAATTCAATAACAATATTTTTATTCAACACGATAAATAAACAAACAATTTAACCAATAACAGTCAACAAACAATTTATAACGTCCATTCAAGCATCCAATTGTTAATTCAATACGTTTATATTATTATAAACGTAACCAACAAGGTAAGTTACCTCATTTGGAATCTAATCGTTAAAATAACGATTTAATTTGATTAAATTAAACAAACGTTTAATTTAATCAGTGAATATTTAAAATATTCCACATTCATGCAACAGTTATCAAACCATCAATCATTAGCAACCAGTGCACACAAAATAAAAACACGGTTTATATAAAATATAAACGGGATAAAACTGAATGAGTTGAACTCACCTTTATTCCATTTGACCTTGAAATAATTCGTTTTAATAACTCGCAGCTGTGCCCAATTCTGACTAGACCAGTTCCAGATCATAGCGTTTGTTCACACCATTCCAATGCTTTTGGTTTTGTGCACTCACGAATGCACAGGTAATACGAATTATAAGTTGCACTGCTTTATGTTTAAATATTAATTCTTATTGGGGAATGGTATTAATTAACCTAAATTTTAGTTTTCTAAACACATTTAACTTTAAATATATTCACTTTAAATAGGCATATTTATTACAACTAAATCATTTATTTTTGTTGATGTTTAAAATCTTCAATATGCAATGGCCAAAACAAGCTGTTTAAATTTAGAAAGTTCCCTGCATATTAAACCCCTTTTTGACTAACTATTACTTAAACTAAATAACTAAATTTTTATTTAATGTTAATATAGTTCGTTAATGTCGTGGTACTGCTTGTTCCATATTGGGAATCCCATGCTCGGCACGCACGACAAATGTTGCAGCTGATGCAAGTTATTTAACCAATTTTTACTCAACCCAACGGGCCAGGCTCGAGTTCCAGTTTCCCTCCTTCTTTGAATAATTCGAACAAGCTCTAGAACCATCCGCACCCTTTGTGACTTCGATCCAAACATTTTATTTACTTTTTTCTATTTGATTCTTATATTTGATAATATCAATGGCCCAAGCCCATCAGCCCACTACCACAAAAGTCCTTCATACCTCATCTTCTTCCACGCATTGGATCTCGCCTGAAGCTTTATCACCGTCCTTCCCATTTCAACATGTTTTACACTTCAAAAGAAGCTCCTCTGGTTGCACGCAACTCCCCACCGCTCGTCACTCTCCTCCAAGTCCGTTTCTTCCTCCAAATACAAGAACCCGAACTCCTGCGTCCTTACAGCCAAGCTTCTCATTGGCATTCAACACTTCATCCCATATTAAAACAAATCCTTCCCCATGCAGCTATTCATGCAAACTACTACCACTACCCTGCTTCCATGTGTGCTGATCTACTCCCCATTTTTCCTTTCCACTCTGCACCAAAGTGCTAAAACACCCACTTCATTGTTCAACTGATTAACGTGCACCACCCATACCACTCACTCCTGTTTTGTTTTTGCTTTCTTTACCTTACATGTGCATTCTTGTTTCACGCACCATTCCCTTTTGAATGCTTCAGAACAACCGCCATCTGCCTTGCAATCTTCCCATCGCTCACGCCATTTTTCCACGTCCTTCACTGTTTCAAAACCCATTTACCCCACTTCCTGTAACCGCAATTGCAACCACCATTTACACAGTGCCTTACTCCAAACACCACTAACAAACCTCGCACTATAAAACACCTACTCTCCATCAAACATCTCATAGAATGCATGAAACGAAACCATGCATCTGCTTCCCATCATGACTTTCCATATCATCTCCATCAGCGTACCTATATTAACCTACGACGCTACTCCATGATGGCCTGCTCACCTTCCCTTTTGCTCTCCTGTTTCACCTGAAATGATGTCGTCCCGCTCATCGAACATCCATCAACGCAACAGCGCCGACCTCTCTCCTCCAGAAACTGCGCCACCTAGCACAGTCCCCGCTGACCTCTCCTGTTCTTACGTAACTGGGTATCTTTATTCCTTTTCATTTTGTTGTTTTGTAAAGAGAGCGTTTTGGTTTCATGTATACCTGTCTTTGGTTTGGTTTGCGAAGAGGAAGGTGAGGTATGTTTGTATTTATAGTGGGAAAGATGTGGTGGCCACGGAAAGATTTTATTATATAGATAAATATACATATAGGTCTACACCTAATTTTTTATATAGCCTGAAGATGAGGATTTCAAGATGCCTTGGTCAGCACGATTTTTGTTTCCCATGCTAGAAAAATATTTTATAGTGTACAACAGTGCGTTTTGGTTTTTCAGTGTTGCTTCTTTTCATATGTATGAGTTGGAGTGTTTTTGATTTGAGAATACAAGCTATTGGTTAGGGTAGCCTTACTGCGTTAGAGAAAACTAAGGCAGAAGGATACTTAGCGTCTAAGGTAAATCAAGATATATTTGGGTTTGTGTGCATAGATTTTCAATTTTCATTAGGGTGGGATGAGTTTTCACATCATTTGTCTGTTGCGATGTTAATAGTATAGGCTAATTTTCTAATGTAGGCATATGGTGTATTGTTGCTGCATTGAGTTGAAATGGGGAAAAGCACTGCTGCGTGATGTTTGCTTAGTTTAAATTACGGTAGATTTCATTTTACACGGTTACCGCTATGTGACATTGACCATTAAAATCGCACTGAGATACACGAACTCCCAGCACAATGAAATTGAATGCACTGCTACTTTTAAATGTTCCGGTTTCACTGAAATAAATTTCATTGAGAACCAACTTTGCTTTCACAATAACATTATCTTAAATTATCAGTTCACCTTTAAATTTCGTCTACCGATAAAATAACTCTGATTGGCTCCAAACTGAAAATATAGCAGTAACTAGTTATACGCATTTCAATAAAACTTGTTTCGTCGAAAACGGAGGTCGTTTGAAGATAAAACTATTTCTACGGCCTGAATTATCGGGAAAATATATTTAAAACAAATCCTATTTAAATAAATAAAATTCGATATAAGATCCATTGTATTCCAATATAATATATAAATAGATTTAAATATTCCAATTTAAATGGCCGAGAAATTGGGGACGTTACAGAACGTTGTTAAGAAAACAATCCAGATTCATCGATGAATCTGGCTGGATCTGGGGGGTGTCGACCCCCCCGGGTCCCACGAGCTGTTTTGGCGTAGAATTTTGAATTTAGAATGTTTGATTTTTTTTCTGGAATTTATTTAACTGCTATATTCACATGTAATCTTCTTATGCGTATACAAATCTTCTAATGACCATTTTACGTGTATATATATATAGACAACTTCTGTTTCGTTTTTAAAATTCAAACGGTGTTGCACCGTTATTTGATTCTTGCCATATTTCATTGATTGTAGCCTTATCTTGAATTTTATCTCTTGTATATATATATATATATATGTATGTACATATATATATTCTTATATATATATACACACACACACATATTTTTTGTACTTCCTTATATGTACATATATATGTTCTCTTCTCATTGTTCTCTTCTTACTTCTCTTTTCCATGTTTGTTACAATATTTTATCTAACCCATTGCATGAATCTTTTTCTTTTATTTCTCTTTTATTATTAATGCATGATCAGTTCATGCAATTCCTTTCTTTCTTTTGATGCATGCATTATATTTTTATTTGCAATAATATTTTCTTCTTTTAAATATACATACATACATATATATATGTCAATGCATATATATACACATATGCACTGTTTAATTATTTAATTGTTACAAAATGCGAGGTGTTACAGTATGTAAATCCCAGAGATTGTAAGAAAAATGAGAAGAGAAATCCATCCCCTACAAATGACCATGTGGTCCGTAAATGAGTAGCCTTAATGCCGCATCCTTCACTTTCGGCATCATCATGGTGGCTTCATGGAGCATCCCTAGTTTTCTACATCATTGTCTATGTTGATGGTTTACGGCACTTCCTTTATATTGATAAAGTCTACATCCACTACACATTGACAACTTTCAGCATATTTGATTTTGGCATCCCTTATTATGCCGATAACATGCGACATTTCTTTGTTCATTGGTGATCTTTGGCAACCTGCAGTATGTTGTCGATATGTGGCATCCTGCTTATTGATAATCCATGACACCTGCCTTTTCTTTGTTGGTGATATACAATTTGATGATTTATGAAAACCATTGTAGCATTGGTGTCTCACGACATCTACTTTCATTTTTAAAATGTGGGATCCTCATCTACTGTTAGTAGTCAATATCTTTTTTATATTGTTAAACTTGTTAGAATTTGATATAGATGTTAGAATTTGACATAGAGAGGAGGAGAAAGATTAAATGTAGAATAATTGAACGACTACATTTTTATTGCTTCACATCATAAAAACTGAAATTACAAAGCTATTTATAAAATACCAAGCACTACCTAAAAATAAGATCTCTCCTACATTATTGCTAATGACCGGGACAACAAAGAACTATTCATTATTTCCAATTATTCATGAACTAATTACTTTGAACCACCAATATAACTTCAACACAACCCCTTGCTTCAAAATTGTTGAGAAAATAAATGAAGCACTTCTCTTCGATTTGTAATGCACTTCTTATCACCTTCAATTGTTAAAGCACGTCTCATCAACTCTACTCTTTAAATATTGGAGCACTTTTTTCCATGGTGCACTTATCACCCACAACTCTAAAATAATTTCTCTTCCACAGCCACTTGTGCCATGTTATCTTGCTCTTTATCTTTGAACCTACAATTCCTTTCCATATGCCCAAATTTTTGACACTTGAAACACTTAGGTTTTCCCTTATGCTAACAATCATTTTCTTCATGACCAGATCTACTTGCTTTTGTTGTACTTTAGCTGGTCTGTCTTTGAATTGTTTAAAAAAAAACTGGTTTTTTTTGGCTCTCTAGAGACGTCTTTATCCCCTCTCATCAATAGCTCTGATACCATGTTAGAATTTGATATAGAAAGGAGAAGAGAGATTAAACGTAGAATAATTAAAGGGTGGTTTTTTACAAGTCCCTATTAAGTTTCAAAATTAGGCTCACATCCGGTCGTAAACTTATTATAAATTAGGTCTCTATTTTTCAAAAATAGATCAAAAACCAAATAAAAAAATACGAAAACTAATATTTAAATAAATTATACATTCGACAAAAAAATCACTCAAAAAAAACACGAAAAAAAAAACCAGAAAAAACAGCGACAATATGCAGTTAAATGCATAATTTTATGCACGAATTCCAATTTTTTGCATATGTATGTGCTAGTATTTCAGTGTTGCATCCACGTTTGAATTTTTTGCATATTTCTGTGCAAGTATCACATCATTCTTGCATAAAAATATGTAATATTTCGTAACAGTGCAACTCAGTTCATTTTTATTTGCGTTCAAGCGTGAAAGTAAATCCGAAACATGCACACACGTGTGCAACACATCTGTAGGCAAACCATTAGCATAATTTTCTTTATGCAATAACTACTTATATGTATGCAAGTATTGGCAATACTTGCATACATATATGCAACTTTTTTTCTTGGCGTAGACTTCTGCTATTATTTCCAGATTTTAGATTTTTTTTTTTAACTCAATGCCGCAGTTTTTCCTGGCACAAAATGAAGGAGGCGTAACCAAAAAAGAAAAAGGTGGATGCATAAAAGTAGGAAACGGGTCCTACAAAACAGGAGGCGGCAATTCAAAAATAGGGGGTGGGTTTATATTATAAACTATGACCGGATGTGAGCCTAATTAAGTCTGCTTTTATGGATGTGTGCCTAATTTTCACATAATTAAATGACTACATTTTTATTGCTTCACTTCATAAAAACTGAAATTACAAAGCTATTTATAAAATAACAACCACTACTAAAAATAAGATCTCTCCTACATTATTGCTAATAACTGGGACAACAAAGAACTATTCATTATTTCCAATTATTCATGAACTAATTACTTTGAACCACCAGTATAACTTCAATACAACCCCTTGCTTCAATATTGTTGAGATAATATAAATGAAGCACTTCTCTTCGATTTGTGATGCACTTCTCATCACCTTCAATTGTTGAAGCACGTCTCATCAACTCTACTCTTTAAATATTAGAGCACTTCTTTTCATGTGGCACTTATCACCCACAACTCTAAAATAATTTCTCTTCCACAGCCACATGTGCCATGTTATCTTGCTCTTCATCTTTGAACCTACAATTCCTTGCCATATGCCCAAATTTTTGACACTTGAAACACTTAGGTTTTCCCTTATGCTAACAATCATTTTCTTCATGACCAGATCTGCTTGCTTTTGTTGTGTTTTAACCGGTCTGTCTTTGAATTATTTAAAAAAACTGATTTTTTTCGCTCCCTAGAGACGTCTTTATCCCCTCTCATCAATCTAGCTCCGATACCATGTTAGAATTCGATATAGAAAGGAGAAGAGAGATTAAACGTAGAATAATTAAAGGGTGCGTTTTTTACAAGTCCCTATTAAGTTTCAAAATTAGGCTCACATCCGGTCGTAAACTTATTATAAATTAGGTCTCTATTTTTCAACATTCGACAAAAAAATCACTCAAAAAAAAACACGCAAAAAAAAAAAAAAAACAGAAAAACAGCGAAAATATGCAGATAAATGCATAATTTTATGCACGAATTCCCATTTTTTGGATATGCATGTGCTAATATTCATCCGCGTTTGAATTTTTAGCATATTTCTGTGCAAGTATCACATCATTCTTACATAAAAATATGCAATATTTCATAACAGTGCAACTCAGTTCATTTTTATTTGCATTCAAGCGTGCAAGTAAATCCGAAACATGCACACACGTGTGCAACATATCTGTAGGCAAACGGTTAGCATAATTTTCTTTATGCAATAACTACTTATATATATGCAAGTATTGGCAATACTTGCATACATATATGCAACTTTTTTTTTCTTGGCGTAGACTTCTGCTATTATTTCTAGATTTTTTTTTTTTTTTTTTTTTTTTTTTTACTCAGTGCCGCAGTTTTTCCTGGCACAAAATGAAGGAGGCATAACCAACAAAGAAAAAGGTGGATGCATAAAAGTAGGAAACGTGTCCTACAAAACAGGAGGCGACAATTCAAAAATAGGGGGCAGATTTATATTATAAACTATGACCGGATGTGAGCCTAATTAAGTCCGCTTTTAGGGATGTATGCCTAATTTTCACATAATTAAATGACTACATTTTTATTGCTTCACATCATAAAAACTGAAATTACAAAGCTATTTATAAAATACCAAGCACTACCTAAAAATAAGATCTCTCCTACATTATTGCTAATAACCGGGACAACAAAGAACTATTCATTATTTCTAATTATTCATGAACTAACTACTTTGAAGCACCAATATAACTTCAACAAAATTTTGGCATCCTTCCTTAGGGGTATAAACTTCAATACCTAATTAATGCTGATAAACTTCGGCATCCTCGATGATGCATTAACATCAACAACCTTTATAGTGCTAAAAATTTTATACATCCTTTTTTTGCGTGTAAATGTTCTGAATCCCTTGTGCATTCTTCTTCAATTACTTTGAAGCTTGATATTCTCATTGTTTGTTCTTATTTGATATCCTTACATAGTACTTCTTTTCACTTAAGTTCGACTTCTATTAGGCTCGTCAACTATTTGAAATTCAACATCCTCATAAGCTTGCCACTTTTTTTCAAATGCTCGGTATCTCTATTGAAGAATTCCAACATCTTCCTGAAATGCTTAAAAGCCGATATTTCCTTATTATGTTTACATGCAACACCTTCCATATTGATTATCCACTTGAAATTTGACTCTTTCTTACTCTAGAAATCTGATATCTTTCCAAATTGTTTAAGGGCACTATTATGCGTACTTCAAATTTGGTTAAGGGGTGACTCATTTTTTATTTTTTTAAGATTTACTAAGGAAAAGACGACATTAGAATGTAACCCTCCTTTAAAAGTAAATTATAATATGACCAGACTACCATTAAAATATTGTTATTAACACTCAAAAATGGTTGAGGGAGGAACACAGATGAAATTCGGTAAGGCTTTGAAGCATTTATTCACGGAATTGAGCAGGGTGTGGTTGAGTTTCACCCTTCAATTCGATAAAGGGCCATCGAAATGAAAAAAAAAATGAAAAATAGTGGATGTACACCGAATTTTGTTTTCGACTATGTCTCCCCTTAACCCATTTTGGAGTGTCAGTAACAACCCCTTGGGAAAAAAGCGATTCGGAGAAGTAAATTAGGGGTATTTTCGTATACTAATTTTTATGTTCAGTACGCCCCATAAGAATTCTAAATATGACTAGGGTGTCCTTAAAATTGACCAGCTTTTAACCAAATTTGACAATGCACTTGTTTAATATGCGATATCCTTTACCGAATGTTTTGATATCTCTAACTTTGGTATCCGTAGCTTCTTACATTTTGAATTTTGATATATCTGATTCCGATAATTTCCATTTTGGTATCTTCGTTACGAAATACTGAGACATTGACATAACTATAATCAGTCTATTTTGATAATAAGTTCAAAAAACAATTTCATGCTACTGTTAGTAAGGGTGCGTTTGCGGTAAGCGAAAGCGAAGTATTTAAGCGGGGAATTCTAGCGGACCATTTAGTTAAGCGGCGAATGCATTTGCGTGTTTAAGTAGACCATTTAAGCGGACCATTTTATTTTTGTGTTTTAATTTATTTAATTTATATTCAAAACAGAACAATATCATTAAAGCAGAACAATATCATTAAAACAGAATAATACAATAAACCAAACTGAAGAGTCCACTAAATAAAATAAAAAACTGATAAAATGCGGAAATACAACACATTACTAATGCCGATGGAAATTTTCCACTTGATAACTTATATAACCAAGCAAGTCTTGGTCAGATGGTACCTCCACCATATCCAAGATTGATGGATCGATGGAGAAATCTCCATAATATCCCACTTATCAACGTCAGTAACGACAGACAGAAGATAAAAGCAATGGTCCACCACGTCTGTGAAACACTTCTTTTGAACTAACGGGTGTTCGATAGTACGTCTGTTAGAAGTACCGTGCGACATCTGTTTGCATCTAGACTGAATTGGTGGTAGGATCCTTCCACTCCGAATATCGCGATATATAGCTGTATCGACTGCGGTAAATGGTTGTGGTTGTGCGGGAATCTCATACATGTAGGTGCCTTTCCCTATGCAGCCCCCGAAAATCTCATTCTTCTTTTGTAACTTCAAAAGTGATTTTCTCCTGAACCTCTGGTACAAACGAGCAAGACCTCTCCGCCATTCATCTGAGTTGTAATGGCGGTCGTGAACAACATCTCATTCACCGCTTGGAATTTGAAGCAATTCGTCCGAAGATGTCCAGACCCTCTTTAGATTATCACATTTATTCTTCACCTGGGTCTGCGTCAAGCCATCATCGAACCGCTCATTAAATTCTCTCTGAATAGCGGTCAAAGTTCCTCGACGCCTTTTAGATTTAAATTATTGAGATGGATTTCTATGAATGCCTCTGTTATTTTTCGATGTTCAAGGTAGTGGTGGGCGTAGACGAAAATGCAGCAGAACCTAATGCAGAAGAGTGTGTAATTTAAACACAAAAAAAGTTAACCAAAAAATTACAATATACACACACACACACACACACGAACGTTTAAAATATACTGATGAAGCAAATTACCTGAAAATAAGCTTAAATCCATCGATACAAAATTAGAATGAAGAGAACTGAGAATGAATTCGATGAAGAAATGAAGAGGGGGAGGGGCGCATTTATAGGGGGAGGGAGGAGGAGCCGAATTATAGCCGTTGGAGCAACGGTCCAAATTGGACCGCCGAACGCACGCTAAGTTACTTTGACTAGCTTATTTCAAATTTTTGTCCTTCGTCGATATCATTTGCATTGGGCATGACAACTTTCTAAAATATTCACATCAAAATACACTTTTATCAAATTGAAAAATCAAATGTAAAATTAATTACACACAAGTTGAAACCACAGATTATATGTATAATTGTTTTCAACCTTCAATACAAGTAAAAAAGAACAATAAAAATTGTAATGTACCATCTATCTCAGCTTCCTTATCGGAAGCGCCTTTCCAAAAACTTTCTCGACCTCATTAGCTTCCATTTTAAGTTCTTCCAAAAGCTCCATTTCCTCTTTCCCTAGTCCACTAAAGAAAACCTCAATATCCCTCTGAACCTCTTTCAGTCCATCAGCCAGCCTTTGTAACAATGTAGCTTCTACTTTTTCAACCATTTCAACTTCTTCTTCGATCTCACCTTCGATTAGTTCTACTTCTCTTACTAATGTTTTTTCGCCTTCTTCTACTGTCTTTTCTAGCCTCTCAACTAAAGGAGGCTCAGGTCCACAAGTATTATCGGTTCTGATGAATGTACTGAAGTCCCGACCAACACTTTGAGCAGCCTTAGTTAGGTTAGGAATTATGGTTTCAGGTAATACTGAACTTCTGGTATATACAACTGCACCTCCGTAGCCGTCCCATGCATCGTTGCGGCCTCTATAGTATATAAATATGTAGTCGTCGGGTTTGTTTTCAATGCTGGATGATAGAATGTACCTGTGAGTAAATCATACCAATTTTAGTAATCCATAGATATGATAAGCATGCCTATTTATAAAAGATGTGTACTACAGTTTCTCCATGTTTTTCCTAGTTTTCATTTGACATTCTTTTAAGGTATTACCCAATGAATGTGTGTAGTGAATGTGAAATCATCAGCAATTCTAAGCAAGGTTTTCAAAACGGGAATAAAATCTTAAATCACAAAGTTCAAACTTTGAATCGAAACTTTGTTTAGATCATAGATTCATTGAGAAATTGACTTCATGTAAGAGCTTTACAGATAAACCTAAATTCTTTTTTATTTCATCATCAATTTGCTTGTATAACATAATAATTTGAAACTGTAGATCCAAGTAAGTGTCTTGAATGTATCATTATGAATTGATTGATTTTTTTTTTTCCACCTGCGCTTTTAGTCAAAATTTGAATCCAAATGTAAATCTAATTATGTACGGAGAGATTCGATTAAGACGGGATTCAAAACATAAGGGCATGTTTAAGGTTTTTTTTTTAAATAAGGACATATTCTTCTTGTTTATAGGATTTTGGGAAATAGCAAGAAAACTATCTTCTTCCTGTGTTTTCTTCCCTTTCTTGTAAAAGACGGGATCTTAAATTTCCTCTCCCAAGCCTTTTGAAGCACATATTGAAAACGCAAAAAGCAAAACAAAATTTTTGAAGTCAAACAAATCTCAAGCTAGTGTTTACCTTGAAAACAAGTTTTGTGTTTGATGATATCAATACATAAGTCAAATTGTGTGGAGATGAAAAGTTGACAAATCTTAGTCATTTTAACTAAGACGATAACAGGAAGGAAGAAGATAGTTTTTGTCATCTTCTAAAAGACAGAAAACTAAACAATGGATGCAAGGTTGATTCTTGCCACCGATTAAAATAAAAGTTTTTTTTTTTTTTTTTTTTTTTTTTTTTTTTTTTTTTTTTTACTGAGGTTTACATTGCTTAATTCGGTAGTCATCATTATTATTCCTGTTAACTTGTTGCATTTATTTGTTAAGATTGGTGTTTATAGGCATATTGTGGATTAAAAGAATACTAATTAATTAAAATAGTGTATAAAGTACAAACCGTATATACTACAGTATGGAAAAATATAGGCATATTGTGGATTAAAAGGATACTAATTAAAATAGTGTACAAAGTACAAACCGTATATACTATAGTATGGAAAAATATTTCATGGGAGAGGAAAAAAAATTATATCAAATTGATACCTTATACCGATTTTATGTGAACACTGCAACGTGAAATAATGTTCAAGAAAGTAACTGAAGTAAACATGAGGAAAAAATACATGCTTGAGAACTTATTCCATGAAATGCTTAGGCAAGGAAGCAAAGCAAGCATAATAAAACAAAATGAGCAATGGTAATATACGTGGGATGAACTTTATTACCAGTCATCTTGATAATGAAGGTACTCGTTATCATGATTATATAGAACTCCTGGTTGATTAGGATCTTGAACAAATTTCTGCACAGCAGATCGAGTGAAGAAACCACCATCAGGAGTTTTTATCCTCCACGCTATATTTCCCACAAGTCTGTCTCCTTCTACTTTAAATTCATGCAACTGGCAGTCAAATGCATCAAATGTGGGATTTAATCCACTTGTTATGTACCATTTTCCACTAAAATTATTGATATTGAATTCTTTTACTATTGCCGATGGATCAGGTATTGGAAATTCTCCAACGTCAGATTTTGTTGGTACACATTTTTTGCGTGAGACAGCGCACTCGTTGAATTCATCCACAACACTGTTTGCAAACAAGTCACCACATTTTATCTACAAAAGTTAGAATCTAAATAAAGTCAATACATATAGCAATTTAGACTGCTAAAGAAACTGGTATAAATTTTACAAGGGTTCATAGCAAATCCCTTTTTATTTTACCATTGAATTGTATAAATTCGAATATTAGAATAAGCTTTTTAAGTTATAATCAACATTTGTTATTTTTTGCACCACTCGTAGTTTTCCCCTCCAAGCACAATTTTCAGTAAAGCAAGATGAGGTTAGTGCGGTTGTATCTTTATAGAATTTGGAAAATCACCTGACATTCAGTCTCATCTGGTCGATTATTACATGTTTGTAGACAAGCAACATTGGCTGCACATGAAGGGTTTGCAATGCACTTGGCGAGTTCTATCCTAATGATAACAGAGTTACAAAAAATTAGACTGATATGAATGTATGAATCAAATTAACTTATTGACGCATTAATGAGGAAAGTAATCAGGATAATCAGGATAATGCAAGTCAAACATCATTTTCATCGATTTATGTTGATAATTATAAATAATTTATATGAAATTCTGAATCGAAGGATTCAACTTTTATACCGACGGAAGAAAATAGAAGAAACAAGAAAAGCCTTTGAGGAATTTGAGTTTGTAGACTTCTCCAACACTATCAACTGAAGTTTATACTAAGAAATCAGATTTTGACAACTTTGTAACAAAATTTCTGGGGGTTGGTGATATTTTAGAGTTGATTTACATGGGTTATACTTGATCCTACCAATGAAATAATAACAGATTTAAGATTATATGCTAATAACTGCCAGTTCTACAACCACTGTTCAAAAGTTATAAATTGCAATATACTACAAAGAAGTGGATTTCGAGCAAAAACTGCCACTGGAGGATGAAAGGTTGTGAATTGTGATAAAGAGAAAAATGGTGAAGGGTAAAAAGAAGATATATTTACTCACCCTACCTTACTATAGAAGAGGAAGTTATCTCCATGTTACAGAAAGAAACCCGTTAAAGGTGTTTCAAACAAGTTGGACTCGAAGAAACCACTCCACAAAACTTAAGACATTGTGACAAAAAGACAAGAAGTGAATAAGCCACATAATACTGTCAGTATGCACCTCACCTACTACACTTGTTTTATATCCACTACCGACTCGAATGCATGACATTTGACCACTCAAATCACATGATACACTAACCAAGCAACCCTATGGGGTTAGTTCATTACAGTGTTTTAGGTAGCCAAGTACACCTGAATCTGATTACCAGATCTGGCTAACAGAGTCCCTTCATACACAAGTTTCAGTTTGGCCTTTCGCCACAGCTTGCAAGTAGATGTAATTTCATAAACAAAGCGAACTATTATTTTCCGTTGGAAAGTCGATGTGGTTAAACAAACCTACGGTCTTCCCTTTTTCTTATAGACTTATCATACTCCATCAAATAAGTAGTCTGTTGTACCTTCCACATCAGACATAACCTTTGTTGATTGGTAAAAAGTATACGGCAATGCGTGTGATAGACACATTGAGGTCAAACAATGGTATGGTTAATACTGTGGAACACAGCTTCAACAAGTACAACTGCATCAAAAATTAAGGATTCGAACTTTTTCAAGGAAATTGTGTAAACAGTAAAATACCTGCATTCCTTCAATAAACATGTACATGTTTTGAGTGCGTCAACAGCATTAGCAGGAGTTGCAAATATCCCAAATGATAATACACCAACTATAGCTATAGCTTTCGCCTGCCTCCATTTCTTCATAAGGCTCCATAGAATTTGTGCATGTAATCCTACTTCTTCGAACTAGGCACTCGAAATTTAAAAAAAAAAAACACAAAAACAAAGCAAAACAAAAACAAGAAGAAAGTCCAAACAACGTCATACTTATTGGCATAGTTGAGATTTATAAAATATTTTGAAAGAATGAGCGAAAACCTCAAAATTGTATGTATACATTCCAGGTCTTCTAGAAACAGCAGTACGTATATTTGGAGTGCATGATATAAGTCTTTGCAAGAAACTTATGTTTGAATGTCCATCGCCACAAAAATGCTTAATTTTAAATAAATCACAGTTTTGTATGTTCCTAAATCTGTATTCTCTCATGCTTTTACTTGGATAAAACGTAATGCATGGTGCAACATTTTGGTGTTTATAGCACTGACTTGAAAACATAGAGGATGCCATAGGTTAGTACCAAAAGTTTCCAAGAAAACCTGAAAGTACAAAGAGAAAAATGTTAGAACTGTAATGTAAACTTATTTGTTATCCTGTCGTGCTTCATAATGTACTTGGTTTATCAAAATCCAGCAGATAGTTTGTTGTTAACATTGTATGTAACATATATCACGTTTGCTTATGCAAAGAGTTATCTATAGCAAAAAATTGATTTTTATTTCTACTGAATTTATAACAAATATATTTAGCTCCTAAATATTCCACATTCATATAGTTATTGTAAATTAGATCTATTATTTTTTGAACTTTCGATATGCTGCGTCTTGGTTACGCAATTTCAAAAAAGCATCAAATGTTATATAGTTTTTTCAAACTATAAACTCTTCGTATTGTTTTACAAAATTAATCTTTAGATTAAATATAATTTTTCAAATTTTTTTAAACATAATTTGTTGATTTTCGTGTTATGAGTTTTTAACACTAGTGACATGTAGATGAAACTTTATAAGTTCAAGATTAAAAAAAAAGTACTCCTTTCAAGTCACTTTTATGAACTTAATACACACACACACACACACACACACACACACACACACACACATATATATATATATATATATATATATATATATATATATGATGGTAGCGCCCCTACAGACCTTGATTTTTACCACACATTCATGTTTTCTTTTTCTTTCCACTAACTCATTTAAATATAATTGTGTGGCCTAAAATGAGGTGCAAATAAGGTGATGCCCTGGATTGCTCCTTACACACACACATGAGGAGTGCCATATGACACCCTATTGCAGCACCCCATTTCTGGCAACTCATTTATGTTTAAACAATGGATGGGTGGAAGAGAGTTAGTAGAAAGAGAGAAAAATGATTGTATGGTGGAAATTGAAAGGAATTTAGGGGTGTTGCACTGGTTGATGTGCAACAGACACTTCTATATATGTGTGTATATATATATATATATGTATATATATATATATGTATATATATGTGTGTGTGTGTGTATATATATATATATAGAGGAGGGTTCGGCTACATATTGCACGTGAACGCTCCCCTTTAATCTCCATCACTCATTTCCCCACTCATTCTCTCTCTTCTCACTAAGAAATAATATTGAAATGGGAAGAGAGAGAATGAGTGTTCACGTGCAATATAAAAGGTGTAGCGGAACCCTCCTCATATATATATATATATATATATATATATATATATATATATATATATATATATATATATATATATATATATATATATATATATATATATATATGAGAAGCGTTCTGAGCATCCTTGTTTCGTAACGCCCCTTTAGCACTCCTAACCTACCGCAAGTTATACTAATCCAAATCCAACAACATTTTATAGATGTTCAATCTACATATATATTATCATCTATCCAAAATTTGAGCTCGTTCCGACATCCGTAACACTTTCAAAATCTTAGCTCAATTACTCATCGTTCATACATTTATTCGAACCGTTAAATTTAAACATCAAAGAATAAGCTCAAATTTTGTATAGATGATAATATATATGTAGATTAAACATCTACAAAATCTTGTTGGATTTGGATTTGTGTAGGTCACGGTAGGGTAGGAGTGCCGCAAAACTGGGGTGCCCTGGAACGTATCTCTCTATGTGTGTGTGTATACATATATAAAGAGAGAAATTTTTGTAAGATATTGAAAATTAATATACTCTTATTGATAAGGTTTGAAAATCATGCAAGCATTAATTTCAACATATAAGTTGTCTGGGTGGATGTTCAAATAATGCAAATACAATATGTTTCTAACATTACATTAACTTTGTTTGGAATGCAGCCAATGCAATATTATTATAAAATTAGTTCGTGCGATTGCAAATTATCATAGTTATCGTGACCGAACCGTAAACTGAACTGTATCGATTCAAGATCTAAGGTCTTAATAGTTCAACTGATTAAACCATTCATTTTCCCTTTTTTTTTCCAGTGACTTTCACATTTAAATACAACTTATATGCGAAGATAACGAAAGAAAAATGCTAGGTAGGCAAGTGGTCAAGGGCCTTTAATGTCTACAACACCCGAAGTTATGTAATTTTGCAGTGCACGCACAGCTACAATTGCGCAACTGATATTGTGCATATGGTAGCAGTGAACGAAGACAAAAGCTTAGCAGCGGTGAAGTTAATGAAACTTATAGTGGTTTCTGGTGGTGCTTGTAACCCAAAAGAACGAAGTGGTGAAGTCTTATATTTAGATTTCGAGACTATGATGATTTTTTCAATGATTTAATTTTTCCTTCTTCGGAATAGGGGCGAGAATGAGAATGGTACATGTTAAAAAAGTAAAGAAAAAAAAAGAACCATGTTTCTACCAAGTAAAATAGACAGTTGAACTGCTAACTTGACAAACCGACCTACGGCTTGTGCATGGCTGATGTCTGATTGAATTTGAACTACAGTGGTCCATGGTCTAGGATTTTTCGAGATCAGACCATGGTTGGATTTGGTCATGATAATAGTGCAATTCGTACTAGCATAAGTTAAGTAGAACATTTTTGTTATAGTATCCAAGGAAAGCGGTATATATCCATATGTTTTATATTGTTCCTTTTTTGCTGCATATTTGTAAAACTGATCAAAAATAAAAGAAAATTCCTTTAACTGAATAAAAAACACGACAATAACTGGTATATTTCTTCATTCATTTAGTATGATATAAACGAAATCCACTTGTCAGCTTTTGTGTTTTTGGAAGCAAAAAATGACCAACTGAAACCTTGAATTCACTTACAAAATATTAATTAAACCGATCAAAAGAGAGGTCTTCCAATATATTTGCAAAATGTAATTCGCTGAAGCCAATTTTAATAGTCATCGTAGTAGGACAACAATACATTGCAACAATCGTTCTTTATGTTTTTCATTCTGGTTTTTTGTCTACGACTATATCTTGGTCATGTCTTTCGTCCATATCTTTCGACTTTTCCATGATACAAATTTCTCATGTTTATAATTTAGTATAAGAAAATTACAAATGTTTTATAAAGAAAATTAAATATTTCAAAATTTTAGAATATTAAAAACAAAAACAAAATGAAATATTAACCCTCACTGTAGCATGTGTAGTACTATTTTTTTTTTCCTTTTTCATTCTTTGCTCTTTACTTCCTTTATTTTTAGTGTTTTTTTTCTTTTGTTTCTTTTTTTTTTTTTTGAGAAAACAAATTTCAAATTTATAAATTGTGATTTTATTTATACGGTTCTTAAATATATATGAACTTGGATACTTCCAAAGTCAATTTGTAGTATATATTTGATTGAATAAATCTTGTAATCCTCATTCTTTGTTTTTACTACAGCCAGCGTTACTAATGGCGCACGACACAAACTCTCTCCGGAGCCTTGGCGCACGGTGCGGTAATTGCGCACGCCTTTTTAATTTACTGCACATATTTTTTTAATAAATTTAATATTTTAACAAAAAAAATTAATATTTTTTGCTAAAACATATGCAACAAAGATTTTTATGCATTTTACAAAAAAAACATAAAGCATAAAACTTCAAGCAGAATAGTTTTCAAATGCACATGTTTTGAATTTATTTGAATTGATATTTTGTGACAACAAAACTTAAATTGATTGATTGTTTGGATTGCTTGCTTAGTTTATACAATGTCTGTAATCCTCCTATTTAAGTTTACTTAGTAGGATTATATTAGTATTATCATAGAGTTAGGGGGAGTTTTAGGAAAATTATAGATTTAGGGAGTATTATAGATTCGGGGGGGGGGGGGGGGGGTTATAAATAGTATTAATTACTAGGATCAGTAGTAGTATATATTTTGGGGTAGTATAATTAAATATACTTTTTGCCGATGACAAGGGGGGAGAAATTATAAAATAGATATAGAATAGGTATAGTTTAAGGAAGAGTTAGAAGGAATTCATGGTGAAAGAGGGAGTAATCAAAGAATCAGATTGACAGGTAATATCAGGTATGAATATTTTATAAACCAAGGTTGTCATCATCAAAAATGGGAAGATTGTTGGAGAATGAAATGTTGATGATGTTTTGATGACAACAACCTTGTCTCAATCATTATTGATTATAAAATATATACTAACACTTTTATCTAGAATATATATATGCAGAATTTATATGCAAGTAATATAGATATTGAAGACTGTACAGTTTAAAAGATTCAAGATTTCGAAGGAGATTCAAGACCCATGAGTATCAAGATATCAAGATTTCAAGAGATCAAGATTATCATAGTAATAAAGTCTAGTTAGTATGTAAAACTCTGATTAGCATTCTCAAATTCTGTTTTCAAATTATCCTTTTAAATTGATTTCAAATTATTTCAAACCCCTTTCAAAATGATTTTAAATCATCCAAATATTTTTTACTTATGATTTCATATATATAAGTTTCTTATATAGTTTATATATATATATATATATATATACTATAAAGTTTTATAATTATATATATATGTTTATAATTATATTATATATCATTTATATATAGTTTTCAAATCATATGTTTAAATTATATTTTATTATGTTTTTATACTTGAGAAATTATATTTTAAACAACTAGTTTTGTTTCAGGAATTTCCAGAATATATGTATTAGTCTAAATACTTTAAAAATGATTTAAAATTCATATATACATATATTGAAAATTATATATATATATATATATATATATATGTCGACATACATGTTTTGACATGTCGACATATAACTGTCAAAAATTTTAAATTTAAAAAGATGTGTCTTTTCATATTTAAAACGTTCCAGGAGTGGTTGTGTCCCTTGGAACACTATATAAAGAGTCTGATTTCGAATTTTTTCAATATATATCTTCTCCTTCTTCCTCCTTTATCAAACCACCATTATTCTACTTAATTTTCTAAGTTTCTACACTTATACCCTGCCGATTTCAATACAAATTATATCATTCTTCTTCTATTCTCAATCTCTATCAAATACTCTCTGCTTAAAATGTTACTCAAGAGTTATAAGGCAATTGTAATCGATAAGGAAAGAGTGTGTTCCTTGTAGCTCATAAATTAAGGAAAAAGAGCATTGTTAATCTTGTAGCCTTGAAATCAAGGGTGTTGAATCGGTGCTAACCTTGTAGCGGTGAAATCAAGGAGTTGTAACTGGATATTGATATTAATAAAACTCTGCGCAGTCCAGCGTTGCGTGAGACTGGACGTAGGAGTAATCTGAACCAGTATAAAATCTGGTGTGCTCTTTCTTTTTCAACATTTCACTTTTGATTATATCTGCATCTATGATTGTTTCTGTTGTGATATTCATTCTGTGATTCATATATTAGTTTGAGTAATTGTTAATTGTTTAAGATTTCTAAAAATTCTTTAAAACACTATTCACCCCCTCTAGTGTTAGTTTTGCCTTAAGATCCGTGATTCTCATCCCTAACAGCCAAATCATTATGAAATATTTTCAAATATTCATGGTTTGATATCTTTGCAAATGAATAATGGTGATCTTGATTTCCATATTTTTCCTTATTTGTATCAATCTCCATCAACCATCTTTTTTTCTTCATATTGCAAAATCAATGATTTATAACTAATCTTCTTTCCTCATTCATAAACCCATAGAGCAATTAATTAATTTAGAAATGAGTTGTTTCCTTCCAAAGTATAGCATTTCAAAATTTTCCATTTATAGCTTAATTGACTAGTAAGATCAATTAGCTTAAGGTGGTGTCTGGCGCAGCGGTAAGGTTACCGGCTGGTAATTTGAAGCGCACAAGTTCGAGTCCCGGCATCTTCACATACGTGAGGGAAAGGCTGTGCGCACTTATCGACCACCCCCAGAGCCCGAAAAGCCGTCAGAATAGTACCAGGACGGGAGACTGAGCTGGGAAGTCCTCTCGCGCTTGAGTACGGGAGCCTTTGGCACTGGGTATCCACCACCCCAATTTCAAAACAAACATGGCACAATTAATTGTTGTTGTACCTTGATCTGAATTTGAAGTTATCTTTGTGGCTGAATCGCAAAACTAGGTCGCTTTCTTTAAGATATTTCGTTGCTATGTCGAAAACGTGCAAGGCAGTCAAAATTGCAGCGCTGCCTCTAGGATAAAGCAACTATATAATATCAACAATCTCGTGCACAAATACCATTGATCGAATAGCATCCAGAAAACTGTTTTGTATTGCTCGGATCTTAAGAAAGCAGAGTTGGAAGAAGAAGTGACTCGGTTATAAAACATATGTTTTTTGTGTCAAAATAGAGCAGTACGGAGAGAAATAAATTTGAAAAAAATATCGATTATATCCCAGCTCAGCTCAGGTCCATCAGGGCGTGCGTGTTGGTCAGGATGGTTTCCCTCTACAATCCAAGTGAAAACATTAGATGCCCAAAGAGTCCATTATGTCTTTTGAGAATTCTATATTTAAATAGGATCTTTCTATGGTTCTCTACTAAGTGTGGGAACAAAATACTTTTCTCTATATTTTTAATAATTCACAAAATTTCTAACAATTACCATACTTGTTTCCCATACAGCACTTCAAAGCATCACTTTTCCTAATGTTTTTGGCAAAAAATCTTGCCTTGTCCACGTTTCTGTTAAAAAATGATCAATTGATGATGTGAGACATTCGAGCAGATTTGGAAGCAGACGCAAAAAAAGTGCAACCTCAATTCACAAAGGATCAGTTTGTTTCATCATGACTCGAATCTCAGAGCCAGCCGAAAATCATACGGTAGAACTAAGCAAAGAAGGGAAAGAAAATAAGAGGAGGAGTTAAGGGTGGTACGGAGATCAACGGGGGATTAAGAGGATTGAACTAGGTGAATTAACGTTTTGAAAACCAGGCAGCTATTGGGGAATTGCATAATAGTAAGAAATACTGAACAAAAATCCTATGTCTTCGGTTTTAAGCATCACTAGTATATCGTATGGTCAAATCCCTGAATTACATACATCTTTTAAAATGTACACAAGCATACTTCACAGCTGAATCCCTAAATTACACACATCTTGCAAAATGTACAGAGTTTCAGGCGGATAAGAAGCATTAAGCAACATTTTCATGGATGCATTACTTCTATGGGTGCCGAGCTTAATTAAGCTTTACTTAAAAATTACGTAACATGGCTTTTTTTACACCATCTCAAACTCAGATTACTAATACAATAAAATTACAGTATATAACTGTATATAATGTAAACTTCATACCTTGGACTGAGTGTGTCAAAAGTGTGCTTCTCTGGTAACCCTTGTGTTGCAATCGCATCAGTAAATGAAGGATAACGGAACGGATGATTCCATAATCAATTTAATTGAACTGGATTAGAATGTAATAACGAGCACTGATTTTTTATTTTGCTCAAGGCAGGACATGGGGTTGGAAAATGGAGGAAAGAGAAATAAATAAAAGATGAACCTTGAGATAAGATCAGAATTTTGTGGAAGAGGGTCATGCAACATTGCATGATTTTTACTTCATACTGGGTTTACTGGAAAAGAAGCATTTACCATTTATGAAATAAAGTTCGTACAGAGTTTCTAAAATGGACCGACTTACGAAGGAGAACGCAGGTTTGAACCTGACTGAGCCAACAAAAACATTTATATTTTGATTTTTTATTATTATTATTTTTTTAATGGGAATTTTTTTTAAGGACAAATTTATTTAATATTTTATCCATAAGGACAGCACAATTATATTTTATCCAGAAGAACAAATAATAGCCCAGCCCAAAAAAAAACCCAGTTATTTCATTTTCTGTCTTAATCGTCGTAACCCTTACATCTCTCCGCCGTAATTAAGAAATGACTACAGAATCGCGATCGTCGAATTCTCCGCCTACGAAGTCTCCTAAATTAGACCGAAACCGTAGCGACTATACTGACAGCGAGTTAATGGAAAAAGTGGTGGAAAAGAATTTTGAAACCCTAGTTGAAGCTGCGGAATTGTCCCAAGCTGGAGTCGAAACCCTAAGAATTGACGGTCAGAGGCAAATTGACAATCCAGTAATGGTTAAAATCACAGTTGAAAGAGGAAATGATAACGTTGATTATTTGTCGATCAAAGAGGAGTAGATGGAAAAAATGATACTGAAAATGTACAAACTAGTAACGAACGAATTGTGGTTGAGAACCAGAGTGATACAATCGAAGGTAAAAATGATGAGGAAGTTATGTTGGGAGAAAAAAATGTTACTGTCAACGCTGAAACTGTAGAGCAAGTGAAATTTGGAATAGGAAGTGATACGGTGGATCGAAAAAATGATGGAAAAAAAAAGTGAGAAAAACCAGTAGGGTAGTAAGTAAGGAGGCTCGGTCGAAACGGTTTAATGATCCAAAGTATGTTAAAGAAAAGTTGAAGAAAGAAATAAAAGTCAATAAAAAAAAGGTATGTGTTATTCATAGTAAGAATTTTCAGTAGTGTTTGTTTAAATTTTGTAACAATAATTATTAATTTGTGCGGGTTAAAGAAGGAAGAAAAACCAAAATATTTGAAGATAAGGATGCGGGAAACACTGAAGAAAATTCTGTAAGTTAAAAATGCTAACTTCAATAATATATAAATGATAACTTCAATGGTATTAAAATGCTAACTTGAGTAGAGCTTTTTATTAAAAATGATATTGTATATGTGTTAAAAATGATACCTTGATTTTGAAAGTAATATTTAACTTGATATTAACTTAGTGCAAGAAAAATTGATAATGTAGAATGTAAAAAGGATAATGCAAACTATAAATGTAAGGGTTAATTAGATTTATTTTTTTTTAGAAAAAAAAATGTGTTACATACAATTGTGTCACTGATAAATATTATTATTCTCTACATTTTTTTTTTATGATAACTAGGATGATGATTTTGAGAATCCAAGGCCTCGAGAAATTAAGTCAGGTATTTCAATGAAGAGAAAAGAAGAGTTAGTCGTAGGTGAAAGAACTAATTGTGCGACAGCTTACAGATGTGGGTTGCAATCGTCTTACAAGACGATCTGTTTGTTGAGAGACAAGAAATCATTGACATGCAAGCAAATTGACATTTTGAAAAGAACACCGTTTTATGATTTATTTTTTTCTGTTTTTTATGAGAAAAACATTTCACTGACAGAGTGCAAGAAAAAAGCAGAAAATTTGGATGTAGTATATTCATGCTACTCAGTGGAGAAAGAATGTTTTATGTTTAGAGAAAGTAAAATGGAAATTTGTCCAGAAGATATAAGTCTATTATTTTACATGCCTTTAGAAGGTACTGATATAGACGACACACCAAAAATGACTAGTAGAACGATACCGACAGATTGCAAGGAATTCGTGTCAAGAAATTTTGGGAAAGCGACTATAGTTACAAGGAGTTCAATTGAAAAAAGAATTAAAGATGAAGTATGAAAGAAAAAGAAGGAGTTTGAAGAGGACTTGCCACTCCTTATGATTATATTAATACTACTTACATTTTTCTTTCCCAATAACCAACAAAAGTTTAGGTGGGGTTTTATTTCATACATTGTAGATGTGAAAAAGATGAGTTCAATGTCATGGCCAAAAACCATTCATTCGAGTTTTAAAAAGTTTGTAAAAAGCTACGTAAAAAATCCGCAGGATATGGTCGGCTATTCAATGCTTCCTTTGGTAAAAATTTTCATACAATATTTCTTCTGTATACCCAAACAAGTATTATTGAATTCGGTTTTAACATTGGTTTTTATTTATATGCAGTATGTGATCTGTGAGAAGGTAAATTTAATTGCCCAGAGGAAGAAGTTTGAGAACAAAATACCTCGATTTGCTAGGTGGGATCTGAGGAAATTAAGTAAAATAGTTTAGAAGGAATTTTTGGATACTTTTAAAGCTGGATAGATAGAAATATTAATATTTCAGTGTTAATTTTGTACAGAGTTAATTTTAATTTTGTTACCATGTGTAAAAATAGTGAAGAAGTAACATTGGTTTATATGTTTGATTAACCGGTTATCTTTTCTATTTCTTTGTAGGATTCATTTTTGTGTTGTTACCATATGTAGAATTTTTTCTGGTTTGTATTTTATAATTTTGTAGGGGTCATTCTTTATTTATATTACTTTCAAAGTCCATGAGTATCTTTTTTTCTTCACTGCAGTTATCATTTTTGTTTTGAATTTTTAACTTCAGATTCTGGTTATCATTTTTTATTTATTTTAGATATCATTTTTATAATTTATATCACTAAACATTTTCTGTATATCATTTTTTTTAAATTGTAGTTATCATTTTCTGAGTTTTTTTTATTAAACAACATTTCTGCACAAATACAAATTATTAGACAAAAATATTGTTGTCAGTTCAGTTTTTCATCATCTAATTTAGTGACTACACTCTTTGATGTAATGATTTAGTGGTTTATTCTTTCTTATTTATTCTTCTAAGTATGTAACATATGAAAATTCCATAGGTATCATTTTTATAACAATTCAGTTATCATTTAATTTCTACCTATGTTTATTCAGTTTTTTATTATCATTTTATATATTGTAGGTATCATTTTTTTTATTTCTTACCAACTTTACAGTTTTTAGTTATCATTTTCTAGCTGTTCTACTTATCATTTTTTTACATTACGTTAGTTCACATTATTTCGACACACACACAAAATACTGAGAATGAAAATGTAATGACCCAAAATTCCGGTCCAATTTGAGCTGACCAAAAACACAAGTCCAACCCCAAATTAAACTGAAAATCAGGAAATTAATAGAAAGAAAACAGAGGTTGAGGATAGATAAGATAGAACTTAGAATAGAAGAAGAAGAAGAACACAACATCAGAGTAATACGAATCTCACAGCGGAACGAATAACATATAATATATGTAACATAACCTTGAAATATACATTTGTATTTGAATATACATCATTATCAAAGTACAACACTTACAACACAGCGGAAATAAACTATAGCTATATGATCCTGAAGCCTCCTGCTCCAGCTCTTCCAGTATATCTGTAAATCCCGACTACTTGACTGCCCGTACAAAATTAGGCACCCAAGAGTTTAGGGAAACAAACAAATAAACTCCGGGTCAGTCATGAGACTGGTATGAGTAAAACAGTTAAAACAGTTCGAACAAGTAATCGATATCTCATAAGACCACGCCGTATAACGGAATGGGTTTTTCCCTTATGAGAATCCAAATTTATATTTATATCAAAAACCTTTTGATATTATATTAATGTCTATCAATCACAATATAATAATCATCTAGCAGAAACGCTTTCATCTCACGTTCTACATATATAGTATACAATCAAAACCGCAAGCACGTATTGGGTAATGAATTTCCAACTATGACAAGGTATGGAACCACCTTTCGCTAGTGTACCTCTAGAGAGGAATACACTGGATTCAATAAGAACATCTTGCAACCCGGCCACACATGACCAACCACTCATTTCGCTTGAGTGTATCGAATGTATATCACCAACGGTTGGGATCAACAACCGTTTCCCGAATGGGACAGCATCAACAATAGATTTTTAGAAGTAAATGAAACTCTAGATCAGGTGATTATACACCCTACTTCGGTGTGACCGACTTAGCCATGCTGCCTGCCCGATTTCTGTCATTTACCGGATGTAAGGCTAGAAGCTACGCTTTATCATCACAACAGATTCACTTTGAATGTCACATCGTCAAATCCATCAAATCACCGATTGACGTCCTCAACCATACATTATGTGTTAGTTAAAAGAAGTTTCCTTCTCCGCTTCCACTCTTGGTACGGTTGGAGAAATCAATATACGTGATCGTCTGGAAATACTCTGTCAGACATCCGTCCATACAAGTCATCCAGGAACAGGATGAGCCGAAGGCACTATTCAACATATAAGATAGCCCTTGCATAACTCTATCTTCAATTTTCTTTGGCATATATGATTCGCAACGCTTATGACTATACAGAGTGGTTCTTTGGATAATAATCCAACCGGTCTCTCCATATTAACAACGTTAAAATGGTCAAAAACTTCGATAGTCTGTGATTTAACTATCAAAGAAAAACAGGTGTGCAAACAATGATATTATTTCCAAAGGGAAATTATATCGATCAATCATCAATCATATATATATATATATATATCTATATATATATTCATATTTCCTTAGTTCATTAATTTACTTATCTCCTGTTTCCCTATATTCAACATTTCTTATTTTCTAAATTTAGAAAATATATGTTATTACCATTGGAAAACATTTCCATTTCTTGTTTTCTATATCAGAAAACATTTCTGGTTCTCATTTGGAAAACATTTCCAAAACTCCTTCATTGGACTTAGACAGATGTTTAAACAAACTATCGCGATGCCAACTCAGATCATTACGCTTACTAACTAAAATTCCTTTAACCAACCTTCACTATCGAACCTTAACCATTTCTAAATTAAAAACGAAGTCAATAAAGTTGGGGTATAACTACCTCTCAAACCTTAACTGAACAACATTTTTAACTTTGAAATAGGCAAAGTTCACTTTATATTTCTTTAACTAACTTCCTTACTTAACCTTTCTTTCGAGTAACTATATTCGATTAACCATTTTCAATTAACTCTATTCGATTAACTCCTTTATATTAACTCTATTCATTTAACTCCTGTCGAATAAACTATATTCGATAACTCCTCTAACTCTATTCGAATCAACTATATTCGATTAACTCCTCCAATTCCATTCGAATAAACTATATTCGATTAACTCCTCTAACTCCATTCGAATAAACTATATTCGATTAACTCCTCTAACTCCATTCGAATAAACAATTAACAACTCTAACTCCATTTAACTCTATTCGAATAACTAATATTCGATAACTCTATTTAACTCTTCTTCGAATAACTAATATTCGATAACTCCTTTTTCTTTATTCGAATTATTAATATTCGATTAACTCAATTGATTCTATTCTATTGGATTTACCCTATTCACTTAACTCCGGTCGAATAAACTATATTCGATAACTCCTCTAACTCCATTCGAATAAGCTATATTCGATTAACTCCTCTAACTCCATTTAACTCTATTCGAATAACTAATATTCGATAACTCTATTTAACTCTTCTTCGAATAACTAATATTCGATAACTCCTTTTTCTTTATTTGAATTACTAATATTCGATTAACTCAATTGATTCTATTCTATTGGATTTACCCTATTCACTTAACTCCGGTCGAATAAACTATATTCGATAACTCCTCTAACTCCATTCGAATAAACTATATTCGATTAACTCCTCTAACTTCATTTAACTCTATTCGAATAACTAATATTCGATAACTCTATTTAACTCTTCTTCGAATAACTAATATCCGATAACTCCTTTTTCTTTATTCGAATTACTAATATTCGATTAACTCAATTGATTCTATTCTATTGGATTTACCCTATTCACTTAACTCCTATCGAATAAACTATATTCGATAACTCCTCTAATTATATTCGAATAAACTATATTCGATTAACTCATTTTCTCTATTCGAATAAACTATATTCGATTAACTCTTTTGATTTAACTCTAACTGGTTAACTCTAATTGATTAACTCCATCTGGTTTAACTCTAATTCGAATAACAAATATTCGATTAACTCTATTCAACTGACTCGACTCGACTAACCCCTTTCGAATAACGAATTCGATTTACTACTTTTGAATACCATATTCGATTTAACTCCTTTCGAATAACTGATTCGATTTACTACTTTCGAATACCATATTCGATTTAACTCCTTTCGAATACCATATTCGATTTAACTCCTTCGAATACCATATTCGATTTAACTCCTTTATTCGCTTTATAAAGATTTCCTTTTTAACAACATTTATTCATTTTAAAGATTTACTTTTAGTAACGGTTCTCCACTTTAAAATGATTTCCTTCTTATAACAGTTTCCTTTTTATAACATTTTTTCCTTTTTCTAAATATCTCCTATTTATGAATATTCCAATTTATAAATATTTCTTATTTATAAATATTCCATTTATAAATATTTTATTTTCAAATATCACTTTGAAAATATTCCCTTATCAACATTTCGGTATGTTATGGTATTCAACATATCAAATCACGATGTACAATATCGTCCATACACATATAATCAACCACAGAATATAAATCACGTCATATATCACAATATATGAAAACAATAAAATAACTGTTGAGGAATCCAGTCGGATTCCTCCAACCTGTCTCCTTGCATCCACAGATGTTACACAATAAAATCAACATCACTTACAGTTCCATATGATATATTCTGTTAAACAGAATCAATATAGAAATTCAACTAACCGACTAGCAGTTCAATCAAATAGTCAATACACAGTCAATCAGCCAATATTTAACAGTTCTAAAAATACAACATGAAATTATAAACTGTTCAGAGTTAGTGAGATTTACTCACTTTGGCGTGTTAGCCGTAAAATAACGGTTTGCGTTATTTGATTCAGTCGGACAATTTGTTTCATCATAAATTGTAACGAGCATGAATTCACTCCCGGTCAGCTCCATCGTGTAATACTCGTCCATACGATCCTAGCGGATCTTGTTTCGCTGAATTCCGACCACGTATGACCAAGTTACGATGTTTACAAGTTAGTACACTATTTGAAATTTAAATTAAACTTAAACCAATTTCAAACAGGCCTCACCCTAGTTCTTAACGGCCCATTAACCACCCATAGCCCAACCGTTTCACATCTCCTTCTTCCTCCCGTACATACATGACGCGGCCTCTTCCCTTCCAGACATTTGCTTCAATTTCATCCTCCAACACCACATCCATTCCATCATGATTTCCAAATTCGAGTATACCATTTCCTTCATGTAACGAACTAGAATTTTCGACATTTAGAATATAAATTAATTTAGAATTTACTGTTAAAAAAAAATATTTATAGTGGATTTCGACATAGAATTCAAAATTTATTTTGAATATAGTTGAACATAATTACTATTTGGATGTATAATTTGGACTTTAAGTTTTGTTTTGAACTGTATAAAGAAAAATCCTTTTTGTAAATTTAATTCATATATATATACATATATATATATATGTATGTATATCAATATTTGTGTTAAAGAAGCGTTATTAACATTTATTAGATGATTTAAAATTATTAGAATACTTAATTTTTAATTAAGCTTTAATGTTGAAGTAAATATTTATGTTTTACATAAAATTTGTAACTTATCTACTCGAACGTAATTTGAGTTTACCTCCGATTAATACTTTTGTAAATTTATAAAACGGTTGACATTATTAACAAATTTGTGCTTGTAGCCTTGTATTCTTTCCATTCAATGTTACTGTAAATGGTTGTCTAAATTAAAATTTGAATATAAATAACCAGTCTACGGTTTTATTCGCATATTATGTTCTTCCTTGTATTCTAGCTCTTTGTATTTTCCTACTCTTGGACTTAATTAATTATTTTAATGGTTACGGTATTTTACTTTCTTTGGCTTATACTCTTATTTTATTTATTTCGACTTATCTATTTTGTACTAGAAGTATTTATTTTATTCGACTGCCTTACCTTGAATATGTTTTCTAAATCATTTTTATTCAGTCATTTTACTTGAATTTAATGAGATACTAAATTTTGTGTTTAGATTTTATACAGTTTTGTTTGCTTAAATTCTTTCGCATAAAATTCTATTTGACTAAATTTATTTAACAATTTATTGTATTTTAATTTTTCTATTTATTTCAACTAGTAAGCAGTTGAATTTTGTCCAGACTACTTAGATTGTTTACTTAAACTATTTTTTTCCCACATCACCCTATTACTAATAAATTTGGTAAAATTATTTCGAATGGCAATACTCGAAGTACAGTTATGGAAAAAAAACAAAGAAATAAATTATGGAATAAAATTCACGTATTTTTGGCATTAGCATTTAAATTTATTTTACGGTTAGTTGTTAACGCATTTAAAACCAGCAGACAACGTCGTCCGTTTCAACCGTAAATTGTTCGCTAAGTAATATTCGTTCAAACTATGTTTTGTGGTGTTCAAGCCTAACGTTGGATACCTGTTCACTAATATTTCCATTTAAAACCATTTTCTTGCATCAGACCAATGTTTTGAATTTGAAACCAGGTCTGAGAAAATTTTGCCAAGATTTGGCAACAACACCAAAAAATATTGTGTTGGAAATTATTGTCACTTCCCTAGGTTCCAATTATAAAATAGCGTACCGTTTCTTTGCTTTTCACAACAACTACTCGCTCCTTTACTTCTTCCTTCAGCTGGTTGTTCCCGTTTCCATAAACATTGATTTTGCCCAAAAACATTTTTCCAAAAATTTAACCTTCCTTAATGAAATCAGAATCCCCAAATGACCGCACCTCCTCGATAATCAACCGTCGCCTTTCAGCTTTCGCCTTCACCTCGCTGCTTGGAGGCTGCGCCCACGGCAGCTCCTACTTAGCTCTGTTGGAGCATGCCCGACGCCTCCTAGGGTCTGCAAGCTCGCGACTAACGCCAAGCAATTCACGGGTGTGACCGCCTTGCTGCCACCACTTGCGTCGCCTCCTCAACACCCAGAAACTAGCTCGCACCTGAAGTCGTCGGCTCTGAAGCCTGCCCTCCGTTCAACGGAAAGACGGTCCAAGCGAGGTGCAAAACAAGTCGGAGCTCCACCATCTTCCTCTGTTGCGACCTTCTCCGTTGTCACCGATGGTAAACATAGCTTACGATTAAACTATTTCAAGTTTTACACCTCGGCTTCACTAAATCTAATTAGTTTAGGCTATTGTTTATGAATTGTATCACGCTGGTTTTGCGTCGCTTTCTGGTTTGATCACAACACCGCCTCGTTTTTCCATAAGTGCCTGCTGCTTTTGTGTTTTTCCTTTGGTTGCCATATAAGTTCATCCCATTTGAGTTGTTTTACATGCAGGCATAGGCATTCCATTCATTTTAGTCACGTATGTTCATGTGTAAAACCCAATACATTTGCATGCTAAATTTTGGCAAACTGAGTCATAAAGTTGGTGCTTATTTTCCTTTAAACCCCTCTACTGTTTTGATAAATAGTTGTACCTTTCGTTTACTGACATGCGACCACTATACGCCATCTTCCTACTAGATTTGAGCATGAATATGTTAGGGTAATATAGTTAAGAATGCATATCCTTGTTGCTCAATGATAAAGGGTGTATTGGATAATTTTGTTTCCAGGATAACATGAACATTTCACAACTTTATACCTTGTCAGTCCTAGAATAACTCTAATTCTTATGCATGGCACTTTTGAATTCCCTATTCTTGTATAAACTGGAACCTTTTTCCTTGTTATATCCCAAGTGAACACGTCCTGGTCCTTGCTGGCTCGTTTGGTTGTATACTTCTTATTAATGTTATGCATTCTGGCATGTGGTGTTAAGTGTGTATCTTTGGATTAAGTGGGTACATGAGTTCTTATGCTGATTCCCTTAAAACCCGCTGTACCTAAATAAAGTATCTGGAACCCATGCTTCATGTTGTTGTATACTAGCCGTTATAATATGCCACATGTTCCACCATATTTTGAACATTAAAACCAAGATGGGTAACTAAACTTCCGGTACATATATGCCCTATGTTCATCATTAGGAAAAATTCTTGGAAAGTTATGTGGATATGCATGCCGTTGTGGTTTATTATGCTGTCAAAAATAAAATGATTGATTTTCCCTTTAAGTTTTGCATGACTATACTTTTTTACTGCCATTTCTAATGCATACCAGTATTTCTATTTTGTTTGGCCATGCTACTGTTATCTTAGAAAAATGTCATACATGAAATTAATTCCATTCTTTTGGTGCAATTGGCCATCCTACTGTTATTTTAGAAAAATGTCACGCATGCGTTGCATGAGATTAATTCATTCTTTTGTTTGCATTTGGCCAACCTATCGTTGCCTTAGAACAATATTACGCATGCAATTAATTTCAATTCCATTCATTTGCAGCAACAAATTTCAATTCCATTCATTTGCATGCAATTAATTTCAATTCATTTCATTTGCATGCATTGATTCAATTCATTTTAATTGCTTGTATTGGTCCAACTAGATTTATGTGCATTCGTTTTATTTGCATCTAGTCTATTTATGGTTGTCTTGGAGTAAAAGAGATCACACATGCATAATTCAATTGGTCTTGATTGCATGTCAGCTGCATCTTACTATAATTTTTAACAAATATTTGCTGCATGCATTATGAACCGGGATTTGGGCTGACAAAGTTCAATGGAACAGTGTATATAGGAGAAGACATCCCACCATTTTGCCGTTTGTAATTAGTGTAGCAATTTTCCTTTACATACTTCTCTTTGGTATTGGTTGTTGCTCACACATGCAGCCACATCTGTATGTTTCTTTGTCATGATTTTTCGGCAGTTCACTAATGGTCTTACTCGGAAAATCATTGGGATTAAACTAATTATATTTAGCGTTATCGAAGTGTGCTAACTTGAAATAAATTTAATCCTGACTTGGGTGTTTTGTGTATTTTGCATGGGACACTCGGGTCAGGCACCAAGTGTTCCAGGTTTAAAGATATCAGCTTGCAAAAATGGAAAGGACGTGAAGACGTGGAGAAGCATGCACGCGCCAAGCTCAGGAAAATAAAAGAGTAAATTTTGTTCATTAAAATTTATGTATAAAAATTTATATTATCTTCCGCTGTACAAATTGTAAAACTCTGATATTTAGGAGAAATTTTATTCCGCTGCAAATTTTGTACTATGTGATTCTGTATTGATTCTGTTTAAACCGCGTAAGCCAATAACAATCTGTCGTTTTGGACATTTCGAGTTAGTTTAATTACCGACTTTGGACGGACAAAATGCCAGGTTGTTACATCTGGTATCAGAGCTTTGGTTCATACAAATCTTGGCTTATTCGGTTTAAAAACTCATTAGAAATAAGGTAGAAATACCTTAGAATGAGCAGAATTGATGCTAGAATCAACGGAATTTGAAAAAAAAAATTGAAAATAAAAGTTTCTTTTGAAATTTCCAACTTAAAAGCTTTGCGTTAAAAATTTCTGAAATCAATCGTCGAGCGTTCGAAATTTTCAAAGGAACAAAAGTGGAAATCGATGTTCCAAGTGTTTTGAAATTTTCTAATACATTATTTTGAAAAGAAGAAGAGAAGAAAAGGAGACTTCGAAACTAAAATGAAAATTTTGTGATAATTAAAATAAAAAGTTTTCGAAATCTATATGCGACCGATTTATATAGGAACAACGGTTAATCCAAGAACTGTTGTTTGAAAGAGGTTTTTCCAAAAAAAGAATCAAGACAATGTCAAGTGTGAATTTTAAAAGTACTTTGAAACTTGATAAATTGGAAATGTAACGATACTCGATTTCAAGAACAGTTGTAGAAACGTGAGTTGAAACGGTGCTGAAATGGACTTGGATCGGATTGAAATTTGCTTAGTATGTTCGATCTTTAATTAAACAATTTTGTTAGATTTGATTTACGGTTTTACCAACCTATACTATTTATCTTTAAGCTATTCTTATTCATTATTTTGCCAAAGATTTTGATCTTGCAGTGATTTCCTAATATTCACCTTACTTAACCATTCACCATTTATACCTAACTATTATCTACTTTCTATTTTGTACCTAAGCTTTTGTTTTTCTAAATTATTCATATCTAATCATTTTTTTGAACTTATTATTTTACTAAAATTGCTTGTGTTTAGCTTTATATAATACATTTCCTTGTCTTGCTTAAATTCTTTTGTATTTATGGTTTAATCATTCTATTTTAATATAGTATTTAAACTTCCTCACTTAACTTTTTATTTAGTATTAAATTATTTGTATTTTATTTATGTATTATATTCCTCGCTTTTCTAGCCTTTATACTTATAACATTCTACTTTTAACTTAATAACTTGTATTTAACAATTTATAGCATTTTAATTTTCCTATCTTACTTAACCTAATTATTTATTTCAATTTAAGTTAATTTCTTTGTACTTACTTATTGTATACATATCTATTTTACTGTTTTATTTAAATTATTTTACCTAAATTACTTTATACGTAACTATTTATTCAAGTTTAGAATTGTGAAGCTTTTGCCTTATGTTTTCCTTAACTTGATATTCCAACTTCCGCTATTTTTATCGCACTATGTTACTCAAACTATTTTAGTAAAGTATGCATTTCGATCCAAGCAATTTTGGTCCAAGTAAAATGAGTAAGAAAATTTGATCGAAAAGAGATACGTGTAGCGTAAATGCAAATCAAATATGATGTTTGGATAACGAGATTTATTTGAAAATATGAATCTGTAGTTGAAATAAGGTTGAAGATCGAATCGATTTAGAAAGCAAAATGATTTTGGAATTGAAATACAAATTTCAAAATAGTTGATACGAAAATTTTCGAGACTTATATGAAAGATTTGTGCCATTAAATTTTTTAAGAATGAATCAAACTGATCTAAAATGAAATCCCACTTAAAGAATTGGAAGGTGAAATTTTAACGATGCACGTAAGTGAGTATAATTGTAGGTAATCGTAATATGCTAAGAATGCTACCCTATATTTCAGATCTTGATAATTGTGTTTAATCATAGTAAATGTCAAAGTGGGTAGAAAACTTCTTTTCCCCTATTGAAATTGTATGAATGAATTGAATGGAAATTTCTTGGCAAATAACCACTTACGATGCAAAGGAAAATGGAATTTTTGAAGAAAGATTTACTCAAGAGAAAAATTAAAGAGGAAAAATCGAGTATCCTATGATTGAACTGCCGATATTTGTATCCTTGTGTGCATGCGACTTTTCTATCTTGACCTTGGTCAATCATTGAAATCCGAACAGTGTTCTTGAGTAATGTCAGTCTTTCCCCTGTGTCTTATGGATTCAGCCAAGCGTTTTGATTTGAGTCATCATACCTTTTGATACTCGTTTGATGTTGAACTTCTATTTTGAGCACATGGAATTTTGACTTGATCCATGTATACCCCTTCGGGCCGTGTGACATCGTGTTTGAATTCAACTAGATAATTTTGATTCGTCCATAATATTATGATAAACGAAACCTCAAGGGATGAGCTCTACATAATATTTAATTGTTATCCAACTGACACGAGAAAACTTTGGATTTTGACATATTAATTATAAAGTTTCGGTTCCGAAGATTTTTGAAATGAATGTTTTGGAATATTTTACCAATGCTAGTTTGAAAATGTATACGCATAATCAGAGGGCATAGCGGAAGCATGATGGTATTTTGAATAGAAAATGTTCAAGAGGTTTTTCAACTAAATTGAATAGTGCAAACTTTTCAACAGGATTTGACATTGAAATTTGAAAGAAAAGGTTATTTGACTATCTAAATTGTAAATAATTTCTAAGATATTGATTTGAAACTCTTGAAAATATTATATTATGAGAATATGAAATTTATTTGGAAATCTAGAAATATTCAAAGGTAGTTAAATGAAATTTGATCTAACGAAAGATTGTTACGATTATAAACGATTTTCATAAGCTTTTAAAATTGAAAAAGCTTACTTGATTTGAAAAGAACGATAAGAAAATTGTATTGATCAAAGTTGATTTCCAACGGTTGATAATAAAAGTTCATGAATCTCTTAGAAGATATCAACTTATGTATAATGGTCGAAAGTGTTATTTCGAAATAAATTGAAATTTTGAAACTTGAGAAGGTTTAATGATTCTTAAAAGTCTTTGGTTTAGACTTGAAATGTTTGAATAAGATCATTAATTTCGAAATATAAAGCATAAGTTGTATGTTTGTAAGTTGAAATTGTATTTTCAATTGTTTGGAATTGTTTTTCCAAATTATTTTGGATATAATGAATAGTTTATAAATTAATTTATGAACTAAGAAAATTTCGATGACTTGAATCCCGATATTTGAAATGTTTGAAAGACAATGATACTATGATTGAAAGTAATTGCAAATTATTGATGCAAAAGGATTTACGACTTCGGGATATAAAATGATTTGATATATTTTCATGAATTTGGGGGACCCATGACTAAAAGAAGGACGCGTGTGTGAGATTAGGGTGAGCAACCTAGGCATATACGGTATCCGAGTCTGGATGAAAACCGATTTATATGTGCTCCGCGATTTTGTACTTGGAGGTCCGTGTCTGGACGAAAGCCGTGAGATACACTTCGCTTGGGATCCCTTGATGATGGTATTTAGGAAGAGCAACCTAGGCATATACGGTATCCGTGTCTGGATGAAAACCGAGATATATGTGCTCCGCGATTTTGTGCTTGGGGGTCCGTGTCTGGACGAAAACCGTGATGTACACTTCGCTTGAGAACCCGCGACGATGGTTTGCTTTAGGTGTCCGGAGCAACCTTAATTATATATATTATTGCGTACGATAGGCTGCCCTTAGGCCGTGTCATGGGAACCGTGTCATGGGAAACTTGACGAAATGAACAGAATTTTTGATGAGAAGTTGAAACAAGTATATTTAATACTTGTATAGTTTAGTCACACGCCTGATCAACGCATGTCTAAAGTTTGCAAGGACGACGATGGACTTGTTAGACTTCGAGATAACATATATGTTTGAAGTTTGAAAGCGATATTGGTTTTGAAATCCTGAAGTGAAGTATGACTCTATATAAAAGAAATGTATAATACTTCAACGGTTTGGAAAAAAAATGAGATTCTAAGTTCGGAGAAATAATTTTTGAAGCTTTCAAATGATCTGAAATTTATGATTTCAGATGTATTAACTTATATAGTATTTTAATCTAACTTATTTAATTTATTCATTTACTTAACTTATCATCTCATTTAAACTATTATATTTCGCATTTGTACCTATGGTTTAACCATTTCAAGTTCTTTTACTTACATTATTTTACTACTTTACAACATTACCTATTTTCTACCAAGTTTTCTAAAAATTGCTTATATTTAATCATTTTTATTGTAGCATTTAAAGCAATCTTACCTTAAACTCTTTGGATTTTATTAAATCTACTTTTTAGTTCAAAGTAACTTTATCATTTTAAACTACTTTCCCTTAAATTATCTTGTACTTTGAACATAGTCTTCTACGTTATATAGCAAATTTCCTTATTTAGTTTATACAATGGTTTAAGTTTTGATTAAATAAATGTTGATATAAGAGTTTCCAATTTAGTTGTATGATTAAATTTTGTTAATCTATTGAGGACTTTTGTATAAATTTCAAGCTTATTAGAAATTGTAAATATTTTAATTTGATAACTTTTATTTATATTTGGTTTCAATAGATTCTACAACTCTCCTTTTCGAGGACGAAAAGTTTTAGGTGGGGGAGGCTGTAATGAACCAGAATTTTCAACATTTAGAATATAAATTAATTTATAATTTACTGTTAAAAACAAATATTTATAGTGGATTTCGATATAGAATTCAAAATTTATTTTGAATATAGTTGAACATAATTACTATTTGGATGTATAATTTGGAGTTTTAAGTTTTGTTTTGAACCGTATAAAGAAAAATCCTTTTTGTAAATTTAATTCATATATATATATACATATATATATATATATATGTATATCAATATTTGTGTTAAAGAAGCGTTATTAACATTTATTAGATGATTTAAAATTATTAGAATACGTAATTTTTAATTAAGCTTTAATGTTGAAGTAAATATTTATGTTTTACATAAAATTTGTAACTTATCTACTCGAACGTAATTTGAGTTTACCTCCGATTAATCCTTTTGTAAATTTATAAAATGGTTGACATTATTAACAAATTTGTGCTTGTAGCCTTGTATTCTTTCCATTCAATGTTACTGTAAATGGTTGTCTAAATTAAAATTTGAATATAAATAACCAGTCTATGGTTTTATTCGCATATTATGTTCTTCCTTGTATTCTAGCTCTTTGTATTTTCCTACTCTTGGATTTAATTAATTATTTTAATGGTTACGGTATTTTACTTTCTTTGGCTTATACTCTTATTTTATTTATTTCGACTTATCTATTTTGTACTAGAAGTATTTATTTTATTCGACTGCCTTACCTGGAATATGTTTTCTAAATCATTTTTATTCAATCATTTTACTTGAATTTAATGAGATACTAAATTTTGTGTTTAGATTTTATACAGTTTTGTTTGCTTAAATTCTTTCGCATAAAATTCTATTTGACTAAATTTATTTAACAATTTATTGTATTTTAATTTTTCTATTTATTTCAACTAGTAAGCAGTTGAATTTTGTCCAGACTACTTAGATTGTTTACTTAAACTATTTTTTCCCACATCACCCTATTACTAATAAATTTGGTCAAATTATTTTGAATGGCAATACTCGAAGTACAGTTATGGTAAAAAAACAAAGAAATAAATTATGGAGTAAAATTCACGTATTTTTGGCGTTAGCATTTAAATTTATTTTACGGTTAGTTGTTAACGCATTTAAAACCAGTAGACAACGTCGTCCGTTTCGACCGTAAATTGTTCGCTAAGTAATATTCGTTCAAACTATGTTTTGTGGTGTTCAAGCCTAACGTTGGATACCTGTTCACTAATATTTCCATTTAAAACCATTTTCTTGCATCAGACCAATGTTTTGAATTTGAAACCAGATCTGAGAAAATTTTGCCAAGATTTGGCAACAACACCAACAAATATTGTGTTGGAAATTATTGTCACTTCCCTAGGTTCCAATTATAAAATAGCGTACCGTTTCTTTGCTTTTCACAACAACTACTCGCTCCTTTACTTCTTCCTTCAACTGGTTGTTCCCGTTTCCACAAACATTGATTTTGCCCAAAAACATTTTTCCAAAAATTTAACCTTCCTTAATAAAATCAGAATCCCCAAATGACCGCACCTCCTCGATAATCAACCGCCGCCTTTCAGCTTTCGCCTTCACCTCGCTGCTTGGAGGCTGCGCCCACGGGAGCTCCTACTTAGCTCTGTTGGAGCATGCCCGACGCCTCCTAGGGTCTGCAAGCTCGCAACTAACGCCAAGCAATTCGCGGGTGTGACCGCCTTGCTGCCACCACTTGCGTCGCCTCCTCAACAACCAGAAACTAGCTCGCACCTGAAGTCGTCGGCTCTGAAGCCTGCCCTCCGTTCAACAGAAAGACAGTCCAAGCGAGGTGCAAAACAAGTCGGAGCTCCATCATCTTCCACTGTTGCAGCCTTCTCCGTCGTCACCGATGGTAAACATAGCTTACGATTAAACCATTTCAAGTTTTACACCTCGGCTTCACTAAATCTAATTAGTTTAGGCTATTGTTTATGTATTGTATCACGCTGGTTTTGCGTCGCTTTCTGGTTTGATCACAACACCGCCTCGTTTTTCCATAAGTGTCTCCTGCTTTTGTGTTTTTCCTTTGGTTGCCATATAAGTTCATCCCATTTGAGTTGTTTTACATGCAGGCACAGGCATTCCATTCATTTTAGTCACGTATGTTCATGTGTAAAACCCAATACATTTGCATGCTAAATTTTGGCAAACTGAGTCATAAAGTTGGTGCTTATTTTCCTTTAAACCCCTCTACTGTTTTGATAAATAGTTGTACCTTTCGTTTACTGACATGCGACCACCATGCGCCATCTTCCTACTAGATTTGAGCATGAATATGTTAGGGTAATATAGTTAAGAATGCATATCCCTGCTGCTCAATGATAAAGGGTGTATTGGATAATTTTGTTTCCAGGATAACATGAACATTTCACAACTTTATACCTTGTCAGTCCTAGAATAACTCTAATTCTTATGCATGGCACTTTTGAATTCCCTATTCTTGTATAAACTGGAACCTTTTTCCTTGTTATATCTCAAGTGAACACGTCCTGGTCCTTGCTGGCTCGTTTGGTTGTATACTTCTTATTAATGTTATGCATTCTAGCATGTGGTGTTAAGTGTGTATCTTTGGATTAAGTGGGTATATGAGTTCTTATGTTGATTCCCTTAAAACCCGCTGTACCTAAATAAAGTATCTGGAACTCATGCTTCATGTTGTTGTATAATAGCCGTTATAATATGCCACATGTTCCACCATATTTTGAACATTAAAACCAAGATGGGTAACTAAACTTCCGGTACATATATGCCCTATGTTCATCATTAGGAAAAATTCTTGGAAAGATATGTGGATATGCATGCCGTTGTGGTTTATTATGCTGTCAAAAATAAAATTATTGATTTTCCCTTTAAGTTTTGCATGACCATACTTTTTTACTGCAATTTCTAATGCGTACCAGTATTTCTATTTTGTTTGGCCATGCTACTGTTATCTTAGAAAAATGTCATGCATGAAATTAATTCCATTCTTTTGTTGCAATTGGCCATCCTACTGTTATTTTAGAAAAATGTCACGCATGCTTTGCATGAGATTAATTCCATTCTTTTGTTTGCATTTGGCCAACCTATCGTTGCCTTGGAACAATGTTATGCATGCAATTAATTTCAATTCCATTCATTTGCAGCAATAAATTTCAATTCCATTCATTTGCATGCAATTAATTTCAATTCATTTCATTTGCATGCATTGATTCAATTCATTTTAGTTGCTTGTATTGGTCCAACTAGATTTATGTGCATTCATTTTATTTGCATCTAGTCTATTTATGGTTGTCTTGGAGTAAAAGAGATCACACATGCATAATTCAATTGGTCTTGATTGCATGTCACCTGCATCTTACTATAATTTTTAACAAATATTTGCTGCATGCATTATGAACCGGGATTTGGGCTGACAAAGTTCAATGGAACAGTGTATATAGGAGAAGATATCCCACCATTTTGCCGTTTGTAATTAGTGTAGCAATTTTCCTTTACATACTTCTCTTTGGTATTGGTTGTTGCTCACACATGCAGCCACATCTGTATGTTTCTTTGTCATGATTTTTCGGCAGTTCACTAATGGTCTTACTCGGAAAATCATTGGGATTAAACTAATTATATTTAGCGTTATCGAAGTGTGCTATTTTGAAATAAATTTAATCTTGACTTGGGTGTTTTGTGTATTTTGCATGGGTTACTCGGGTCAGGCCCCAAGTGTTCCAGGTTTAAAGATATCAGCTCGCAAAAATGGAAAGGACGTGAAGACGTGGAGAAGCATGCACGCGCCAAGCTCAGGAAAATAAAAGAGTAAATTTTGTTCATTAAAATTTGTGTATAAAAATTTATATTATCTTCCGCTGTACAAATTGTAAAACTCTGATATTTAGGAGAAATTTTATTCCGCTGCAAATTTTATACTATGTGATTCTGTATTGATTCTGTTTAAACCGCGTAAGCCAATAACAATCTGTCGTTTTAGACATTTCGAGTTGGTTTAATTACCGACTTTGGACGGACAAAATGCCAGGTTGTTACACTTCCCCTTTGAAATCTCATCATCTCCCTTACCACAACATCTAACTTGCACGCACCTCCCTTCATCGCGGTTCTCGGTGAACCAGCGTCTCCCCTCTACGGGTATCGACATCAAATTACACATAATCACCCCAAAAATTTACCAAAAGTGCTAATCTCGACTCTGAATCCAACGCCACCCACGAAAACTACTCCCGTTGCCCTAAACTCCATCAACATCGAACCCTAAAGCACAGCGCCCTCGTATGTTCCGCGGTAACCCAAAATTTGACATCGAACTCAGGAAAACTCATATCAGAAGGAAGAGCATGGCATCCCGATTCTAAATATATATATCATGATTTCTAGGGATTCTTTTGATTTTTATTCGATTTTCTAAGTGGCGATTTCTTGCTGTGTTGTGGCGGCAAGAATCAATTTGACCAGAGAAACATATTTACGTTTTAAGGGATGTAAGTGTCTTTATATAGGATTGATAAATATCTTAGATATTTTATTTTTATATTAATATAAATTGTCTATCCAGTCTTTAAAAATTCATGTGATCACATACAATACCCAAAAATCACGAAACTGGACATGTAGCTAGAGTTCGACATTACGGTCCCAACGAAACTGGTTTCGTCGAATTCCCACTCCGTATGCTCACACAACGTATTTTTAACTGTCAAAATACTAACTGTTTCTCACTCTAAAAACCCATACGACCACACAGTGACTCTAAAAATCACGAAACTGGAAATCTAACAACTATTTGACATTGCGGATCCAACAAAATTAGTTTCGTTGAATTCCGACTTCATTTGCAAAAGTGGCTATTTTTAAAGCTCTAGATGACCCATTTAAATATATAAATATATTTAAATATAATTAAATTAAATATTTAAAAATAAATATTATCGTCTATATTCACAGTGGAATACCATACAGCTCTACTGGGATTTATAACCCGACACTTAACATCCCGATTAAATCGATATTCGATTTAAAATGAATTTCCTTTGTTAAAATATAAATAATTCCTTTATAAATTAAAAAGGAATTCCACAGTGATTTTTCTGAAATTGGATTTTGACGTACATCAAAATCTACACGACGAAATCCCGATTTTCCTCTTCCACTAGAAAGATATACTCCACCAGCTCCACATGTTTCTTGTTTCACAGAAATCCGGCTTAAAACGAATCCTGTACATTCAGTTGAAGTTCAAATCGCCAAATAGCGAACTGCAGCGCCATTTCAAGCTCGATTTTAATTATAATATAATTTTACGTTCAAACTGTCGTTCAAATAATATATTCGTTATTCAAATTCAATTCCAAGCTGTATTAAATATCACCGATGATACAGTTCACACCATATCGCCCCTTTCAACCAACTCTGATTATTTCAGGATTAAATATATTATTTAATTTATTATTTTAAATTAAACATTCACCATTATTTAATTCCACGACCATTTAATTCCCTATATCACTATTTATATAATTAAATAAATTAATTATAATACCTCTGCTAATGCGGGTCATTACAATCTTTCCCACTTAAAATAATTTCGTCCTCGAAATTGCTAAAAGGTAGAGGATGATCCTATCGATTGGTTAGAACATATTTGTTCACTTCTTAACTTTAGTTTCAACTGAACCAATTTAATTTTAATTAAAAATTAATTCTTTTCAATGAAAATTTTCAAAAATCCAGAAAATTTTCTAACGACTTAACTCTTCGAAAAATTTCGCCAGCACCTCCTTTGTACTGGTCAATAGCTCAAACTCCAACTCGCCTCTCTAGGCCATCTCCATCTCAAAAGAAAATCAAACGGCTAAGCGGCTTTCGGCTCATAAATCTTATATCCAATAGAAATATAAACTTGTACCTTTTGTCGGCATATCATTATATCCTTTCCACCGTTATCAATTCAGTGGATGCAAGGGTCATTCCAATCAAATTTCAATCTGCTTTTATTCACAACACAACTATTCGCTTATATCCGAGCCAAATATCATTTCAACCCGAGTTTCTTCTCGATTCCCAACTCTTAACTTGATTATCACATTACACTTCAAATTTGAATCTCACAATCCAATTTGTCTTGATATCATTCTAATTCAATCTCATTTACCACTTTATTGGCTTTACTTTAATTCAATCTTGCTTTCACAAATTTCTGTTAAATTTGTTTTTAATTCAAACCGTCTTTCCCTGGGGGGTTTTAAACAGTTTACTCTTTTCAAAAATCAAATTTTCCTTTTTGAACATGTCACTAAGCCCTTAATTAATATTCCATTAGTTAAATCACTTCCCTATTTCTTTATCAATATTTGTTAACCAAATATTTTCAATAACCATATTGGCCTTTTATGTTATTTGGAAAACATTTCCGAATATCGCCTTCCTTTATTTTCTAAACTTTAGAAAATATATGCTATTTATAATTGGAAAATATTCCAATTACTTATCTCTTTTTCGATCTCGTTTATTTCTATACTTAGGGAATATTCTTTATTATATTTCCAAGCTTACACTTTTTTTGGGTTAAAACGGATGTTGTGTAAAACATCATTACGGCAACCCAAATACTATATTCAACTTACTCTTATTCAACATTAATCTTCGAGCCTAAAATCTTACTATTTATTTTTTAATAATGAAATCAATCAAGTTGGGGTATAACTACCTCTCAGACCTTGACTGAATAACATTTATAATGTCAAAACAGATATGACTACTTACTCGAATAATCAATACCATACAACTACTTATTCACTTTTAAACACGTATACGCTTCCTCTTTCTATTCTTACTAGATTTTATTCTTAGTCTTCCTTTTTGATTTTACTATTCTATTTCTAAGTTCGTTTCCTTATCGACTTCTATATATATATATATATATCGATACGTTGATTTCTAACTATCAACTTATCTTAAAAATATTTTAACTCCTTAAATTTCCGGAAAAATTCGCCATAACCTCCTTTGTACTAGGAGCATCGGGATATTTCAAATAGCCTCCCATGGCCCTCATCAATCCAAAAGGAAAAGCCCAGCGGCTAGCCGATACGGCGCATAAAATCTCATATATGAATTAAATACATACCTTTTCGTTGAGCATTATATTTATATACATTCATACCTTATCCATACCTATCTCATGTATATTTTTATCTTCCCAATCTATTTTAACTATACCTGATCGTTTTAACTCAATTCGTTAATTAATTTGTTAATTAACTCTTTAGTCTATTTCACTTTTATATTTGAACATGACATGTTCAAATATATTTTAACTTGCTTATTAACTAATTTGAATCCAAATTTCAAATTTAAATTCTATATTCGATTTCGAATATCCATTTACAAATCCAATTCACCTTTCAAAGTTCAACTTCAAATTCAAAACTCAATTAACTAATTCCTCTTCGACTTAGTTAATTCTATTCAATTTCTATTCAAATTTTATTCAAATTCTATATATTCAAATTCTATATATCAAATTCTATTCAAATTCTATATATTCAAATTCTATAGTTTAAATTCCATTTGAATTCTATATATTCAAATTCTATAGTTTAAATTCCATTTGAATTCTATATTCAAACTCTATTTCAATTCCATTGAATTTCATATATTCAAACTCCCTTTGAATTTCTATATTCAAATTCTATTTCAAATTTTCTTTATTCATTTTTTATTATAAATCCCATTTTTAAATTCAACACATGTGACGGCCCGTCCCGCACCAGCCTGCCTTTCCTCCGAAAGTGCGCTGTACACATGCCCAGCTAGCACAGAACGGTCGTCAGAAGAAAAGAAAGAAGAGAATGAACAAATCAAGGAACCTGTAGAATGTCTCACAGCGCATGGGATAAAATATAATAATAACATACTTGATATAAAACAGGCGAGACAGTGCATAAGCTGATAACTAAAATCAACATCAATCATCAGAGCAGCGGAAATCCATATACAGCTTATTACAATTTTCCAAATTTACTGTCAAACAAAAGAAAGCTAAAGTAGAAGATACACCAACAATGCCCAAGCAGTGATCTTCAACAACACAGGGAGAATTTATATATATAGTACGTGGAAGCCTCCTGCTCGTCTCCGGATCATCTACCCGTGCATCACCAGCTAACCTGTCTCTAGTCTGCTCGTGTGAGCACCCAGAGTAATAAGAGGAGACATAAAACTCTGGGTCAGACATAAAGCCTGGTATGAGCGATAAGCATCTAAACAGAATAATAACAGGTATACTAAACCATACCTGAACCTGGACCTGCAACCAAAGAGTTAGTACCACCTACCATACAGTGCTCTAAGGTGCCATAATAAATAGTGTAAGAATACGGGGGTGGGGTGTGTATGTCAAACAATCAAGCATAGCAACCATCCTCACGTCTCTCACTCAGTGCGTAAAGTATACGATATCTACCACTTTGGAACACTAGACAAACTGAGGTAACGACGAATCCCGACTTGTAGAAACCCTGCTGTGACCAAGCCAAACACTTGGAGTCATGACCAAACATTTCAATGACCCACTTCATTGGTCGTAGCCCTTGGTTCTACCGATGCCATAATGGCCCTGAATCTGCCTTCGTACCTCCTACCATAGTGGTCCAAAGCTATAGACGTCGATAACCCCTTGGCACACGTCCCGCAGCAAAACCCAACCATGAAGCGAACTCGTTGATTCCCATCTGAATCTTGAGCTCTAACTTCTCATTTGGGCTTCCTTTGCATCTCGGGTTTCTGTCATTACCCTCCGGATCGGTCTTCATTCTGTTCGTAACTTCCTGGTTCGGTTCGCAGTCACCAGCTCGTAGCCATCAACCTCGGATCGGTTCGGATCATCCTTCACGCTCGGGTCGGATCGTGGAAGCCTTCCTCAGGTCGGGTCGGTTCAAGTTCCCCATCTCGATCGGATCGTGATCCTCAGGTCGTGGCGGCCCCCTCCAGTGCATAACTCCGGTTCGGGTCGTCTCGTGGTGCTCGGTTCGGTTCGGAAGTGACTACACGGGTCGGGTCGGAGTCTCCAAGTCGCATCGCCATCACTGGTTCGGGTCGCACTTTCTGGTCACGAGGGATTCGGATCGTGCAAGCGGGTCGGATCATGGCGTGGTGCTACGATTCAAGATCTCCTTTGGTCATCATCTCGTGGAGGGGGTTCGGGTAGTATAGCCTCCATCGATTTGTGCTCACCATCTTTCAGCGGATCGGGTCGGAGTCCTTACATCGGTTCGGTTCGGGTCTCCCTTATCCGATCCGATCCGGTTAGATACCCTGCAGTTTTCTGCAACTTTCCAGCAACTGTTTATACGCCTCTCGACGGCGTTTTCGACCAATCTAACTATTGGAATCAATCACAAAGCATACCAAAGAGTCATAGCAACATATAACAGCAACCACAAGCAACAAACAACAATTTAAATGAATCAAAATGGATCAAAAGTGGCCAAAACCTCACATTTTCCTATAATCCCTCTTAATCATGTTTAAGCATACGATTAGCAAAACACATCGAAATTAGCCCAAATTTCTAACAGAGCCTTAAAACATTATTTTAGAATTTTAAGAATTTTTCCAGAATTTATTTACGTATAAATTCGCTAATCTTCACTAATTACCCTTAATCACTGTAATTAGTGCAAAAACTATGCAAATCACTCACCTTTGCCACAATAGAACTCCCAAATCTGAAGTGAACCTCTGATTTGCACGAATTCCAATATATAACAGCAGCTCTACCTCGGTCCTTATGCTAACCCTCCTTGATTTGCTGCCTCTAAGCCTTAATCCTTGATTAGGAAGTGATTTTGGGTGTTTTAGAGAGATTTAGAGAGTGGAGGTCATGGCTAGGTTAAGAGGAATGAAAGTGGCGGCTGGAAAATGTCTAAAGAAATGTTTTCTAACCCTAATCAGCACCTATATACCCCTAAACCCGAAATTCCCCTTGGGCCTAGCTGCTAATCACCCGGTTAAGCCCAATTAAGCTGTTTTTCACCATCTGAAACTTGTTTCAGCCATATCTCCCAAACGGTGAGTCCGTTTGGCTAATGTGACCACTCTACGGAAAGAGAAACCATCATCCGGAGCTAATGGAAGTGGTTTTAGGTCAAAATTCCTTTCCAGTCAAAAGTTATGGCCAAAACAGTGCCAACTAGGGGTAAAATGGTCATTTAAAAATCGGGAAAAATCATGAACATGGGAAATGACCCCAATAGTCGTCTCCCAAAGTTACATGACCATACGACTTCGTATGTGAAAGAAATAAATATTCTACGATCCTATGATGCGTAGAATGCGGGTCGTTACACTCTCCCCCCCTTAAGAAATTTCGTCCCCGAAATTCCTTAACCCAAAACATACAAAAGATCCCGCATGCCTAACAACCACATACAACAATCAAACATGCAAAACAAGCAAACAAGCCTATCCTAGCATGCGGAAAACTAAATCGAAGTCAAAATCTTACCAGGCAAAGAGTTCTGGGTGTGTCTTCCTAATGTCCTCCTCTGTCTCCCAAGTACAATCATTCTCGTCCTCGCTCCACTGTACCTTGACTAGCTTCACCGCCTTCCTTCGAAGTTGCTTCATGTCGTGCGCGACAATACGGGCCGGCTTACGGTTCCCAACCGCCTCGGGTTCTACTTCGAAGTCCTCTAACTGATCAGGTGAAATAGTCATATTTGAGTCGTGAACGAACTTCCTTAGTTGGGAAACATGAAATACGTTATGAACTCCCGCCATCTTCTCTGGTAAGTCAATTCTATATGCCAAATTCCCGACTGGTTCAAGAACAGGGAATGGACCAACAAACCTTGGTGCCAACTTGCCTCTCATGCCAAATCGTATTACGCTCTTCAACGGAGAAATCTTGACAAACACCAAGTCGCCAACGGAGAATTTTAAGTCTCTTCTCCTTTTATCAGCATAACTCTTCTGCCTATCTTGGGCAGCCTTCATTCGTTGAATGGTCTTGATTTTATCTGAAGTTTCCCTCACCACATCTGGTCCAAGCATAAACTTCTCGCCAGTCTCTATCCAACATGATGGTGAGTTGCACGGTCTTCCATACAAAGCTTCAAATGGAGCCATACCGATACTGGATTGGTAGCTATTATTATATGCAAACTCTACTAGATGCAAATGGTCATCCCATGATCCACCAAAATCCAATATACATGCTCTCAAGAGATCTTCCAAAATACGATTCACCCTCTCCGTCTGACCGTCGGTCTGAGGGTGATATGCGGTACTGAGATGTAATTCTGACCCTAGAGCCTCTTGTAAACTCTTCCAAAACCCACTGGTGAACAACGGGTCTCGGTTGCTCACAATGCTTTTGGGTACTCCATGAAATCTCACTACCCACTTCATATACAATTCTGCTAACTTAGCTGCCGTTCTGGTCGATTTGACTGGTATAAACCTTGCACTTTTAGTTAATCGATCCACAATCACCCAAATGCTATCATGTCCCGATCTAGTCCTTGGAAACCATCGATGAAATCCATCGAGACTTGCTCCCATTTCCATTCGGGAATTTCTAATGGTTGCAACAACCCACTAGGCTTCTTTTGCTCGGCTTTAACTAGCTGGCAATTCATGCATTTGGATATAAACTTCCCAACGTCTCTTTTCATCCCTTCCCAGTAGTAGGTCTGCTTCATATCTCGATACATCTTGTTACCACCGGGGTGTATAGTCAGCTTTGAGTGATGACATTCTCTAAGCACTTCATCCCTCAATCCATTGACATTGGGTACAACAAGCTTTCCATTCTTTCTAAGCCATCCATCACGATCAAGCCCATACTTGTTCATCTCCTCATCGATATCCATCCCTAATTTGGAGATGATTTCCAATACATTAGGATCGTCCCTCTGACTAGAGCCGATCCGCTCAATCAAAGTGGGTCTGATCGTCAAACTTGCTAACATTTCTGGATTCAATTCGCACTTTGGTCTGAAATCAAACCCCGCGATAAACTCCAGTTGCTTCCATTCAAGGAACATAGCCCCTAAGCTGGCATGTCTTCTACTCAATGCATCAGCCACCGCATTGCCCTTTCCTGGTGTGTATGCGATGTCAAAATCATAGGAAGCTAAGAACTCTAACCATCTCTGCTGACGGAGATTCAGATCTTTCTGAGAGAAGAGATACTTTAACGACTTATGATCTGTAAACAGCTCAAATCTTTCTCCCAAGAGATAGTGTCTCCACATCTTTAACGCGAACACGATTGCAGCCAATTCTAAATCATGGGTAGGGTATCTTCTCTCGTGCGGTTTCAATTGCCGACTTGCGTAAGCTACAACCCTACCGCCTTGCATCAATACAGCACCCAGTCCGGTACCACAGGCATCCGTGTATACCGTCATCTCTTCACCCCCCTTAGGAATGACTAACATTGGTGCGCTTGTCAACTTGTCCTTTAGACTTTTGAATGCATTCTCGCACCTTTCATCCCAGACAAAAGCTTGATTCTTCTTGGTCAACTGGGTCAATGGTGCTGCTATCTTGGAGAAGCCTTGGATAAACTTACGATAATATCCCGCTAACCCCAAGAAACTTCTTACATCTGTTGCATTCTTGGGCGTAGGCCAATCCTGTACCGTAGCCACCTTCGCCGGGTCCACGGCAATCCCATTTTCTGATACAACATGGCCCAAGAACCTCACTTCCCTCTTCCAGAAGTGACACTTAGAAAACTTTGCTTTCAATTGGTGTTTTCTCAACACCTCCATCACTATTCTTAAATGTCCCTTGTGTTCTTCCTCTGTCCTCGAGTAGACCAAAATATCATCAACGAATACAAGGACAAACTTATTCAACTGATCTCTGAATACCCTATTCATAAGATCCACAAAATATGCTGGGGCATTGGTCAGCCCGAATGGCATGACCAACCACTCATAAAACCCAGACGGCGTCCGAAACGCCGTTTTAGCTATACTCTCAGCTTCCACTCTAAGCTGATGAAAACCTGTCGCGAGATCCAACTGAGAAAATACTCTCGCGCCACTCAACTGATCAAACAAATCATCTATCCGCGGTAGAGGATACTTGTTCTTCCTCGTCACTTTATTCAACTCGCGGTAGTCTACACACAAACGAAGGGAACCATCCGCCTTGGTAGCAAACACAACTGGTGCTCCCCATTCAGAAACACTCCTTCTGATAAATCCCTTCTTCAAAAGATCGCTGACTTGCACCTCGAGCTCTCGCTGCTCTCTTGGTGCCATACGACGAAGTGGCATCACTATAGGCCTGGCATCTTTTACCAAATCAATACGGAACTCAATCTCTCGGTGTGGTGGAAGTCCGGTCACTTCTTCGAAAACATCCGGATACTGGCCAACCACGGGCAAACCTGACAACTCACTATGCGGAATGTCGAGGGAGTTTAGAAAACTAGCCAATACCCCCTTACTGGGTAGACCACCAAACACTATCCTCCGCCCATCATCCGCTCTAGCTGTCACCAACAAGCCCTCACAGTCTACCACCACCCCGTATCTTTGGAGCCAATCTACTCCCAAAATAATGCCAAACCCAGTAAAGCCCAAAACAAAGCAATCACAAACAAACATGCATCCATGACTCGATAAGACCACATTGCGACAAATCATGCTAAGGCTAGTCGAACCACCAATCGGGTTCGTCACTACTAAAGGTCTATCGACAATCTCGGGCTCCAATCCCAACCTATCTACCAGGTCACTAGATATGAAAGAACTGGAAGCTCCGGTATCAAACAAAACTCTAATAGGAACATCATAAACAGAAAGCATACCTTGAATGACGACATTCTTTCCCTTTTCCGCCGCAGTTGGGGCATTTGACGAAGAAGGAATAGCATTAAGAGCATAGGCTTTCACCATTTGCTTTTCCTTAGGGGGCTGTGGACACTTGTCCTTGTGATGTCCCATTTGGCCATAGTTGAAGCACTTCCTATCCGCTGGCTTGGCCCGACAATTACTAGCATAATGGCCCTTCTTACCACAGCTGAAGCACTCCACATCTTGCTTATTCTTTTTCTTCTGGCCATCCTTAGCCTGATTCTGCTTTCTCTTATTCTGGGAACCACCTTTGCCTCCACCACTAGCTTGTGGCTTTGGCTCATCTGCGGATGCAACCTCAGTCTTCGACTTAGGGTAGAGACTTTCCGATCTTAACGCTTTCCCCACAATCGATTCAAACGTCTCATCGATGTGGTTAATAAGTTTTTCCCCCAAGTACTGATCCAAACCAGTTATGAATTTCTCATTCTTTTTCTCGGCAGTATCAATAAGAGATAACCCATATTTTGACAAAGTGTCAAATTCAGCAATATACTCCGAGACAGCTCTGCCATTCTGCTTGAGCTCCAAGAACTTCTTAAACAGCATTGACTTCTGAGCAGCTGGAATGAACTTCTCACTGAAGCGAGCTTTAAACTGCTCCCAAGTAATCTGATCTTCGGGAGTAGCTGCCTTTATAGCATTCCACCAATTCATTGCCCGCCCTTGCAGCTGACGGGACGCTAGCTTTCTCTTCATCGCATCTTCGATACCCAAATCCTCGAAGATACGTTCGCAACTATCCAACCAATCTTGAACATCTGTAGCCGACTCCGTTCCGTGGAACGGCTTCCCACCAAGGCTAGTATAATCCTTATTCAGCTTGGCGAAGTCGACTCTTGGCGCCTGCACTATTGGACCACCACAATTCCCACCATTGGGAGCTGCCCTCTGTACATCTCTAAGCATCTCTCTCATGAGGTCAGTAAACATCGTCCTCATGTCAGCAGCATTCCCATTGTTGGCTCCCCTACCAGCACCTCTAGTATATCGGCTCATCGTCAATCTGAAAAAGGAAACGATTAACGACTCCACAGTGGTGCTAGTGCAGTACGACTTCATCCTTATACTGGTAATAGTATATATATATAGCTTTTAAAAACCAAAGTAATCACAAATACGCTCTCTCGTATACGTATATTATCTCTCCCTGATAACTTCCCTAGGTTAACTACGCAACCTAGAGCTCTGATACCAAGTGTGACGGCCCGTCCCGCACCAGCCTGCCTTTCCTCCGAAAGTGCGCTGTACACATGCCCAGCTAGCACAGAACGGTCGTCAGAAGAAAAGAAAGAAGAGAATGAACAAATCAAGGAACCTGTAGAATGTCTCACAGCGCATGGGATAAAATATAATAATAACATACTTGATATAAAACAGGCGAGACAGTGCATAAGCTGATAACTAAAATCAACATCAATCATCAGAGCAGCGGAAATCCATATACAGCTTATTACAATTTTCCAAATTTACTGTCTCTAAACAAAAGAAAGCTAAAGTAGAAGATACACCAACAATGCCCAAGCAGTGATCTTCAACAACACAGGGAGAATTTATATATATAGTACGTGGAAGCCTCCTGCTCGTCTCCGGATCATCTACCCGTGCATCACCAGCTAACCTGTCTCTAGTCTGCTCGTGTAAGCACCCAGAGTAATAAGAGGAGACATAAAACTCTGGGTTAGACATAAAGCCTGGTATGAGCGATAAGCATCTAAACAGAATAATAACAGGTATACTAAACCATACCTGAACCTGGACCTGCAACCAAAGAGTTAGTACCACCTACCGTACAGTGCTCTAAGGTGCCATAATAAATAGTGTAAGAATACGGGGGTGGGGTGTGTATGTCAAACAATCAAGCATAGCAACCATCCTCACGTCTCTCACTCAGTGCGTAAAGTATACGATATCTACCACTTTGGAACACTAGACAAACTGAGGTAACGACGAATCCCGACTTGTAGAAACCCTGCTGTGACCAAGCCAAACACTTGGAGTCATGACCAAACATTTCAATGACCCACTTCATTGGTCGTAGCCCTTGGTTCTACCGATGCCATAATGGCCCTGAATCTGCCTTCGTACCTCCTACCATAGTGGTCCAAAGCTATAGACGTCGATAACCCCTTGGCACACGTCCCGCAGCAAAACCCAACCATGAAGCGAACTCGTTGATTCCCATCTGAATCTTGAGCTCTAACTTCTCATTTGGGCTTCCTTTGCATCTCGGGTTTCTGTCATTACCCTCCGGATCGGTCTTCATTCTGTTCGTAACTTCCTGGTTCGGTTCGCAGTCACCAGCTCGTAGCCATCAACCTCGGATCGGTTCGGATCATTCTTCACGCTCGGGTCGGATCGTGGAAGCCTTCCTCAGGTCGGGTCGGTTCAAGTTCCCCATCTCGATCGGATCGTGATCCTCAGGTCGTGGCGGCCCCCTCCAGTGCATAACTCCGGTTCGGGTCGTCTCGTGGTGCTCGGTTCGGTTCGGAAGTGACTACACGGGTCGGGTCGGAGTCTCCAAGTCGCATCGCCATCACTGGTTCGGGTCGCACTTTCTGGTCACGAGGGATTCAGATCGTGCAAGCGGGTCGGATCATGGCGTGGTGCTACGATTCAAGATCTCCTTTGGTCATCATCTCGTGGAGGGGGTTCGGGTAGTATAGCCTCCATCGATTCGTGCTCACCATCTTTCAGCGGATCGGGTCGGAGTCCTTACATCGGTTCGGTTTGGGTCTCCCTTATCCGATCCGATCCGGTTAGATACCCTGCAGTTTTCTGCAACTTTCCAGCAACTGTTTATACGCCTCTCGACGGCGTTTTCGACCAATCTAACTATTGGAATCAATCACAAAGCATACCAAAGAGTCATAGCAACATATAACAGCAACCACAAGCAACAAACAACAATTTAAATGAATCAAAATGGATCAAAAGTGGCCAAAACCTCACATTTTCCTATAATCCCTCTTAATCATGTTTAAGCATACGATTAGCAAAACACATCGAAATTAGCCCAAATTTCTAACAGAGCCTTAAAACATTATTTTAGAATTTTAAGAATTTTTCCAGAATTTATTTACGTATAAATTCGCTAATCTTCACTAATTACCCTTAATCACTGTAATTAGTGCAAAAACTATGCAAATCACTCACCTTTGCCACAATAGAACTCCCAAATCTGAAGTGAACCTCTGATTTGCACGAATTCCAATATATAACAGCAGCTCTACCTCAGTCCTTATGCTAACCCTCCTTGATTTGCTGCCTCTAAGCCTTAATCCTTGATTAGGAAGTGATTTTGGGTGTTTTAGAGAGATTTAGAGAGTGGAGGCCATGGCTAGGTTAAGAGGAATGAAAGTGGCGGCTGGAAAATGTCTAAAGAAATGTTTTCAAACCCTAATCAGCACCTATATATCCCTAAACCCGAAATTCCCCTTGGGCCTAGCTGCTAATCACCCGGTTAAGCCCAATTAAGCTGTTTTTCACCATCTGAAACTTGTTTCAGCCATATCTCCCAAACGGTGAGTCCGTTTGGCTAATGTGACCACTCTACGGAAAGAGAAACCATCATCCGGAGCTAATGGAAGTGGTTTTAGGTCAAAATTCCTTTCCAGTCAAAAGTTATGGCCAAAACAGTGCCAACTAGGGGTAAAATGGTCATTTAAAAATCGGGAAAAATCATGAACATGGGAAATGACCCCAATAGTCGTCTCCCAAAGTTACATGACCATACGACTTCGTATGTGAAAGAAATAAATATTCTACGATCCTATGATGCGTAGAATGCGGGTCGTTACAACACAACTTGTCTTTTCCAAAACAAATTCAAAACAGTATCTCTGGTAGTAATTCGTCACTTACAACTCGAAAATGAATACTGATGATGCAGCTGTCACCATCAGATTCTATTTTCCAGCGATCGAAGTGAGTTCAATATTATAAAACCATTTTTAAACATTTCCACTTTGAAATCCATTTCAAAATATAATTCACACTGCTTGTAAAACAATTTAAAATCTTCCAGGATCTTAAATTTTCCTTATTTTTAATTCCAAATTCTGATTTAAATTCAGATTTACTTCATTTGATTCCACTTATATGAATTCTGGTTGGTTATATATAACCATTTAATTTATAATCTTACTCGATTATAATAACAATCAATATATCCAATATATATAAAAATATACTTTGGGTAAAATTATTTTAATTTACCCTCTTTTCAAAACATACCATGACGGTCCATCGTATTCAAGTGTTTACAAAATCTCTACCGATACAGTGAATCAAACTGATCGACCAGAACTCATAAACGACGGGTATTACTAACCCTATCTCTACCGAGTCACGCCACAGAGCTAAGGTAATTCACTTAACTTAAGCTCTGATACCAATTGTAATGACCCAAAATTCCGGTCCAATTTGAGCTGACCAAAAACCCAAGTCCAACCCCAAATTAAACTGAAAATCAGGAAATTAATAGAAAGAAAACAGGGGGTGAGGATAGATAAGATAGAACTTAGAATAGAAGAAGAAGAACACAACATCAGAGTAACACAAATCTCACAGCGGAACGAATAACATATAATATATGTAACATGACCTTGAAATATACATTTGTATTTGAATATACATCATTATCAAAGTACAACACTTACAACACAACGGAAATAAACTATAGCTATATGATCCTGAAGCCTCCTGCTCAAGCTCTTCCAGTATATCTGTAAATCCCGACTACTTGACTGCCCGTACAAAATTAGGCACCCAAGAGTTTAGGGAAACAAACAAATAAACTCCGGGTCAGTCATGGGACTGGTATGAGTAAAATAGTTAAAACAGTTCGAACAAGTAATCGGTATCTCATAAGACCACGCCGTATAACGGAACGGGTTTTTCCCTTATGAGAATCCAAATTTATCTTTATATCAAAAGCCTTTTGATATTATAATAATGTCTATCAATCACAATATAATAATCACAGTGTAGAAACGCTTTCATCTCACGTTCTACATATATAGTATACAATCAAAACCGCAAGCACGTATTGGGTAATGAATTTCCACCTATGTCAAGGTATGGAACCACCTTTCACTAGTGTACCTCAAGAGAGGAATACACTGGATTCAACAAGAACATCTTGCAACCCGGCCACACATGACCGACCACTCATTTCTCTTGAGTGTATCGAATGTATATCACTAACAGTTGGGATCAGCAACCGTTTCCCGAATGGGACAGCATCAACAATAGATTTTTAGAAGTAAATGAAACTCTAGATCAGGTGATTATACACCCTACTTCGGTGCGACCGACTTAGCCATGCTGCCTGCCCGATTTATGTCATTTACCGGATGTGAGGCTAGAAGCTACGCTTTATCATCACACCAGATTCACTTTGAATGCCACATCGTCAAATCCATCAAATCACCGATTGATGTCCTCAACCATACATTATGTGTTAGCTAAAAGAAGTTTCCTTCTCCGCTTCCACTCTTGGTACGGTTGGAGAAATCAATATACGTGATCGTCTGGAAATACTCTGTCAGACATCCGTCCATACAAGTTATCCAGGAACAGAATGAGCCGAAGGCACTATTCAATATATAGGATAGCCCTTGCATAACTCTGTCTTCAATTTTCTTTGGCATATATGATTCACAACGCTTATGCCAATACAGAGTGGTTCTTTGGATAAAAATCCAACCGGTCTCTCCATATTAACAACGTTAAAATGGTCAAAAACTTCGATAGTCTGTGATTTAACTATCAAAGAAAAACAGGTGTGCAAACGACGATATTATTTCTAAAGGGAAATTATATCGATCAATCATCAATCATATATATATCTATATATATATATATATATTCATATTTCCTTAGTTCATTAATTTACTTATCTCCTGTTTCCCTATATTCAACATTTCTTATTTTCTAAATTTAGAAAATATATGTTATTACCATTGGAAAACATTTCCATTTCTTGTTTTCTATATCAGAAAACATTTCTGGTTCTCATTTGGAAAACATTTCCAAAACGCCTTCATTGGACTTAGACAGATGTTTAAACAAACCATCGCGATGCCAACTCAAACCATTACGCTTATTAACTAAAATTCCTTTAACCAACCTTCACTATCGAACCTTAACCATTTCTAAATTAAAAACGAAGTCAATAAAGTTGGGGTATAACTACCTCTCAGACCTTAACTGAACAACATTTCTAACTTTGAAATAGGCAAAGTTCACTTTATATTTCTTTAACTAACTTCCTTACTTAACCTTTCTTTCGAGTAACTATATTCGATTAACCATTTTCAATTAACTCTATTCGATTAACTCCTTTAGATTAACTCTATTCACTTAACTCCTGTCTAATAAACTATATTCGATAACTCCTCTAACTCTATTCGAATGAACTATATTCGATTAACTCCTCCAATTCCATTCGAATAAACTATATTCGATTAACTCCTCCAACTCCATTCGAATAAACTATATTCGATTAACTCCTCTAATTCCATTTAACTCTATTCGAATAACTAATATTCGATAACTCTATTTAACTCTTCTTCGAATAACTAATATTCGATAATTCCTTTATTTGCTTTATTAAGATTTCTTTTTTAACAACATTTATTCATTTTAAAGATTTACTTTTAGTAATGGTTCTCCACTTTAAAATGATTTCCTTCTTATAAGAGTTTCCTTTTTATAATGTTTTTCCCTTTTTCTAAATATCACGTATTTATGAATATTCCAATTTATAAATATTTCTTATTTATAAATATTCCATTTATAAATATTTTATTTTCAAATATCACTTTGAAAATATTCCCTTATCAACATTTCGGTATGTTATGGTATTCAACATATCAAATCACGATGTCCAATATCGTCTATACACATATAATCAACCATAGATTATAAATCACGTCATATATCACAATATATGAAAACAATAAAATAACTGTTGAGGAATCCAGTCGGATTCCTCCAACCTATCTCCCTGCATACACAGAAGTTACACAATAAAATCAACATCACTTTCAGTTCCATATGATATATTCTGTTAAACAGAATCAATATAGAAATTCAACTAACTGACTAGCAGTTCAATCAAACAGTCAATACACAGTCAATCAGCCAATATTTAACAGTTCTAAAAATACAACATGAAATTATAAACTGTTCAGAGTTAGTGAGATTTACTCACTTTGGCGCGTTAGCCGTTAAATAACGGTTTGCGTTATTTGATTCAGTCGGACAGTTTATTTCACCATAAATTGTAACGAGCTCGGATTCACTCCCAGTCAGCTCCATCGTGTAATGCTCGTCCATACGATCCTATCGGATCTTGTTTCGCTGAATTCCGACCACGTATGACCAAGTTACGATGTTTACAAGTTAGTACACTATTTGAAATTTAAATTAAACTTAAACCAATTTCAAACAGGCCCCACCCTAGTTCTTAACGACCCATTAACCACCCATAGCCCAATCGTTTCACATCTCCTTCTTCCTCCCGTACATACAGGACGCGGCCTCTTCCCTTCCAGACATTTGCTTCGATTTCATCCTCCAACACCACATCCATTCCACCACGATTTCCAAATTCGAGTATACCATTTCCTTCCACTTCGAAATCTCATCATCTCCTTCACCACAACATCTAACTCGCACTCACCTCCCTTCATCGCGGTTCTCGGTGAACCAGCGTCTCCCCTCTACAGGTATCGACATCAAATTACATAGAATCACCCCAAAAATTTACCAAAAGTGCTAATCTCGACTCTGAATCCAACACCACCCACGAAAACTACTCCCGTTGCCCTAAACTCCATCAACATCGAACCCTAAAGCACAGCGCCCCCTATATGTTTCGCGGCAACCAAAAATATGACATCGAACTCAGGCAAACTCATATCAGAAGGAAGAGCATGGCATCCCGATTCTAAATATATGTATATATATATCATGATTTCTAGGGATTCTTTTGATTTTTATTCGATTTTCTAAGTGGCGATTTCTTGATGTGTTGTGGCGGCAAGAATCGATTTGACCAGAGAAACATATTTAGGTTTTAAGGGATGTAAGGGTCTTTATATATGATTGATAAATATATTAGATATTTTATTTTTATATTAATATAAATTGTCTAACCGGTCTTTAAAAATTCCTGTGATCACATACAATACCCAAAAATCACGAAACTGGACATGTAGCTAGAGTTCGACATTACGGTCCCAACGAAACTGGTTTCGTCGAATTCCGACTCCGTATGCTCACACAGCGTATTTTTAACTATTAAAATACTGACGGTTTCTCACTCTAAAAACCCATACGACCACACATGTAACAACCCGGAACTTTGGGGCCAATTTAAAATTTATTTTAAGTGATTTTAATGAATTTTGATATTTAAATAATCTATTTTAAATAATAATGATCACAAATTTGATTTAAATCGCAGTTAGAATGAATGATTTGATTTTAATTAACAAAAGAGTTAAACATAGCGCGGTAGTTTGAAAAGTCAAACTTGAACTTTAACTGACCATACAGGACACAAAATTTAACGGATTTTAGTGAAACCAAAAATATTAGAATCTATTTAAAAATATCTTTCCAACGAATCCGAAAAATTGAAATTTCATAACGGGAATCAAAAGTTATGTCAAAATTAGAATCTAGAAAGGTCGCTATGAAATTTATAAGGGCCAAAATGCTACTTTTTGCATACGAAGGAATTTGAACTCGAAACCACTTCCATTGAGTTCAGAATGATGTTTCTTCATTAAAAAACAGTAAACACTTATATATTTTGAGTTTCGGGATTTATTTGTTTAAAAATGTATTTTTAATATTAAATATATTGGCCTTAAAAATAGTCATTTTTCAAACGACCTCGGTTTTCGACGAAATCACTTTTGTTGGAACCGGAATGTCAAATTATTGCTAGGTTTCAATTTTCAGAATTTTTCGAATTAATATGTGAACGTGGGAAAAGAAAATGTGTTTTGACTATTTCAGTTAAATTTAAACGCCTTAAAAATAGCCATTTTTAAAAAAGTCTCTGAATTTGACGAAATAATTTTTTTTAGAACCGTATTGACATAAGAAAGCCAAAAATAATTTTTCTGGATTTTTCTGAGTTAATTTGTGTTCCCGGCAAAATTATTTGTACGGAAAAATTAGAAATAAAGGACTTAAATTTTAAAACTGCAAAACGGAGGCCTAGATGACAGTTTGGGCTGAAGAGACATGTCTAGATGAGTTCGAAATGGGGGCTAAATGGTAGGAACGACAGTCGTTGGGCCTAAATCGGAGTTCGGACCAAAACGGGCTTAAACGGGCTAATTAAATAATAATTAGATTAACCTAATATAATAATATAAATTCAAAGTCGGGCTTCTTCTTCTCCTCCAACGTGCTTCAGTCGCACCATGTAACCCATCATGGTCGAAACTTCTCCCCTCCCTATCTCCCAAACCACCAAGAATTAGACCATGCCGTAGTGGAACTTTTTGAAGCTCTTTTCTTCCTCTTTCTTCTCCAACAAATCTCACATCAAACCGTTGCCCGTAGCTCTCGATTCACCTCCGCAAATTTGGCCAAACATGCCGCCGCCGCACCTCCTCCTTGCAGCCGCACCTCCTCCAACTCCCGGTGAAGATAGCCCTCTCGTAGCTCTTCAATCTCCCGCAAACCGTTCGTAAAACCGTCGACTATAGCTCCCGAAATCCGCATTCAAAGTTTTGAACAATTCTGAAAATTAAGGTATAATTATTTCAGATTTTGTCACGCTTTGTAGCGTCGCTGTGTCAGTTGTTAAAGGGCTGAATTTTGATTTTTCATATGAACTTGTATTTGAATCATTTCAGATCCAAAATCGTTTTGAATACAAACACAAGACCTAATCAAAATTGACAATCCATTTCAGATCCGGCCTAGGTGAGAATTTATTTTTATTTAAATTTAATTAATTTATTACTATTATTATTATTATGGCGTTGTGTGAAATTGAAAGTCAAACACAATTGAATTTGCGATGAAATGTTGCCATGTGATGGATTCAAATTGTTGTGATGCTATGATTGTAGATCCATTATGTTTATTCATAGATCTGTTAATTTTAAACATAGATCGGTAGGAAAAAATAGATTTTTCCTCATTTAAATTTGTTGAAGTATGCCTTGTGGATATGAATCATATATAAATCTATCATCATATACGCCGTTATGCAATTCACATTATTTTAACGTGAATTAAAGTAGGAAATTTGCATCGTCGTGAAATTTACATCGTTATGCAATTCACATTATCTTTGTTGTGAATTAAAATAGGAAGATTTACATTTTTATATGATTATTTTAAAATGTAAAATTGGACGATGAAAATAAAAAGACGATCTTGTTATATTTAAAATAAAAAGACAATCTTTTTATACTGAAAACAAAAAGATGAAATTCTGACGATAGAAATAAAAAGACGATCTTTTTATATTTAAAATAAAAAGACAATCTTTTTATATTGTAAACAAAAAAGAAGAAATTTTGACGATGAAAATAAAAAGACGATCTTTTTATATTTAAAATAAAGAAGTTATTATTTTCATTGTAAAATAGAAAAAGACATATTTTTACATTGTAAAATAGAAAAAGACATATTTTTACATTGTAAAATAGAAAAAGACATATTTTTACATTGTAAAATAGAAAAAGACATATTTTTACATTGTAAAATAGAAAAAGTCATATTTTTACATTGCAAAATAGGAAAATGAATATTTTTACATTGTAAAATAGAAAAGATTATATTTTTACATTGTGAAATAGTAAAGTGATATTTTTACTTTCTAAAATATAAAAGATTATATTTTTACATCGTAAAATAGTAAAGTTAATATATTATAAATATAAAAGATGATATTTTTGGCATTGTACATAAAAAGAAGGTGTTTTTACATTGTATGAAATAAAACATGTTTTATTATGGAATTTATGAGTGAATTTCCACAGCATGAAATAAATAACATTTTTATATGTTATTTATGAATGATTTTTCATCGTATGAAATAAATAACATTTTTATATGTATTTATGAATGAATTCACACCGTATGAAATAAATTACATTTTTTGTATGTTATTTATGAATGAATTTTCACCGTATGAATAAAATTACATTTTTATACGTAATAAAAAAGGTGAATTTACTTTGCATAACAAAAGTTACATTTTTATGTAATTTATATATGAATTTGCACCGTATGACAAAAATTGCATTTTTCTATGTAATTAAAATGTAAATTTACATTGCATGATTAAAATTACATTTTTCTATGTAATTTAGAAATGAATGATAACGGTAGAATGAAAATTACATTTTTACATGTAATTAAAATGTGAATTTGCACTGTAGGATAAAAATTACATTTTTAGATGTAATTTAAATATGAATTTATGTCATATGATAGGAATTACATTTTTCTATGTAATTTATATATGAGTTATAACGGTATGATAAAAATTATATTTTTCAATGTAATTAAAATATGAATTTGTATTGTATTATGAAAATTACATTTCTTTATGTAATTGGGACATGAATTTATAATGTAAAATAAAAATTACATTTTTTATAATGTAATAAAGAAGTAAGATTCACGAATAAATTAAATTACATTTTTATGTAATGAGATAAGAGAATTTGCATCGTGAATTAAAAAGTTACATTTTATGTAATTAGAAATGAGGATTTGCATTGTAAATTAAGAATTACACTTTTATATGTAACTAGAAATTTGAGAATTCGCATGATATGGAAAATTACATTCTTATGTAATTAAAAGACGTGAAATTCGCATCGCATATACAATGCAATTATTTACATTCTCTTATGTAAATAAAAAGAATAAAATTTAGAAATATATTTATTTACATTTCCTTATGTAAATAAAAGAATAGAATTTGAAAATGCAATTATTTACGTTCTCTTATGTAAATAAAAAGAATAAAATTTAGAAATATATTTATTTACATTTCCTTATGTAAATAAAAGAATAGAATTTGAAAATGCGATTATTTACATTCTCTTATGTAAATAAAAAGAATAGAATTTAGAAATATATTTATTTACATTTCCTTATGTAAATAAAAGAATAGAATTTGAAAATGCGATTATTTACATTCTCTTATGTAAATAAAAGAATAAAATTTAGGAAAATATATTATTTACATTTTCTTATGTAAGTAAAAAGAATGGAATTTGAAATTACAATTATTTACATTTTCTTATGTAAATAAGAAGAATGGAATTTAGAAATACACATATTTACATTTCCGATTGTAAATGAAAAAGAACAAAATAATGTGAATCCTTTTATTTACATTTTCAATTGTAAATGAAAAAGAACAAAATAATGTGAATCCTTTTATTTACATTTTCTATTGTAGAGAAAAAGAACAAAATTGTGTGAACCATTTTATTTACATTTTCTATTGTAAAAAAAAAAAGTAAAAAGAGAGTTATATTTCTTATTTGCATTTTTAGATGCAAATAAAGCATAGAAAGAAAATTATACTTTTATTTGTCATTGTTTTGTTAAATAAAAGTAAAAGAGTTAAAAAGACATTTTATTTACCATTGTTTTGTTAAATAAAAGTACAAGATATAAAAGAACATTTTTATTAACGTTGTTTTGTCAAATAAAAAGACAAATACATGAGATACACTTTTATTTGTGTTTTATGTACAAATAAAAGTACAAGATTAGAAATACACTTTTATCTACACTGTATTTGTTGAAATAGAATTGCTAACAAAATGAGTGTATCACTTTACTCATCTTTGTTGAAAACAGAAATTATGTGAAAATATAAGAATCACTTTTATTTGCATAATATACAGTAGAATTTATACGCAAATATAAAATCCAATTTTTATTTGCAAAACTTGCATTAGAATTTATATTCTAATATACAATTGTATTGTTGGTCAAAATATACACTGAAAAGTATTGTTAAGAAACTTCATACAAATAAAGAATAATGGAATTTATATTCCATTTGTCATCCGCAATAAAGCTATATAAATAAATTACTGTTTATGTGACTTTAGAAGTATATAGGGAAGTCATACGAGTAAAATATATTTTACTCGATATAAGTGACATGTTTAGTGAAATTGAAATTGGTTAAACCTATTAACCAATTATGTATTTACTTATTTATATGAACTGTTGTTGGCTGAAAACCCCACACGGGTATTGGGACGATACTTGACTGACACAAATCCCAATGTTTAATTATATGTCTATCGATTGATCGACAGGCTGCGATGAGCGTTATTGTTTCATTTTAATGCTCACACAGTTGACATTGTCACTCTGGTTGTTAATGGATGGATTGATGATTATTTCCTGTTATTACCCTATACATGAAATGTATGAAACCCATATGATCCAAATTATATAGTACATGGTTGAGTCGCATTCCAATGCAGAATTTCTTTTTAAATAAAGAATGTTTACATAATAAAAGAATTTTTGTAAAATAAAAGATTTTGTATTATAAAGAATATTTTACATTCAGAATCTTTTATATATAGAATATTTTATTGATTATTTTAAAATATGTTTTTTTTATATAGTAATGAATTAATATCTTTAGGATAAACCTTTTATTTAAGATTAAGTTTGGTGATGGATGTGTGAATTGGATTTGCAGTGGACGATGTTTTAAATAACATTTATCCTTTAATCCAATTTACATTGAAATTACTATTTGAAATTTATAAATCTATTTTTAAAAGAAGATTTTCTAAAATTAGACTTTTCCAAATTAATATATTGGAATTAAGTGGAAATTCGATTGATAATAATCGAGATGGGCTTCTGTAAAAGAAGACCGATATTATATATGGAATTTAAGAGGCTTTGCCGTTATTCCATTTATAATATTAGTCCGATACAGAAATTTATAACGATTATTTGTTGATTTGATTTCTATAGAAATTCCATATTTTGAAAATTGGTTTTGGGTTTATTGTATTTAAAAGAATGTTCGGAGTTGGAATGTGGCGTATGGTTGATTTTAATTAAGAATACGCGAGTTATTCAGGAAGACCGGGTCTAACCCATTCTGAATAATCATCACGACGATCAAGAGTCGAAGATGAAGACGGTGACTGAAGACCGGAGAGCTTCACATCGTTTGGTTGATGGTGACTGATATCTTGAATTGGGACTGATCCCCCAAGGCAAGGTAAAAAGTGATGATCTTCCAGACGTACGGGAGATCGACGGATACGTTGTTTCGTTCAGACCCAGAACGGACTTGTAAATAGATAGCATGCCTGACATTGAAATTTATTTCATGTAATTAAATTGGTTTTTATTTAATATATAAATGCATGGTGGCGGAGGATTTATTCTCTTGCTTAACACCATTTTGTCTGTTAAATAATTATCGATCGCATGAGATGAGTTGTTGATGTGGTATGCCAAGTTGCACTTGATCATGGCTTATTGTTGCAAAGCAGAGCCTTGTGATTGATGATCAAAGCACAGTCTATTTAGGCATAGCTTTGTGTATATCGTGACTTCGCGAGCCTCACAGCCCGGTAGAGTCTAAAACGGGAGAAGGGAACGCAGGGAGTGCACATGTTTCTCTCTAGATAGAGTGGTGCCAGGGACCTACCAGCGCTGGCATTTATTCATTGTGGTTGTTGGATTTTTTGAGGCCTCGGTTTATGCGGTCGCCACTGGCCGTATTATAGGTCCAAAAGGACCGGGGAACGTGTGTTCAGGCATTTCTAATCCACAAAAGTAAGTGTGGACCGGCCTTGCTGGATCCAAGGGTTGGACAGAGTACCAATCCTGGGGCATTTGCTAGAATGTCTCGAATCGGTAAGGATCTCCTCCCTAGCCTTGACTCAGATGGAAACCCAAATTTCCAATACGACATCACGCGGTTTTGATTGTATACCTATATATGGCGACATAGTGGGATGGGGCACTCATGCCGTCTAGGATTGATAAATTTACTTTGATGTATTTCAAATTGGTTGCACACTATTATTATATAATACCGTGTTTATCGTATCAAGCATCTTTTGATCATTATAAGGTAAAACCCTATCCTCCGGTTTGCGTTGCATTGTGTGATGGGACTTGGGTCTTATAATGGTTTCATTTTTCTAAAAAGCATTGCGTTATTTTGACAATTTACTTTAGTCATGCACTGGAAATCCATAGGAGAAAACCTGTTCCGCGAAAGTGGCGTGGTCCTGTGATTAGCCTTATTATATTTTATAGGTTAGGTAGAATTCTCACACCAGTCCCATGACTGACCTGTAGTTTGTCCACTGGCAAACTCGGGTGCCCATATTTTCCACACGGGCAGTCGAGTAGCTATTTTTTGCAGATATATTAAACAGGATTCTGGGTTGAAGCTTAAAGCTGTGTCCAGAGATAGAGAGCCTTCCGCTGTGTTCTTCCGTTGCAGTATATTACATTTTTTGTATTTATCTTCTGCTGTAATTATATTCCAATGTACTCTGATATGTATATTCTGTACTCTGATGTAACATTTATTATAGTGTTATAAAAATCTTCTGTTATCTGTTGTAATGTGTTGTATGCCCAAAGTTAAAGTATTCGTAGGTTTCCACTTTTTGGATCAGATCTGTGTGGTTTATGGTCGATTCAAAGGGTGGGAATTTTCGGGTCTTTACAGTTGGTATCAGAGCTCTGGTTAGCTCAAATCTTTGGGGTACAACTTGTTAGAGCTGAACAAAAGGCTCGTCAGAGATTGTATTAGTAATGTCCAATAAGAATACTCATTAGAGATAGGATCAGCAGTATCCTAGAATGAGTAAACTCGTTAGAGATGGGGTTAGTAATGCCCTAGAACGAGTTAAGAGTTACGAATTTACAATTAACGTATTTTTGATATTTATAACCTATTCTTTGAAATATGATTTTTATATATATTTTGAAAAGATAATCAACCATTAAAATTTAAAATTAAGACAGTTAGTTTTACAATTTTTAGCTACGTTCCTTTTCGAGGTCGAAAAGTTTTTAAGTGGGGGCGATTGTAACAACCCGGAACTTTGGGGCCAATTTAAAATTTATTTTAAGTGATTTTAATGAATTTTGATATTTAAATAATCTATTTTAAATAATAATGATCACAAATTTGATTTAAATCGAAGTTAGAATGAATGATTTGATTTTAATTAACAAAAGAGTTAAACATAGCGCGGTAGTTTGAAAAGTCAAACTTGAACTTTGACTGACCATACAGGACACAAAATTTAACGGATTTTAGTGAAACCAAAAATATTAGAATCTATTTAAAAATATCTTTCCAACGAATCCGAAAAATCGAAATTTCATAACGGGAATCAAAAGTTATGTCAAAATTAGAATCTAGAAAGGTCGCTATGAAATTTATAAGGGCCAAAATGCTACTTTTTGCATACGAAGGAATTTGAACTCGAAACCACTTCCATTGAGTTCAGAGCGATGTTTCTTCATTGAAAAACAGTAAACACTTATATATTTTGAGTTTCGGGATTTATTTGTTTAAAAATGTATTTTTAATATTAAATATATTGGCCTTAAAAATAGTCATTTTTCAAACGACCTCGGTTTTCGACGAAATCACTTTTGTTGGAACCGGAATGTCAAATTATTGCTAGGTTTCAATTTTCAGAATTTTTCGAATTAATATGTGAACGTGGGAAAAGAAAATGTGTTTTGACTATTTCAGTTAAATTTAAACGCCTTAAAAATAGCCATTTTTAAAAAAGTCTCCGAATTTGACGAAATAATTTTTTTTAGAACCGTATTGACATAAGAAAGCCAAAAATAATTTTTCTGGATTTTTCTGAGTTAATTTGTGTTCCCGGCAAAATTATTTGTACGGAAAAATTAGAAATAAAGGACTTAAATTGTAAAACTGCAAAACGGAGGCCTAGATGACAGTTTGGGCTGAAGAGACATGTCTAGATGAGTTCGAAATGGGGGCTAAATGGTAGGAACGACAGTCGTTGGGCCTAAATCGGAGTTCGGACCAAAACGAGCTTAAACGGGCTAATTAAATAATAATTAGATTAACCTAATATAATAATATAAATTCAAAGTCGGGCTTCTTCTTCTCCTCCAACGTGTTTCAGCCGCACCATGTAACCCATCATGGTCGAAACTTCTCTCCTCCCTATCTCCCAAACCACCAAGAATTAGACCATGCCGTAGTGGAACTTTTTGAAGCTCTTTTCTTCCTCTTTCTTCTCCAACAAATCTCACATCAAACCGTTGCCCGTAGCTCTCGATTCACCTCCGCAAAGTTCGGCCAAACATGCCGCCGCCGCACCTCCTCCTTGCAGCCGCACCTCCTCCAACTCCCGGTGAAGATAGCCCTCTCGTAGCTCTTCAATCTCCCGCAAACCGTTCGTAAAACCGTCGACTACAGCTCCCGAAATCCGCATTCAAAGTTTTGAACAATTCTGAAAATTAAGGTATAATTATTTCAGATTTTGTCACGCTTTGTAGCGTCGCTGTGTCAGTTGTTAAAGGGCTGAATTTTGATTTTTCATATGAACTTGTATTTGAATCATTTCAGATCCGAAATCGTTTTGAATACAAACACAAGACCTGATCAAAATTGACAATCCATTTCAGATCCGGCCTAGGTGAGAATTTATTTTTATTTAAATTTAATTAATTTATTACTATTATTATTATTATGGCGTTGTGTGAAATTGAAAGTCAAACACAATTGAATTTGCGATGAAATGTTGCCATGTGATGGATTCAAATTGTTGTGATGCTATGATTGTAGATCCATTATGTTTATTCATAGATCTGTTAATTTTAAACATAGATCGGTAGGAAAAAATAGATTTTTCCTCATTTAAATTTGTTGAAGTATGCCTTGTGGATATGAATCATATATAAATCTATCATCATATACGCCGTTATGCAATTCACATTATTTTAACGTGAATTAAAGTAGGAAATTCGCATCGTCGTGAAATTTACATCGTTATGCAATTCACGTTATCTTTGTTGTGAATTAAAGTAGGAAGATTTACATTTTTATATGATTATTTTAAAATGTAAATTGGACGATGAAAATAAAAAGACGATCTTTTTATATTTAAAATAAAAAGACAATCTTTTTATATTGAAAACAAAAAGATGAAATTCTGACGATAGAAATAAAAAGACGATCTTTTTATATTTAAAATAAAAAGACAATCTTTTTATATTGTAATAAAAAAAGATGAAATTTTGACGATGAAAATAAAAAGACGATCTTTTTATATTTAAAATAAAGAAGTTATTATTTTCATTGTAAAATAGAAAAAGACATATTTTTACATTGTAAAATAGAAAAAGACATATTTTTACATTGTAAAATAGAAAAAGTCATATTTTTACATTGCAAAATAGAAAAATGAATATTTTTACATTGTAAAATAGAAAAGATTATATTTTTACATTGTGAAATAGTAAAGTGATATTTTTACTTTGTAAATATAAAAGATCATATTTTTACATCGTAAAATAGTAAAGTTGATATATTATAAATATAAAAGATGATATTTTTGGCATTGTACATAAAAAGAAGGTGTTTTTACATTGTATGAAATAAAACATATTTTATTATGGAATTTATGAGTGAATTTCCACAGCATGAAATAAATAACATTTTTATATATTATTTATGAATGATTTTTCATCGTATGAAATAAATAACATTTTTATATGTATTTATGAATGAATTCACACCGTATGAAATAAATTACATTTTTTGTATGTTATTTATGAATGAATTTCCACCGTATGAATAAAATTACATTTTTATACGTAATTAAAAAGGTGAATTTACTTTGCATAACAAAAGTTACATTTTTATATGTAATTTATATATGAATATGCACCGTATGACAAAAATTGCATTTTTCTGTGTAATTAAAATGTAAATTTACATTGCATGATTAAAATTACATTTTTCTATGTAATTTAGAAATGAATGATAACGGTAGAATGAAAATTACATTTTTACATGTAATTAAAATGTGAATTTGCATTATAGGATAAAAATTACATTTTTAGATGTAATTTAAATATGAATTTATGTCATATGATAGGAATTACATTTTTCTATGTAATTTATATATGAGTTATAACGGTATGATAAAAATTATATTTTTCAATGTAATTAAAATATGAATTTGTATTGTATTATGAAAATTACATTTCTTTATGTAATTGGGACATGAATTTATAATTTAAAATAAAAATTACATTTTTTATAATGTAATAAAGAAGTAAGATTCACGAATAAATTAAATTACATTTTTATGTAATGAGATAAGAGAATTTGCATCGTGAATTAAAAAGTTACATTTTATGTAATTAGAAATGAGGATTTGCATTGTAAATTAAGAATTACACTTTTATATGTAACTAGAAATTTGAGAATTCGCATGATATGGAAAATTACATTCTTATGTAATTAAAAGACGTGAAATTCGCATCGCATATACAATGCAATTATTTACATTCTCTTATGTAAATAAAAAGAATAAAATTTAGAAATATATTTATTTACATTTCCTTATATAAATAAAAGAATAGAATTTGAAAATGCAATTATTTACATTCTCTTATGTAAATAAAAAGAATAAAATTTAGAAATATATTTATTTACATTTCCTTATGTAAATAAAAGAATAGAATTTGAAAATGCGATTATTTACATTCTCTTATGTAAATAAAAAGAATAGAATTTAGAAATATATTTATTTACATTTCCTTATGTAAATAAAAGAATAGAATTTGAAAATGCGATTATTTACATTCTCTTATGTAAATAAAAGAATAAAATTTAGGAAAATATATTATTTACATTTTCTTATGTAAGTAAAAAGAATGGAATTTGAAATTACAATTATTTACATTTTCTTATGTAAATAAGAAGAATGGAATTTAGAAATACACATATTTACATTTCCTATTGTAAATGAAAAAGAACAAAATAATGTGAATCCTTTTATTTACAATTTCTATTGTGAATGAAAAAGAACAAAATAATGTAAATCCTTTTATTTACATTTTCTATTGTAAAGAAAAAGAACAAAATTGTGTAAACCATTTTATTTACATTTTCTATTGTAAAAAAAGAAGTAAAAAGAGAGTTATATTTCTTATTTGCATTTTAAGATGCAAATAAAGCATAGAAAGAAAATTATACTTTTATTTGTCATTGTTTTGTTAAATTAAAGTAAAAGAGTTAAAAAGACATTTTATTTACCATTGTTTTGATAAATAAAAGTACAAGATATAAAATAACGTTTTTATTAACATTGTTTTGTCAAATAAAAAGACAAATACATGAGATACACTTTTATTTGTGTTTTATGTACAAATAAAAGTACAAGATTAGAAATACACTTTTATCTACACTGTATTTGTTGAAATAGAATTGCTAACAAAATGAGTGTATCACTTTACTCATCTTTGTTGAAAACAGAAATTATGTGAAAATATAAGAATCACTTTTATTTGCATAATATACAGTAGAATTTATACGCAAATATAAAATCCAATTTTTATTTGCAAAACTTGCATTAGAATTTATATTCTAATATACAATTGTATTGTTGGTCAAAATATACACTGAAAAGTATTGTTAAGAAACTTCATACAAATAAAGAATAATGGAATTTATATTCCATTTGTCATCCGCAATAAAGCTATATAAATAAATTATTGTTTATGTGACTTTAGAAGTATATAGGGAAGTCATACGAGTAAAATATATTTTACTCGATATAAGTGACATGTTTAGTGAAATTGAAATTGGTTAAACCTATTAACCAATTATGTATTTACTTATTTATATGAACTGTTGTTGGCTGAAAACCCCACACGGGTATTGGGACGATACTTGACTGACACAAATCCCAATGTTTAGTTATATGTCTATCGATTGATCGACAGGCTGTGATGAGCGTTATTGTTTCATTTTAATGCTCACACAGTTGACATTGTCACTCTTGTTGTTAATGGATGGATTGATGATTATTTCCTGTTATTACCCTATACATGAAATGTATGAAACCCTATGACCCAAATTATATGGTACATGGTTGAGTCGCATTCCAATGCAGAATTTCTTTTTAAATAAAGAATGTTTACATAATAAAAGATTTTTTGTAAAATAAAAGATTTTGTATTATAAAGAATATTTTACATTCAGAATCTTTTATATATAGAATATTTTACTGATTATTTTAAAATATGTTTTTTTTGTATAGTAATGAATTAATATCTTTAGGATAAACCTTTTATTTAAGATTATGTGTAACAACCCGTATTTTTGAATAACATGTTATAACATAAATGGAGGCAGAATTAAACTGTAAAATCTGAATCAAGGGAAACGGGCTATGCCATTGCGTTCGTCTCGGAAAAATACGCGAAATAGAGTCCGAGTTTTCGAAAATCGGAGTCCGTATGACCAAGATATGGCCTCGCGAAGTTTCACGAAAAATTCCCAAATTAAAGTATACTTAATTAAGTGAAATGGGTTGCGCAGAGAAATATATATATATTGATATATATATATATATATATATATATAATTGAAAATTAAATAAATAAATATGCAAAAATGTTCAAAACAGCGAATTGGGAGAGGGGAATAACCGAACCGGCTGATTTTTGAGGTCGACCCGAGCTCGCTGGGTCGACTAGGGGTTAATCCAGGGTGTTTGGCTGTCAACCCGTGGGCCGATTCGCTCAAATGCAGATTTTGCATTTGGATGGTTCTCATGGTTCATCTTTAATCTAAAGGCCCTAGATGGTTCCTACACTTGACTTCTTCCCCAAGACATGCTTTGATGGCTTGGATTGAATCTAGGTTTAATCCTATGGCCTAAAACACTTGCCTACTCTATAAATAAGACCCTAACCTACCCTAAATCATCATTATTCATTCATACAACTAAACTATGGCAAAATCAATCCTCTCATGGCCTCCACTCTCTTCATAAAATTCCTAAATCAAATTTCTAAGAGATTTCCATGCATACAAGTGTATTTAGGCTTGTATGATCCTCTTTAGCTTGCATTAAAGTCTTGTTTCTCTATTGGCATCATAAAGGAGGAGTCTTGATCAAGTTTGCTTGCATTTTGGGGTTTTAATTTGTTGCATAAGGGGCTTCTTACATTTGCTATACTCATTTGAGTCCACATAAGCATTGTAAGCCTATTTCTACTCTTGTATTTTAACTATGAAGTTAATATGTTATGTTGCAAGTTGAGTTTGGGGTTAATCATGATATGTGCTTTGATCTTATGATTTTATGCATAAGCTTACTCTATGCATGTTAGTAAAGTCATTACCTTGGCTTTATGCATAGAAAGATGTGATCTTTGGTTGGAAATGTTGCATGATGCAACTTTGAAACTCTCATAAACCTTGTATTAACATGCATATAATGTTATATGCATGTTACTAGTCCTTATCTCATGCTATCTATGGCCATGTTCCGCCTATTTGCCAAGTTTGATGTTATGCATGCATATGAACCTTATGCAAGTTGAAACCATGTTATGCATGCATATGAACACTATGCAAGTTTAAATGATGTTATGCATGCTTAGGAATATTTTGCAAGTTGATAACATGATATGCAAGTTTGTGATCACATCTTTGTCTCATATGCCACCATGTTTAACTTGTGGCTCCAACACCTTTATGTCATGATTTTGCCAAGTTCCCTCTTTCTATCCTTTATGCGCTATTGCGATATGTAAGCGAGGGGATTGCGTTTGGGGTTGGGTAAACTTAAAAGACATAAAAACGTAAGCTTGGGAATTTACCTATTAAGTCAGGTCTACCCATTGGGAATTTACCTATTAAGTTAGGTCTACCCAATTGCTTGAAAATTTGTAATGTGTTTTGGAAACATGATGGACATGACACTTAGAAAACATGAGGATGGCCAACTCGAGGTTGGGTTGAGCTTGTAGCATAAACCTACCCGGAACCGACCGGCTTAACTAGTGGCTACAAGCAATAGGACCCAATGTGAGTAGTTGGTCATGTTGCACGTGAAACCCGAGGTTAGACTAAGTTGTGGTGTAAACCTACCCGGACCCGCCCGGCCTAACTAGTAACCACAACAAGGTCTAATGTGAGAGGTTGGGTGCATTAAATTAATTAATGCCACATGGTAGGGTTAAGTCATGGACCGCTTGAATACTTAACCAATTAAACACGATGGGTTGATAGGGTTAAGTCATGAACCTTGGGTACACTTAACCAACTTGGTACTTGGATGAGTTGGGTTAACCACGTTTAACCCATTAAGGAAACCCTAGTTACGTGGTCCTTTGCACCAGTAACCCTCTTAGTTGTATCATGATACCCTAGGGACTAGGCTAGGGTGGGGCACGATTACTGGGATGACATGTAAGCGACCAAGACGACGGCTGTGTAGGTGTGCCGGTGTAGGTTCAGGCGTGCCATGGTCGTGCACATGGTCCGGAGTTGAAAAAGCAGGCACGGGCACCAGTAGGTTTAAACTGTGCGTGCTTGGTTTGTGTCAGTGGTTGACACCCTAGGACTTGATACACCCTAGGGTGGACCTAGCACAGTTTAGCTACACTTCGTAGTTGGGCCGTATGACACCGACACTTGACGAGTTAGGCTTTAGGAGAGCCGATCGACTAGACCGTGCTAGTTGGACCTTGGTTTAGGTCATTCATGATGTTGGGCCAAACTTGGGCCTGGGGATCACTTCTTGTTTACACTTGACATGACTTGTGATACTAGTACACTTGGTGCAAACCTCAACCTTGTATATGCGGTGCCACACTTGATCTATCTTGTTGACTTTTTCCATGCCAGTTATCATCCTATGACTCATCCTTGTTTACATATATAGTTAACTTTATTAGTTGTTGTACAATAGTAGGTAGGACTTACCAGTCTTTTGACTGACCCATTTTCTTTCGCCTCTTTTCTTTCGTTTCCCCCCCAGGTTTACAGGGCGGGAATACCAGTACTTAGCTTGGATCTTAGCTGCTTTTCCTGGATAGCTCATGTATACTTTGGACTTGAGCTCGCTATGGTTTTCTACCTTGGGGATAGCTACTTTATGTTTTCCTTTCCAGTTTCCAGTTTTATGTTTCTAGACTTTGTTTATGGAAAATAATGATCAAGTACTGTGTTGTAACTTAACTTATGGTTTTGATATGCTAGTTTTTATCCGCTGCTATATTTACTCTGTTTTTTTACTTATATGTTCTGTCTTGTGATATCTGCATGCATGTTTACCTTGTTTAAACGCCCCTCCAAAGTCAGTGCCCTTGCAAGAGTGGCACTGGCGGAGGTGGGGTGTTACATTTGGTATCAGAGCATAAGGTTTACAAGATTGGAGCAAAAAGGGTTTTAAAGTTAATTTTAAAAGCTATTTTCAAAACCAATTAAGTATTTTCCAAAGAAAAGTCTAGTTTATTTTGAAAGGCTATCCCCCAAGAGCCATAAGCACTATCCTTCGTTTCCTCGTTCTAAATCTATCTTTTCCTTTTTTTTCAGCATGGCCGATCTCAATCTTCCTGAGGGAGTCACCATTCCCGGATGGTTCCGGAGGTACTTGGAAGCTAGGGCCAACAATGCAGGTCCAGCAACCACTCCCACTATCACTGAGGTTCCACCCCCTCCTCCTCCTCCTCAGCAACCACAAGCCGATTTCGCCAAGGTTTGCAAGGACTTCAAGGCAATGGGTGGCAAAAAAATTATTGGGACAGAGACTTTTGTGGAAGCAAGAAATTGGTTGAAGGAGACCAAAGATCTCTTTGCCATCTTTGATATAGAGGACTGTAGAAAGGTTCTGTTGGCGGTTTGGCTACTAAAGGAGGAAGCTTCTTATTGGTGGGAGGTCACCAGTGCTACTAGGCCCGTAGAAACCTGGGCCGACTTTAGGGCAAGGTTTGGGCTTAAGTTTTTATCGTCTGCGGAGGCAAATTTGCAACTAGAGAAGTTCATAGCCTTGAAGCAAGGAGACATGACGGTGAGAGAATATGTGAATAAGTTCAACCAGCTTGCCCGATTCGGTTTGGACATGGTCAATACTCCCGAGAAGAAGGCTCTACGTTTTGCACGAGGGTTAAATGAGCCATTACAAGGTCTAGCCATGTCACACATACCCATGGGGGCCACTTTCGAGAGCCTAGTAGACATGGCATTGCTGCAGGGAGAGGATAAGAATGGGAAGAAAGAAGTCAAGCCCAATGAGACTCAGCCTAAGAAGGCAGACTCCAAGTGGGGAGGGAATCAGAGTAATCAGAACAACAAGAACAACAAGAACAACAAGGGCAACAAGAACAAGGCAAAGGACACAAGAAAGTGCCACTTCTGTGGGATTGTTGGGCACGTGGCCAAGGACTATAGGAAGAAGAGAATGAAATTGGGTGGATGCTTTCATTGTGGAGAGACGGGACATTTTAGCAAGGATTGCCCTAAGAAGCAGGGGCATGGACAAACTCAGCGCGCAGGTTCATCTGGAGGGCAAGCGCATGCTCTCAACACCACTCCAGTTCAGGACCGAGGTACTATTTCTGTGGAAAGCCTTGTTTATATTTCTGGTTTTCTTGTTCACACTTTGTTTGATTCTGGCGCATCGCATACCTTTATTTGTTCTGATGTTGTTGGAAGTTTGCACCTAAGTACTAGTCTTGTTGAGGATCCCGTTAGTGTTTCAAATCCGATTGGGGGTTCAGCCCATTTATCTATGATCTGTATGGATTTGAGGATTTCTATCTTGACCGTAGAATTCTCGTGTGATGCTTATGTTCTCGGGTTCACGGGATACGGGTTGATCTTGGGCATGGATTGGTTGTCCCGCTATGGAGCCATTCTCGATTGTGAGCATAGGGTGGTGAGACTCATGACTCACCTGGGTAATACCCTAGAGATTTCTTGCAACCCGCTAGATCCCGTCATGCTATGTTATCTTGAATCTCTTGACTCGTCCATCGATGATCTGCAATCTGTAAGGGTGGTTCGAGAATACCCTGATGTCTTTGAAGAAGTTAAGGGGTTACCCCCTAAGCGAGAGATAGATTTCCGCATTTATCTGGTTGATAATGCTAAGCCAGTCTCCTTACCAGTTAGGCACATGGCCCCGCGTGAAAGGAGAGAGCTCAGTAAGCAAATCAAGGAGCTACTTGAGAAGAATTTTATTAGGCGAAGCATTTCTGAATGGGGTGCCCCTGTAGTGTTCGCTACTAAGGCGGACGGCTCGCTTCGTCTATGTGTTGATTATCGAGAGTTGAACAAGCTGACCAAGAAGAATAGGCATCCATTACCGAGGATAGATGACCTCTTCGACCAGCTTGTTGGTGCTTCTGTTTTCTCTCAGCTTGATTTAGCCACCGGATTTCATCAGCTTAGAGTGGCCGAAAACAGCATTGATAAGACTGCATTTAGGACTCCAGACGGATTCTTTGAATGGCTTGTTATGCCATTCGGCTTGACTAATGCACCCGCCTACTTCGTAGATTTGATGAGTAGGGTGTTCAGGGAGTTCCTTAACAAGTTTGTTGTTGTCTTCGTGGATGATATTCTGATCTTTTCAAAAGACGAGGAAGAACATGCTAGACACCTCAAGGAAGTGATGGATACGCTTAGAGGCCATCAGTTGAAAGCCAAGTTCTCCAAATGCCACTTTTGGAGAAAGGAAGTCCGATTTCTTGGGCATATAGTTTCTAAGCAGGGTATAGCTGTGGATCCCGCGAAAGTGGTTGCAGTTCAAGACTGGAAGACTCCTAGGAATGCAACCGAAGTGCGAAGCTTTCTCGGTCTGGCAGGCTACTATAGGAAGTTCATCAGAGACTTCGCTAAGATTTCGGCCCCTCTCACTAGATTGACGAAGAAGAACTTAGTCTTTGCATGGGACTTAGAGTGTGAGCTTGCTTTTCAAAGGCTCAAAAGGGCCCTTACCACAGCTCCAGTTTTGGCATTACCCGATGGCGGTAAAATGTTTACCGTGTATACCGATGCATGTGGCACGGGGTTAGGCACTGTTCTGATGCAGGAGAGAAGAGTGATATGTTATGGGGGTAGGCAACTTAAAGTTCATGAGAAGAACTACCCCACTCATGACTTGGAGTTAGCGGCGATTGTCTTTGCACTCAAGTCCTGGCGCCACTATCTTTTAGGCGAAAGGTTTGAGTTGTATACTGATCACAAATCACTCAAGTATCTCTTCTCGCAGAAAGATCTGAATCTTAGGCAGCAAAGGTGGATGGAATTCTTGGCATCATATGACTTCGAGATAGCTTATACCCCTGGCAAGGGTAATGTTGTGGCTGATGCACTAAGCAGAAAGAGGTTGACCCTAAGTCCTCTATTCGTTGAGATGAAGAATTTAGAGTATGTGGCAACCTTTGATTTCTCTTTGGCAATTGAGTTGATGACCGGTTCATTAGCATCTCTGGAACTCAGACCTACCCTTCTTGATCAAGTTGGGGCTTCGCAGAAAGAAGACCCTCAGATAGTTGAGATTATGGATAAGCTGATTCGAGGAGAGACGTCTAGTCATCTCGCTCGATATTCTATTGATGACAAGGGTTGGTTGAGGAGAGATGGAAGGTTATGTGTTCCAGTGGTAGGAGATCTAGTAAGAAAAATTCTTGAGGAAGCGCATCGCTCTAAGTTGACTATACATCCAGGCGGAGATAAGATGTATAAAGATATGAAGCGTATTTTCTTTTGGCCTGGGATGAAGAAGGATGTGGCAGAGTTTGTTTCTAGATGTATCATTTGCCAGCAAGTTAAGGCCGAGTCGAAGAAGCCCGGTGGGCTATTGCATCCTCTAGACGTTCCACTTTGGAAGTGGGAGAGTATTTCCATGGATTTTATTGATGGGCTACCAAGGTCAAGGAAAGGGAATACGAGCATTTGGGTTATTGTGGACAGACTTACGAAGAGTGCTCATTTCATTCCGGTAAAGAGCAAGAGGACCGCATCTTGGCTAGCGTCTGTATATCTTCGTGAGATTGTGAGACTTCATGGAGTCCCTTCTAGTATAGTCAGTGACCGTGACCCAATCTTTACAAGTCAGTTCTGGAATAGCTTGCAAGAAGCCATGGGCACGAGGTTGAATCTAAGTACTGCTTATCACCCACAGACGGACGGTCAAACCGAAAGGGTGAATAGGGTACTCGAGGATCTGTTAAGGCTTTGTATTCTGGATTTTGGTGGTACTTGGGAAGACCATCTTCCTCTTGTTGAGTTTGCATATAATAACAGTTATCAAGCAAGCATAGGGATGGCACCATTTGAAGCTTTATATGGGAGGCCGTGCAAGTCGCCTACATGTTGGTGGGAGACTACAGATAAGCTTATACTTGGGCCTGATATGATCAGAGATGCATCCGAGAAGATCGAGTTGATTCGAAGACGGATGAAAGCGGCCCAAGACCGACAGAAATCCTATGCTGATAAGCGAAGATCTGATTTGGAGTTTGATGTTGGAGATATGGTTTTCGTGAAGGTTTCTCCTTTGCGGAATGTGGTCCGATTTGGAGCCGTTGGGAAGTTAGCACCGAGATTTGTTGGACCCTTCCCTATTATAGAGAGGATCGGGCAGATGGCTTAAAGAGTGAAATTGCCCGAGAAGCTTGCCGGAGTACACGATGTTTTTCATGTCTCGCATCTCCGGAAGTGTTTACATGAGTCAGCGGAGGTTGTTGAGCCAAGTGTTCTGGAAGATGTGGAAGTGGAGAAAGAAGCTACTTTGAGGAGAGCTCCGATTCGTATCTTGGGGACGGAGACCAAGAAGCTAAGGAATCGAGAGGTCAAGTTGGTGAAGGTTCAATGGGGTGAAGCCGAAGAAGACGCAACTTGGGAAACCGAGGAGAAGATGCGTGGGCTTTATCCATTCCTTTTTGAGGGTACACTCTCAATCTCTTTTCTTTGTTAGCATATCTTTCTCTTTGCTATCCATGTTTATCTAGTTATCGTGCTAACCTTGTCATGAGAACCTTAGGTAGAAACCCTTTGGATGAAACATGTATTTGAAACATGTTATGCTTGATGGTTGCAAGTGGTTGCAAGTGGATACTCGTGGATGCATGATACACATTAGGCACTAAGATCGACTCACACACTCTCATATTGCATATGCATGAGTGTTTATGCTTATTCATGGATGAAAATTTTTGTGTTATCACATGGATGTTGCATATGGATGTATGTGATGTGCACACATATAGATGTTATACATTATGTTAGGAATTGCATACATATGGATTCATTTCACTAACATAACCTGCATTGATGATATTTGCATTAGATAAGTACATATACACACACCTTTGCATATGATCATACAACATTTAGAACCTTTTAAGGACAATGATTGCTCGTGGATGATGTTTTGAGTAGATGGATGATGGATGGTAGGATACGTTCTTCCTAACTTGGATATTTCGGGGACGAAATCCTTTAAGGAGGGGAGAATGTAACAACCCGTATTTTTGAATAACATGTTATAACATAAATGGAGGCAGAATTAAACTGTAAAATCTGAATCAAGGGAAACGGGCTATGCCATTGCGTTCGTCTCGGAAAAATACGCGAAATAGAGTCCGAGTTTTCGAAAATCGGAGTCCGTATGACCAAGATATGGCCTCGCGAAGTTTCACGAAAAATTCCCAAATTAAAGTATACTTAATTAAGTGAAATGGGTTGCGCGGAGAAATATATATATATTGATATATATATATATATAATTGAAAATTAAATAAATAAATATGCAAAAATGTTCAAAACAACGAATTGGGAGAGGGGAATAACCGAACCGGCTGATTTTTGAGGTCGACCCGAGCTCGCTGGGTCGACTAGGGGTTAATCCAGGGTGTTTGGCTGTCAACCCGTGGGCCGATTCGCTCAAATGCAGATTTTGCATTTGGATGGTTCTCATGGTTCATCTTTAATCTAAAGGCCCTAGATGGTTCCTACACTTGACTTCTTCCCCAAGACATGCTTTGATGGCTTGGATTGAATCTAGGTTTAATCCTATGGCCTAAAACACTTGCCTACTCTATAAATAAGACCCTAACCTACCCTAAATCATCATTATTCATTCATACAACTAAACTATGGCAAAATCAATCCTCTCATGGCCTCCACTCTCTTCATAAAATTCCTAAATCAAATTTCTAAGAGATTTCCATGCATACAAGTGTATTTAGGCTTGTATGATCCTCTTTAGCTTGCATTAAAGTCTTGTTTCTCTATTGGCATCATAAAGGAGGAGTCTTGATCAAGTTTGCTTGCATTTTGGGGTTTTAATTTGTTGCATAAGGGGCTTCTTACATTTGCTATACTCATTTGAGTCCACATAAGCATTGTAAGCCTATTTCTACTCTTGTATTTTAACTATGAAGTTAATATGTTATGTTGCAAGTTGAGTTTGGGGTTAATCATGATATGTGCTTTGATCTTATGATTTTATGCATAAGCTTACTCTATGCATGTTAGTAAAGTCATTACCTTGGCTTTATGCATAGAAAGATGTGATCTTTGGTTGGAAATGTTGCATGATGCAACTTTGAAACTCTCATAAACCTTGTATTAACATGCATATAATGTTATATGCATGTTACTAGTCCTTATCTCATGCTATCTATGGCCATGTTCCGCCTATTTGCCAAGTTTGATGTTATGCATGCATATGAACCTTATGCAAGTTGAAACCATGTTATGCATGCATATGAACACTATGCAAGTTAAAATGATGTTATGCATGCTTAGGAATATTTTGCAAGTTGATAACATGATATGCAAGTTTGTGATCACATCTTTGTCTCATATGCCACCATGTTTAACTTGTGGCTCCAACACCTTTATGTCATGATTTTGCCAAGTTCCCTCTTTCTATCCTTTATGCGCTATTGCGATATGTAAGCGAGGGGATTGCGTTTGGGGTTGGGTAAACTTAAAAGACATAAAAACGTAAGCTTGGGAATTTACCTATTAAGTTAGGTCTACCCATTGGGAATTTACCTATTAAGTTAGGTCTACCCAATTGCTTGAAAATTTGTAATGTGTTTTGGAAACATGATGGACATGACACTTAGAAAACATGAGGATGGCCAACTCGAGGTTGGGTTGAGCTTGTAGCATAAACCTACCCGGAACCGACCGGCTTAACTAGTGGCTACAAGCAATAGGACCCAATGTGAGTAGTTGGTCATGTTGCACGTGAAACCCGAGGTTAGACTAAGTTGTGGTGTAAACCTACCCGGACCCGCCCGGCCTAACTAGTAACCACAACAAGGTCTAATGTGAGAGGTTGGGTGCATTAAATTAATTAATGCCACATGGTAGGGTTAAGTCATGGACCGCTTGAATACTTAACCAATTAAACACGATGGGTTGATAGGGTTAAGTCATGAACCTTGGGTACACTTAACCAACTTGGTACTTGGATGAGTTGGGTTAACCACGTTTAACCCATTAAGGAAACCCTAGTTACGTGGTCCTTTGCACCAGTAACCCTCTTAGTTGTATCATGATACCCTAGGGACTAGGCTAGGGTGGGGCACGATTACTGGGATGACATGTAAGCGACCAAGACGACGGCTGTGTAGGTGCGCCGGTGTAGGTTCAGGCGGGCCATGGTCGTGCACATGGTCCGGAGTTGAAAAAGCAGGCACGGTCACTAGTAGGTTTAAACTGTGCGTGCTTGGTTTGTGTCAGTGGTTGACACCCTAGGACTTGATACACCCTAGGGTGGACCTAGCACAGTTTAGCTACACTTCGTAGTTGGGCCGTATGACACCGACACTTGACGAGTTAGGCTTTAGGAGAGCCGATCGACTAGACCGTGCTAGTTGGACCTTGGTTTAGGTCATTCATGATGTTGGGCCAAACTTGGGCCTGGGGATCACTTCTTGTTTACACTTGACATGACTTGTGATACTAGTACACTTGGTGCAAACCTCAACCTTGTATATGCGGTGCCACACTTGATCTATCTTGTTGACTTTTTCCATGCCAGTTATCATCCTATGACTCATCCTTGTTTACATATACAGTTAACTTTATTAGTTGTTGTACAATAGTAGGTAGGACTTACCAGTCTTTTGACTGACCCATTTTCTTTCGCCTCTTTTCTTTCGTTCCCCCCCCCCCCCAGGTTTACAGGGCGGGAATACCAGTACTTAGCTTGGATCTTAGCTGCTTTTCCTGGATAGCTCATGTATGCTTTGGACTTGAGCTCGCTATGGTTTTCTACCTTGGGGATAGCTACTTTATGTTTTCCTTTCCAGTTTCCAGTTTTATGTTTCTAGACTTTGTTTATGGAAAATAATGATCAAGTACTGTGTTGTAACTTAACTTATGGTTTTGATATGCTAGTTTTTATCCGCTGCTATATTTACTCTGTTTTTTTTACTTATATGTTCTGTCTTGTGATATCTGCATGCATGTTTACCTTGTTTAAACGCCCCTCCAAAGTCAGTGCCCTTGCAAGAGTGGCACTGGCGGAGGTGGGGTGTTACATTATGTTTGGTGATGGATGTGTGAATTGGATTTGCAGTGGACGATGTTTTAAATAACATTTATCCTTTAATCCAATTTACATTGAAATTACTATTTGAAATTTATAAATCTATTTTTAAAAGAAGATTTTCTAAAATCAGACTTTTCCAAATTAATATATTGGAATTAAGTGGAAATTCGATTGATAATAATCAAGATGGGCTTCTGTAAAAGAAGACAGATATTATATATGGAATTTAAGAGGCTTTGCCGTTATTCCATTTATAATATTAGTCCGATACAGAAATTTATAACGATTATTTTTTGATTTGATTTCTGTAGAAATTCCATATTTTGAAAATTGGTTTTGGGTTTATCGTATTTAAAAGAATGTTCAGAGTTGGAATGTGGCGTATGGTTGATTTTAATTAAGAATACGCGAGTTATTCAGGAAGACCGGGTCTAACCCATTCTGAATAATCATCACGACGATCAAGAGTCGAAGATGAAGACGGTGACTGAAGACCGGAGAGCTTCACATCGTTTGGTTGATGGTGACTGATATCTTGAATTGGGACTGATCCCCCAAGGCAAGGTAAAAAGTGATGATCTTCCAGACGTACGGGAGATCGACGGATACGTTGTTTCGTTCAGACCCAGAACGGACTTGTAAATAGATAGCATGCCTGACATTGAAATTTATTTCATGTAATTAAATTGGTTTTTATTTAATATATAAATGCATGGTGGCGGAGGATTTATTCTCTTGCTTAACACCCTTTTGTATGTTAAATAATTACCGATCGCATGAGATGAGTTGTTGATGTGGTATGCCAAGTTGCACTTGATCAAGGCTTATTGTTGCAAAGCAGAGCCTTGTGGTTGATGATCAAAGCACAGTCTATTTAGGCATAGCTTTGTGTATATCGTGACTTCGCGAGCCTCACAGCCCGGTAGAGTCTAAAACGGGAGAAGGGAACGCATGGAGTGCACACGTTTCTCTCTAGCTAGAGTGGTGCCAGGGACCTACCAGCGCTGACATTTATTCATTGTGGTTGTTGGATTTTTCGAGGCCTCGGTTTATGCGGTCTCCACTGGCCGTATCATAGGTCCAAAAGGACCGGGGAACGTGTGTTCAGGCATTTCTAATCCACAAAAGTAAGTGTGGACCGGCCCTGAAAGATCCAAGGGTTGGACAAAGTACCAATCCTGGGGCATTTTCTAGAATGTCTCGAATCGGTAAGGATCTCCTCCCTAGCCTTGACTCAGATGGAAACCCAAATTTCCAATACGACATCACGCGGTTTTGATTGTATACTTATATATGGCGACATAGTGGGATGGGGCACTCATGCCGTCTAGGATTGATACATTTACTTTGATGTATTTCAAATTGGTTGCACACTATTATTATATAATACCCTGTTTATCATATCAAGCATCTTTTGATCATTATAAGGTAAAACCCTATCCTCCGGTTTGCGTTGCATTATGTGATGGGACTTGGGTCTTATAATGGTTTCATTTTTCTAAAAAGCATTGCGTTATTTTGATGATTTACTTTAGTCATGCACTGGCAATCCATAGGAGAAAACCTGTTCCGCGAAAGTGGCTTGGTCCTGTGATTAGCCTTATTATATTTTATAGGTTAGGTAGAATTCTCACACCAGTCCCATGACTGACCTGTAGTTTGTCCACTGGCAAACTCGGGTGCCCATATTTTCCACACGGGCAGTCGAGTAGCTATTTTTTGCAGATATATTAAACAGGATTCTGGGTTGAAGCTTAAAGCTGTGTCCAGAGATAGAGAGCCTTCCGCTGTGTTCTTCCGTTGCAGTATATTACATTTTTTGTATTTATCTTCCGCTGTAATTATATTCCAATGTACTCTGATATGTATATTCTGTACTCTGATGTAACATTTATTATAGTGTTATAAAAATCTTCAGTTATCTGTTGTAATGTGTTGTATGCCCAAAGTTAAAGTATTCGTAGGTTTCCACTTTTTGGATCAGACCTGTGTGGTATATGGTCGATTCAAAGGGTGGGAATTTTCGGGTCTTTACAACACAGTGATACTAAAAATCACGAAACTGGAAATCTAACAACTATTTGACATTGCGGATCCAACAAAATTAGTTTCGTCAAATTCCGACTTCGTTTGCAAAAGTGACTATTTTTAAAGCTCTGGATGACCCATTTAAATATATAAATATATTTAAATATAATTAAATTAAATATTTAAAAATAAATATAATCGTCTATATTCACAGTGGAATACCATACAGCTCTATTGGGATTTATAACTCGACACTTAACATCTCGATTAAATCGATATTCGATTTAAAATGAATTTCCTTTGTTAAAATATAAATAATTCCTTTATAAATTAAAAAGGAATTCCACAGTGATTTTTCTGAAATTTGATTTGGACGTACATCAAAATCTACATGACGAAATCCCGATTTTCCTCTTCCACTAGAAAGATATACTCCACCAGCTCCACACGTTTCTTGTTTCACAGAAATCCGGCTTAAAACGAATCCTGTACATTCAGTTGAAGTTCAAATCGCCAAATAACGAACTGCAACACCATTTCAATCTCGATTTTAATTATAATATAATTATACGTTAACTGTCGTTCAAATAATATATTCGTTATTCAAATTCAATTCCAAGCTATATTAAATATCACCGATGATACAGTTCACACCATATCGCCCTTTTCAGCCAACTCTGATTATTTCAGTATTAAATATATTATTTAATTTATTATTTTAAATTAAATATTCACCATTATTTAACTCCACGACCATTTAATTCCCTATATCACTATTTATATAATTAAATTAATTAATTATAATAACTCTGCCAATGCGGGTCATTACAGAAAAAAAAATGATTTAAATTCAGTGTTTTCCAATCCAATTCAGCAATGTGGCAATTATGCATATTGATTCATATAATGTATATTCTTGTATAGGTAATGGAAATGGGAAACATTGAGCTGCATGAGGTGCTTCTGTTAGAGTGTAAGGAAAGTTTGGAAAGAAGAGCTACAATAAAAGGAAAAGCTGCGCAAACCAAAAAAAGAACGCGTAATCAGCAGGTCCAAGTAGTGGAAAAAGTTGACAAGGACATGGAAAATAGAGTTCTTAACTACCGCATCACAGAATTGGAGAAGGAAAACAAAGAATTTAAAAAGAAGTGGATGGAAGAAAGAAATATGAAAAGAAAAGTAGAAAAAGAGTTATGTAAACTTAAAGACCAGATGAATAAGTAGAAAGCTGAAATGCAACACGAGAAAACGGATGATAGAGTTGATTTAGAACAGACACTGGGTGATATGCGTACAGATGAAAACTTGAAAAGTAATCAAAAAAGTAAAAATGAGGTGAATAATGAGAATCATGACCAAGATAAAATGAACGATGGCATGACGAATGATGATGAAAGGACCTATGGAGAAGAAAACATGGCAACTGGAATAGAGAATGTAACTACGCCAATCACAGTTAATGATTCTGTCAATGATAGCGGGAGTCAAAAAAAGAGTGTACAGTCAATTTACGACATTTATCCTCCGGACTTTAGTTTTAATTTGACTGCAGAGATTGCAAAGATGAAAACCAGAGAAGGGAATTCTGAGAAAACAGTTAAAAAAAGACTTCAAAAATCAGCTTCCAAGCCAAAAAGTGCAAAACCACCTTCATACATACTGAGAATGAGAGCAAGAAGAAGAACACAAAAAAGAAAAGAGGAGTTTGAATATTATGTAAAAGCAACGAAGAAAGCACTGGTAACACAGAAGAAGGAGAATGAAGGTTCAAGTGAAGGAAAAAATGATGAGTTACAACTTTCACTGATTCCATTTGATGATGAAAAATGCAGGAAAAAAAGCTAAATGAAGATAACGTAGATCAGGAACATACTGTTAAACTAGTAGAGCCAATAAATGTTGAGGAACCTTCATGGAAAGACTTGCACTTGTCAAAATGCAAAAAAGTGACTAAACATCTTGATGATAAGGAAGGTAGAATTGTAAGGAAATTTTATTCAATGTCAATAGCAGAAGAGAAGTAAGTATAATATTATCATCTGTACTTGTACAACGTAGAAATAATTTTATTAATTATTTGACTTGTAAATAATTGATAGTCCGATTGCTTGGGAAGATGATGATCCAGCAAGGGGAGGCTATATTGTTACAAAGGATATGCTGACAGAAGTGCTGAGAGGTTCGTTCGCAGATGGGCAGGTAAACATATGTACAAAAATGTGGTAATGATTGCCATGTTTAAAAAAAATGATAACCAAATTTCTAATTTTTTATATGATCAGTATAATGAATAAGATAATGATACCTAATTAAATATAAAAATGATACTCAGAAAATGTAAAACATAGGTTCAAATTATGTCGTATTAAAACAGATAAATTTGAAGACGTAAATCTGTTATAAGATGTTGTAACATGTTTATTTACTGTATGTAATTTATTGTTCTCATTGTATTTTCAGATAATCAACTGGTGCACCCATAAATGTGATTTAGTTGATAACAATTACGCAATGTCTACACTTATGACAGTAAGTTGAATCACAGGTTTAAAAAATATTATTGTGGTATTCATGTCTTCAATAATCATTAAATTAAAATTTACACTGAGCAGAAAGCAATTATGGAGGGCAGGAGTTCAATTATTAAAAGTTTGGTTACTCCTTTATTAAAAGAAGCAGCTTTGAACAGTTATACAGAAAAAAATTACTTTCCATTACATCTTGACAGCCATTGGACGCTGTTGACATTAGCATATGCAAATAAGCAATGGGTTCACTATGATTCTTTGAGACCAAGAAGATCAAACAAGTTCAATAATCTTCATTTAAACGAAGCATATGAAGTGGTAAGAAAATTGTAATGTCTTTATTGATAATGAGTTACTACTAAAAAATGTTCATTACAGCGAAAGAAAGTGGAAGAAATTCTGCAACAACTTTGGGTAGAGAATAAAATCGTAGATAAGAAGATTGTTGATGGAGATATTTTTCAAGAATCATGCGCACAGCAGCATTCTGTCAGGTTAATTATTTTTTCATCTTTTTTTTTAATTATTTTTGATTTATTTGGTCAATACAAAAAAAATTTAGTAGTTTCTAATGATAATTGATTGTAACCGACATAAATTAGTATTCAATGCACAAGAAAAATAGCTGACATTTGTTCTTTACATTTTCTAAACATCATTAATTTTCATTTATGCAGAGTGGACTGTTGGATATTCGTCATCGTAAACATAATTTCAGACAACAGAGCTGAAATTCCTTTGAAGGTCTCAAAAGAGAAAATGGATAAAATAAGAGCACTGATTGTGCATGAAGTTATATCCAATCATGCATGCTGCTGGAATTTGGTTCGATTCATCACTGGATTGACAAAGAAGACTAAAAAAAATGAATGAAAAAATAGTGAAACAGTGTTGTATATTGTGGTTGGTTGGAAAACAGTGTATTTTCTTCTAGATTGAAATTTATGCAGATGTTAACATTTTGAATTTCAGTAATGAATGGGTGGTTGTGTGAAATTCCAATCTTGCATGAATACATGATGATAAATCTGCATACTTGACACATTGCCGAATTTGATTTGAAAAGACTGAATTTATGTCAATTTTTTTTTATTCTCAGTCTTTTTTATGTGTGCAGAATTGATGTGAACTAACTTAATGTAAAAAATGATAACTACAACTTCCAGAAAATGATAACTAAAAACTGTAACATGGATAACAAATCAGAAAATGGTAACTACAATATTTACAAAATGATAACCAAAATCTGAATGAATATTGGTACAATTTAAATGATAACTGAATTGTGAAAAAAATGATACCTATGGATTTTGCATATGTTAAATACTCAGCACATTAAATGGGATTGAATAAAACAGTGAATCATTACATAAAATAATCTACTCAGTAAATTGGATGATTAAAAATTGAAATGACAATAATATTTTTGGCTAATAATTTGTGTTTGTGCAGAAATGGTGTTTAATAAACAAAACTCAGAAAATGATAACTACAATTAAAAAAAATGATATCTACAAATTGTGTAGTCGTATGAATTTAAAAAATGATACCTAAAATAACAAAAAAATGATAACCAAAATCCGAAGTTAAAAAATAAAAATAAAAATGATAACTGCAGTAAAGAAAAAAAGATACCTATGGAATTTTGAATTGAGATAAATTAAAAATGACCCCTAAAAAATTATTAAAATGATACCAAACAAATTTCTACACATGGTAACAACACAAAAATGAACCCGACAAGACATAGAAAAAATATCCAGTTAATCAAACATAAAGAATAACTAATTAAATAGATTCATGGAAGAGATGAAAACTAATATTAAACATGCAGATCGAATCTCACTGATCAGAACAACAGAAAAAAAACAGAATGCCAATAACACATCAATGAAATAATCAAACTTAAACAAAATAAGCGAAGAAGATTTTTATTAAAAATGTAGATAATTGCGTACATTTGCAGTTCATCAAACACTATATTGCAAACGCATTCAAGTTTACTTGACAAGTTTATATGGAGATACAAATGATACCTAGAATAAATGTAATGAATTTCATTTTTTATTTTTGGAAGCTTGACAATTGCGCTTATTATGACCATATTCATTGCACACTCTACATCTGTTTTGCTTGTTCTGGAAATATGCAAATCCTTATTTTTTTTTTTGATGAAGGTCTACCGGCACCACGTTTATCCTTTGGTGGCTTAATTATTGCTTCATTACTTGAATCAGCATCAGGTTTGTCATATGTAGGTATAGTATTAATTGTATGTGACTATATGAAGATCGGTAAGCTTCCACAGTGAAATAGTGCTCAATGAAATCATACACATTTAATTTCATTTTATTAATACATTTTATAGCATGGGCACATGGAAAACCCATCACTTTCCACTGGTTACAGCTACACGTCCACTCTTTTAGATCAACACGATGAGAAATTGGTGATTTCACTTCAAACAGACGTTCAGAAACCTTGAATACATCCCAACCAAAACCTTCTTCAACTAAGTCTTTTAATCAATTTTCCATGGTTGGACATAAAATGGTAGTCCATAAACGGGATTCTTCTCGGCGTTTAGCCATTTGTTCCATGATTTTTATTCGTATCCCATCCAAACAAGATGTAATTGGTAAGGCCCGTTCTTCTAAAATCCAGCTGTTAAAACTTTCAGCCACGTTAGAGTTGTACTCACCATACCTTTTACCACGAGAAAAAAATCAGCCCATTTGTCAAAAGGTTTGTCTTTCAAAAAATTAACCACTGCAGGACCACCAACTTGTAAAAACTTAGAATGAGCAACTTAAAACTCAAGAACATTAGATGCTCGAGAACATGTCTGAAACAATTCCGCAATCGAAATGTGTGCATTTTTGGGCTTAACAACAGACATCAAATTTTGTCCCATGTGAAGGTAGCAATAAATATGATATGAAGTGGGAAAAACATCGTGAACACCCAAAATCAGACCTTGATGTCGATCGGACATAAAAACCAAATTACGATCTTCGTTGAGCATTTTCTTCAAATGATTTAGAAACCAGCTCCAATTATCCACATTTTCTATTGAAACTATGTCCATAGCTAAAGGGAAGAAACCTGCAAAAAATTATGAATAAAAATTCAATAGGAAATCATTCTTTTAAAAAAAATTGATAATTTCAGACATACAAAAAAGCTAATTAAATATTGTATAAATCAAAATGATACCTGCAAACAACCAAAACTGATGGTTAAAAACTGTTTGAGAAAAAATGAAACCTAGATAGGAACTAAAATGATACCTACAAACTGTATACTAAAAATAGAGAAGAAAATGATACCGTAATGCCAATAAAAATGATAACTAAAATATGTATATCTAAACAATGATACTGTAAAAAAATAATAAACTGATAAATCAGAAAATGAACTGGAGAAAACTGATCACATAAAATCCAAATGGTACCATATGTATATGTAAATCATTTAAAATTATAGTAAAATAATACCTTGGTTGCCATCCTAGCTGTAGAACCCATTAAAACTCCTGGCCTACCTTTTCAAATGGGTACCATCTAAAAATATCAAAGGCCGACAATGTTTTGAAGCCAAGAATGCAAGCACCAAAACCAACAAACACTCTCTCAAACTGATTTGTAGAAGAGTTAACATTCATGGCGACATAAGAACCAGGATTGTGAGTCTGTAGTGCACCTAAATACCAAGATAAATCATTGTACAACATTGCATCATTGCCGTACAGTTCCAATAAATCTAGTTGCTTTCCTTTGTAAGCACAAGAGTAAGATAAATTCAGATTAAACTCTCTTCGAAAATCATCAATGATGTCTTTCGGTTTCTTACTAGGATGATCTCTAATTTCATCTATTATCAATGATTTAACAAATGAGCTTGATAGAGAAGGGCTGCTCAAATTTGTTAGACCACCCCCGCAAGAATGCTCGACAACCAGATTTCTGATGAAAAACCTATTTAGTTGGACAACACATCACAAGAAGATGCACTTTAAACAAACAACCAGTAGAAAACGATGAGCAAATAACAGTGATCCTAGTAGCACTGTTCTTAAGAAAGTGGTATTCATGACCTGATTTAATTTGAAAGGCCATTAAAAATTCTCTAAACTCCTTAGCGCTTCCGAAACAAAAACCTGTAAAATCAGTAAATTTTAATGTAGATCCTTTTTCATCAAATCTTTTAAATAACTCTTCCTATGAACGACAATGTTTGCACCCAAACATTGATCAGAAGACGAAGGAATTAAAACATTAGTAGAAAGTGCAGAAGAACCATCAATCACATTTTCCAACAGAAATTCCTTCAACTTAACATCAAAACAGAAAAAAGCACTCTTCTTATGTAATTGAAATAAAACAATACTTTGAAGATCATAGTCACTCTCAACAATTTTAATTCTATCCTCAATCACAAAGCTAATTTCAATGGACTTGGGAGTAAGCTGAGACCAATACTCACATATTTCATTTTTCAAAGCATCCAATGAGCAGTTAATCGACAACCGAGTACTGAAAGAGGTATCGTTGAAGACAAGTACGATAAGGAGAGTGTCGTCACCACTGGAACAAAAAATTAATGTGAAAAAACAGTTAGCCAAGTAAAAAGATGCAAACAGATACCATAAAACAATAAAACAAGGGTAATACATTAAAAATGATACCTAAAAAAAATATTAAAATGATACTACAAACTGTTGCACATTCAAATAAAAGGGAAGAAAATGATACCATAAAAAATACTAAAATGATACCTAAAAGCTGCTATAGTTAATTTTTTTTGAATACAATGCAGACAATCATAGTAACATTTATACTAATGAACGCAAAACAAGTTTTAATCTAAAACAGATTTAATTCAGCAATGCATTCAGAAACAAATTACAACATGAAAAAAAAGAAAACACTAGAATAAAAGTAATGAAAAAAAATTAAAAATCCGAAAAAGTAAAAAATAATACCTGCTTGTAGCACAAGTAGAATCCATGAATTACCAATAGAAACACTAAAAACCTATCGCAAACAGTGAAAGAATCATATGATAAAATCAAAATGAATGGAGAAAATCAGCAGTAAACGTAATGTGATTTTGATTTTCCTGTTTGATTGATGAGAGATCAATTTTCCGTCTGAGAATTGTGCGTTAATTTAGAATTTCAGATCTCTTGGATTTATGCGATCAAATAAAAAAAATTTATTCGAAAATCTAAAGGAATAAGAATCGCGATCAATGGCGGCGAGATTCAAATTTTCTTCGATGAAAAATAGTGGATGAAATAAGGAAATAGCGCGCGTGATTTAGGGGTTAAATCTTTAACGGATTACATGAAATAGGGCATGTGAGACAAGAAAAGGACTGTGTTGTCATTTTGAGTAAAATTTAAGTGGGTTGTCCTTATGGATAAAAAAGCCTTTAATTTTGTCCTTTTAATTATTTTCCTGTTTTGCAATTTATGTTTTATTTGCTGGACACAAATTTTATCGCATTTTTAGCTTTCAGTCTTTCAGCAAAGAGGAGATTTCACAACTAAATTTGACATAAGGACAAAACTTTTAGTAAGGTGGATAAACCAAAACGCTGCCAGGCGGCATAAGTTTTGTATTTACTTTAATTAAAAAGAAAATTGTAACTCGTCCTTTATAACGATTTTCAAACTGGTCAGTCCACATTCTTGAGCGCACGCCAGGCGGCATAAGTTTTTACACCGCTTTTCCACTCATTTGCCCCTTTCGTGTGCTCATTTCGGATAAAATAAAAACACATTCCTCTTTCATCAAATTTTCTCTTCCCTAACCGCTTCCAAATTCCTCTTCCGAATACCCCTTTCTGTTAAAAATCAAACGCAAGCTAAGATTTAGCTAAACATACATCTCGTTCATCAGGGCTGAAAGCCCAAAAAGGTGATTGATTGGTTCGGAAATCAAATACGGATAAGGAAATGAAGCTACAGTCAAACGGATTCACTGAAATGACATTCTTGAACTAGTTAAATCTGAATTGGCACTTCCTCTGGATAGAAGGCCGATGCTTATTGGTTTTCCCTAAGGATCAGATCGTTATATCTATAGGCAACTTAAATAGTAGCTCAACTCAATGAGTCTGATTTTGTTCACATCCTTTTAAGGAAGTGAACAAAACACACGGCCCCCATTGGTGGAAATCAGGGGGGGTCCCATATGGGTCCCCCGATTTCCACCAATCAGGGGGAAGTGTTTTGTTCACATCCTTAAAAGAATGTGAACAAAATTGTATTCCAACTCAATAAAAATCACTCAGTATCTCACATTCTCACTTACGCAAATTATGAGAAACAACATTGGAGATCCAAAGCAGAAGGAAGGAGGGACCTACAAACAATGATTATCGATGACTATTCTTTGAGAATAGGGAACGACGTCGTTTCTTTTTCATTCCTTGTATCTTTGAGATATGGGGACGTGACTTCTGCTGAGGGTGCGACTCGTTCTGTTGGTTTTGTTGGTGAAAGTTAATGTCAATCAATGCAGGTCTTCACCTATAAATACTGAATCATTTGCACAAGAAAAAAGGATTTTCTTTCTGGATCTCTACCTGCATTTTTACAAATTTATTCTTGATTTATATCATATTGTAACCATAATCAAACTACAGTGCAAATAAAAGAAAAACTTCTAAAGTGGACGCAGGCTTGAAATCAACCAAACCATCACAAAATCTTATATATTCTTTGTCTTACAATTTTCACTTTATTTTCTTTATTTGTATTCTGTATTATATTTCTATTTGGAGTTGGTGCTACTTTTGAGCATCAACATTTTGGAATTAGAGCTTGTATTATTGGATCGTGGTGTTTACATGTAGTTTTGGGGTATTGGCTCTATTTTAAATTGCAACATTTTTCGTGCTTTCACTTAGAATTGGTTCTTGCATCTCTTGATTGGGAAAGCTTGGAAGAATTAGCAATGGCTAGGCAATCTACAAGAAGGATAATGAAAACTCTGGGAAGTAGGCATGGGAGTGACGAGAAATGCATCCTCAAGAGGAAACAATCGAATTATCTAGGGCTATAAATTTTGTATGAATGTCTGACGTCCGTTCGTGTCCGTGACCGAAATACTTCTATCCGAGTCCGTCAATTTTTCATTTAGGACACGAGTTAGGATAACAAAATTTGTACGAAAAAAATCACGTTCGGTCTATGTTCGTTTGAATTCGTTTGTAATTGAGAGAAAATCTAATAAAATACATAAATATGATATAAATAACCATGTTCGACTGGGTCCATTCCTGTCCATGTCCGAAAAACATATGTCCGTGTCCGACCGATTTTACAGACAAATTTCATCCGGTCCGTGTTCGATCCGATTTTTTTAGGACAGAAACTGAATACACCTCCGTTCGGTCCGGTCCGACCGACTTACACCCCTACATTTATCTACATCACTATAGAGGAGATTAAAATCATGATGGATGAGATGCAGGCTATAGTGACGATAAGGATCGTCAAACAATAGGAGGAGATGACAGAACGCCTCCCTTCAAAGGACTGGACAAAAGTATATCAATTAGAGTTTGGATTCAACAGCATGGAGCCGGACTAAGGCCCAAGAGGAACGAATTAGAGCAAACAAGGCCAACTCCTAGACAAGTGCAAGAGATCGACATTGATCCCAACATCGGGATAGGCACTGATCCCTAAAGAGCAAATGGTGTAACTCTAGCTGATCTTAGAGAGAACGTTGAAGGACATTTGCTTGGAACTAGACGCGCTGATGTGAATCAAACAGTGAATGCACTACATAAGGAGTTTATAACGGAATTCCCCCATGGAGTCTGGAGGCATGATTGGAATGTGAATCAAAGACTACCTATGGATGATAACGACAAGCTTGCATAGATGATATGAAAGGATATTAAAGGTGGATTTCCAATATGGAACTTGAAAGATGTAAATAAGAGACCTTTCACTCCTACTATCAGACACACTTGAATCCGTCGGGCTTTAAGCAACTGATTTTGAATACATATGATGGGAAATCAAATCTTATAACACACTTGATGTAATATATCAGGCATATGGAGGTATATGAGAATCAGAGGAAGTGGTGGCTTGAGATTCCTTGTTATACTTAAGAATTTGATAGCTCTCTAATTCAGGCGACTAGAAAGCGAATCTGTAAGCACTTGGACAAAATTGATTGACAGGTTTGTGAGCAGTTTTGAGTTAACGTCTCAAGACCTAAGAACGTGTTGACCTTGACAATAGCAAAGAAAAGTGCAGACGAGTTCCTCAGAAATTTATTAACAAGGTTTAATAATGTGGTTACTTCAGTGGATTGATCTGATCCATCGATGGTTTTGATGTCAACATTTTATAGAATTGTGGATAATACAGACTTGAAGGTGGTTTTAGAAAAGGATCATTCCATGGATCTTGAAGAATTTCACCATGAGGAAGAATGATATCTACAGTAGTGGGACGCTAAAGCCAATCAAAAGGAAGTTAACGTGTAACATCCTTCGTCCTAAGACCAAAAACTAAATGTTATAGATGTTGCATTCATATATAATGATAATTTTGAACGATAAAATACATATATGTTAATGATATCAATACCAATAACCCATGTATATGAAGTAAATTTAAATGCAATTCCAATATAACATTCATTATTTCATAAAATAGATAATTCAAATTCATTAGTAATCCCGAACGCATCCCAAGTTATGATAAAATATAATAACATAAATACTGCAAAGGCGACATATGAAAATGCACCTTGGTTGATCAGAGCGATGCCCCCTTGATTGATCAAAGTACCAATAACATACACACAACAATTATTACATCATTTGATATCATAACATAGTGGACTCCAAAAGATAATTACAAAATAACTAATAATGCCTCATGCATGTCTTTGGATGCTTTATTCGTCCTAACAATCTATGAATTTTTTTACTTTTGATCCACTCAAAAGAGTACATGAGAAATACAAGGGAAAAAACTCTAGAGCAAACAATAAGTTTGGCGTACAACATCTTAATAAATAGATAGCTAGCAAGACCACACCGTTGAGCAGAACGGATTTCCCCTCACGAGTATCCTTAACCTTATCAATCGATGTTGCACCTGCAATTACAATGGTTATTAAATATAATAATCATTAACCAACCAGATGCATGCATGTCTCTACTTTATAGTTTTATTATGGTAACTACAAACTTATATAGCTAACTTGGGTGCATAAGGTTTACCAAAACTATTTAACTAACCTTTAGAAATAAATTAGATTATCCATCCAAGCATCTCTTTATCTGATTTTCCATCTACCTCTTAGTTTTGGGGCTGACTGAGAACCTGCTTGTTTTGTAGACTCACCAACAACAAATCTCAATATGTATTTTTTTTTTTGTAATCTTCTTTTAGTTTTACCCTAACTCTTCCCTATGCACTAGAATCTTGGACAAATTCAGCTCGGCATTATAGCTAGAGTATATAGCACGACCCTACACCAGTTTCATCTGGTTTTCTAATCTTCCAAATCAAATCTATTTATATCCCATCTATCCACTGGTTATAGAAATATAATAGTTATAGAAAAATGTTGGGTTACTTAGACTTATTATTTCCTTGAAAATAATGGTCATCAAATATTTCAATTCTTTGAAATTCATATTTCAAAACAAGGAGATTTTGTAATGCTTTATTATATAAACTTTTATGCCAAAATACATTTCTATATTATTCATTGATGATAATCAATAACTTCTTAGAAGTAAGCAAACTTCAAAACATAAGACTATGAAGCCAAAACCATTTAAAACAAGTATTTAGAAAATGCGATACGACATGTATTGCTTCAAAGGCTTCATCCGTCATTAATAATAGGATACTAGTCGAAACAAAGAAAAACATGGATTTATAAGCTTAAATGCAAAACAAAGGGGTACTTTGCACCAACCTAGTGTCCTAAGCGAAACGAAACTCGGGGTTGACTCGATTCAAAATTGATAGGGCGATGTAAAAAGTCCATCGACCCATACTTGATTTTTCAAAACAACGATATAAACCTTATGAAAGATTCGATCTGAAATCATTTTTGAAAAGAGTAAAAAATGGAGTAATGCAATATGCATCGAACCTAAAACGGAACGAAGAGAATTGGATTTTGGAGAGAGGCTTCCCTCTACCTCGAAGAAATGTGTTACTTCGTAATAACTTCATTTTGAATCATCCTTGATCGAAGCAGTCCATAATAAGTTTCTCAGTATAATGCTCTTCTCCAAGGAACAAATCAATGAAACGAAGCAAAGAAGCGAAGCAAAATAGTGCTTTGGCAGATGATATAACCGTTATTTATATAAAAACTGCATTTTATCGATTAGATAATAGAGGTAATTTACTTTCCTAGTCTTTGATGACTACTGCTTATCATTAGAATTGAAGTTGAACATCCAATAGTTTATATTCACATTCAGAATGGTCTAGCAGAATCATTAATTAAGCATTTTGCAAGACCATTACTGATGAAATCAAAGTTATCCTATTCAACTTGGGAATATATAACTTTGCTTGCTTCAAAATTGACTAAAATTAGAAATATTGTCAAAATGTGTTCAAATCGTAAATCATAACGTTTAAACTTTAAATCAAAATGGCATTTAAATAAAAAATAGTGGATTTAAAAGATCCATAATTTAAGGTTCATATACATTTTGAAATTGGTACTTATGTTTGAACTTTTATATCTAAAACTAAAATTCAATTTTTTTCCATTTTTATTCTTTAGGGAAACTTAAGATTGAAGTTATAGGCTCGATATAATGTATCAATATATATTGATTGAAAATGGCTTTAATTGATTTAAATTGAATCGTAAAGAGAGAGATCCGATTTGAAGTGGGATTTAAATCGTAGGATTTTAACTTTTTTGACAATAATAGAAATTAAATTTAAAACTTATCATCAATTTTCACCATCATAGCTCTTCACCGGTTTGAAATAAATATTTCGCATTTACGATAATTTGGTTGTACTGTTTATACGCCAATTAGTCCCCCACTTTGCACTGAAATGGGTCATCAACGTAATTTGGGATTCTTTTGGGATTTGATTCGCCCTTGATAATTCATTTTCTTGAACCACTCATAAGTGATGTTATCACTGCAAGATTTTCATATGTAAAATTGGTGAAACGTTTTTCCCACCATTAGCGGAACCAAAGGCCATCCAGATAAATCATTATTTGAAGTGTTATTAATTACACTTAATTCTTTCTTTGCATGTGAATTTGTTTGGGTAATACGAGTGTAACGCTCCTCTTCACGGTCACTTCACAAATTATTCCATCTTCCCCTCAAAACCATTCCCCTTCCTCCAAAATAACGCCTCCTGAAATATCAAACGATTACCGAAAATCTCTTCCGTCTCCAATCTCCTCAACCATTATTCATGGTCTCCCTCAAACTCCTTCCATTTCCAATCTTTGTCAAAGCTAAAGAGGCGCATTTTGGATCTAATATTCAATTTGGATTTTGGTAAGCGAACCCGATTCTTTGTTTGTGATTTAAAATGTTGTAGATCTGAATTTACGATTATGGATGGGTAGATTTGGATTTACAGTTTTAGGATTGTTGTTTTTGGGATTTATTCGATTAATTTACATATTGAGAAGGTAAATAAGTAGATTCATTCGATTTCAGAATTGTTCTTATTTTTTGATTTGTAAAAGAGTTAACAAATTGTTATTTTTTGATTATTGGGTTGTTGTTTTTTGGGATTTATTCAATTGTGGGTTTGTAGATCTAATATTCGATTTGTAGATCTAATATTCGATTTGTAGATTCGATTATGAAGTGTTACAGATCCTATCTCTTTATAAATATATGAGTTTACATATTGAGACTATATATTTGCTACAATAGTAGGAGAAACTAATATATATATGAAATTACATATTGCAGATTATATTATACTTATGTATATACAACCATATTTAATTATATATGTTGTTTTCTCTTAAAATAATTTGTAAACTACTTTAAGAGAAAGTAAGCTTAATTAGGACCACATAATTATAAGAGAAAGATATGCATATATGTTAGCCTACTTTGTGAACTAGGCTACACAAAGAGTAAATAGTGAGAAAGACACCAGTCGGATCGGATCGGAAGGAGACTAGCACAGGAAGAGAGCAGATCAGAGACGCAGAGGTCACATCGGATCGGTAATACGTCAGCAATATCAAAGGATAGCAAGTGGCCTTATCGGTTCGGAACGGAAGAGCACGACAACAACATCAGATAACGGGTGGACTCATCAGTTCGGATCGGAAGAATATGGCATCGACATCATACAACAACTGGCCTCATCAGATCGGATCGGAGGAGTACGCAAGCAACATCATGGGATGGCAAGCTGCCTCACCGGATCGGATCGGAGGCCCCGATCCGAACCCCTTTTTCCTTTGAATCTGTAGCCGTAGCTGCGCATATCTCCTGAAGACTCGGACTAGATCTGACCATTTCTCTCACGATCTCCTACTAATCCAATGCGCTGTCATCATCTTGGAGCCTCCGAACCCGACTCCCATGGGATGGATGCCACGCAATTCCGAACCGGAGCCACTTCGAAGAGATTTTTCACCTATAAATACACCATCTAGAGGCATTTGAAAGGATCTTTTGGCAAATTCTCAGTCCATACTTCCTCCATAGCCGAATTTTACAATCATATTCAGATCAAAATCATCTCTTAAAGTCCATTTTTGAGAGATTTGAGCGAGTTTATGCATTGTAATTGTGAGGTTGAGTGAGAATCATTGCTGTATTTGTATTCAAATCATCAATTAAAAGAAAACAAAGTTGACGTAGGCTCATTAACGCCGAACCACTATAAATTGTGTGTTCTTTATTGCTTTTTGATTCTATTTCATTGAATTCATATTTAATTTGGGTGTTAGAGCCAATTTTTGGTCTAACATTTTGGTGCTTTCACTGAGAATCTTCAAATTCTAAGCCTTTTTGGGATTATCATTCTACTGTTTGGACCTTCAAGTTCAAGGAAGTTAATCCCCTTTCTCTGACGCCTTTCAGTACTTGTTGACTAACCGTTGAAGAATCAAGTATTAGGGCTAAGACCAAAGGAAAAGAAGTGCAAGGCGCTAGGGGAAATGATGCTAGAGAAAATCAGCAAGCTATCGTGTTAATAAGGTCGCGTGCTCAAAGCTTTGGAGCATATCACTCTAACCAGGAGGATCCGAACCGGATCGGAGGGGCCGATCCGAACCGAGAGGAAACGAATCGGATCGTGTTAACACCGATCCGGCCTGATGATCTGATTTGAGCAGATGGTGTCGGTGGCTCTAACTCTCTCCATCCGAACCGCCCCGAACAGGCTACTGTAGGCCGATCCAATCCGAATCAGAATGAAGCTGGAACTTCTACTCGAGCTCCCCCCAATGCTCCAATTCCAGCCACGATGACTAATGTCCAGCCTGATCCATCTGCACCCATTACACAGGGAGACTTTTCACGTTTTCTTGGCATGCTTCAGAGCACTAAAGAAGCATTGGAGGCCCAAAGGCGTGGCAATCTTCGTATGTAGGAAAACATGATAACCATGGGTAGAGAACTACAAGAGCTCCGGAGGCATAGGACTCCTTCCCCACCACACCGTACTGCTATAGATGATTCGTCTTCTTCGGAGGAGGAACGTCCTCGTAATAGAAGGCCACTTGAATGACCTCAGAACCTCGATCAATTGACTTTTGGATCTTTAGGATCCCGAGAAGATGTTGCTCGTATATTGGGCCCTGATGACCCGAGTCTGCAACAGCCTATGTTGCTACCCATGCGCGGATCCCACGTCTTACCCAGGGATCCTAATATTACTAATCCAACACAGCAACAACTTCTCCAACCTTTACCTCCAGAGACTGACCGAGAGCACAGAGAGCAACGTAGAGCAGCCGCCGTCAGAAACAGAAGGTTATCCCCTGATCAGGAACCTAGGGGTAATCCGAACATCAAATCTAGAGAGCCTGTGCAGACATTAACCAACGCCGATGTATGGGCAATGGTGCGCCAGATTATGTATGAAAGCCGGCGATATACTAATGAAGATTGGGGCATTGAGCGAAGTCATACCCCTTTCACAGATGACATCCTGAATTTCCAGTTCCCCCGACGATTCAACTTGCCTCAGATGGATCGATATTCAGGAAGAACAGATCCAGGCAACACCTGATGAGATATGCATGGTTCATGAATGCGGCAGCAGCTCCAGATGCCATAAAATGCAAAGCTTTTCCCATCTATCTTGAAGACGTAGCGTTAATGTGGTTCACTCGACTTCCTCCTCGGTCGGTGTCAAATTTCACAGAATTGAGTGAGCGTTTCATGAATCAGTTTCGACTCCATGCCCAAAAGTCCAAGACCGTCATAGAATTGTCACGGATTAACAGGGCCCAGGAGAATCTTTGAAGTCATATCTGGATCGCTTCAACCTGGCCGTCACCGAAGTCAGTGATCCCCATGAGCCCACTATCCTAATGGCCTTGATAGAAGGAGTAGATCCTGACACAGAGTTTGGGGATTACTTAGCTGGAAAACCACCTCCTACTAGAGAATTGTTCTATGAAAAGGCTAATGTTCGCTTAAGGCGAGAAGAAGCCAAGGCAAATCGAAAGAGGAAGTCCGAAGGGGCCTCGAAGGAGGGTGTCCAGAGTAACATTGCTGTGAAACAATCTGGTGACAGTTCAGGGAAGGTGGAAGTAAATGTTGGCAACCAGAGTGGTGGTAATAGCAACAGGAATGGAAACGGCAATAGAAGGAACAGAAACCGAGGGAATAGCTCTAATAAAAGACCCAGATTCCAGACTTTTGAAAATTATACGCCGTTAAATGACACGTTGGAGAACATTTATTTAGATACATACAGCATATTGCAGTACAAAAAACCACCACCCAGAGATTCTATTGAGAAGGAGATTGAAACAGGAAAGTTTTGCTTGTTTCATGGTACACACGATCATTCCACCAATGAATGTCGTCATTTGAGGGATATCGTCGAAAAATTGTTGCGAGAAGGGAAGTTGGATCAGTACAAAGCCGCCCCAAGGGATAGGGGGCAAGGGGGACAAGCCCCGAACCAAGAACAGCCTGCTTCAAAACCCACAGCTCAGCAAAAAGGTAAGAGGATCGACATTAACTCCATTATAGGCGGACCTCACTTGGTTGGTCGTAGTTTTAAAGCAATGGACCAATACGTCAATGCCGCCAAGCATTTTAAAATAGGAGAATGCAGCAGCCTTGAAGATGTCACTCCAATAAAATAGCAAAAAACAATGTCCGATGATGTTGTATTCCGCAACAGAGATGAGTTTGGAGTTCAATCCCCAACCGATGATCCATTAGCGATAACCATGACAATTGGCCCTGCCTTAGTTCATAAAGTGTTAGTAGATAACGGAAGCTCGGTTAATATCCTCTTCAAGAAAGATTTCGAACAAATGAGGCTCGAAGAAAAAGACTTAAAGCCGTGTCAAGGATGGATACGTGGCTTTAACGGAGTATCTACATCTCCGATGGGTTTTGTGGAGTTACCAGTCACTTTAGGGCAGGGAGATCGCCAGAGAGTAAGGATCCTGCCATTTGTAGTTTTGGATTTGGAGTCACCTTACAATGCTTTCCTAGGCCGACCAGCCCTTGTCGAATTTAGGGCATGTATTGTGCCTTGGTGCTTGCTGCTTAAATTCCCGACTGACTAAGGAGTTGGGACGATAAGGGGCGACCAAGCTATGGGACGAGCTTGTTACGTGGCAGAGTTAAAGATGTTAATGAAGGGGCTGAATATAGATGCTAAAGATGATTCCGCCTCTCCGAAGGAAGCTTCAGCATAGCAATTAAGGGGTCCTGCCCCAAGAGCATCGCCCTCAGACGTGCTCGAGGATATAGATCCCATAGAGGATAGAGAACCCGGAGACATGAAGGCAACTCCCAACGAAATAACAGTTGATATACCTATTGATGAAACAGATCTAATAAAAGTACTAAAGATTGGCTCGCAACTGGATCCAGTTAGAGCGAGGGAATTGGCTGATTTCTTAAAGGCGAATATGGATGTGTTTGCCTGGACTCACGCTGACATGTGTGGGATTTCGCCTACCATCATGAGCCACTCTTTGTGTATTAACCCAAAGCACCCACCAGTCAAGCAGAAAAGACGGATGTTGGGCCCAGAGCGGTCAGCAGCTTTGAAAGAAGAAGTAGAGAAGTTAGAAGGTAACAGATTCATTAAGAATTCGAATTATCCCGACTGGATATCAAATCCCGTCCTGGTCAAAAAGTCCAATGGGAAGTGGAGAACGTGCATCGACTTTTCTGATTTAAACAAGGCTTGCCCGAAGGATAGTTATCCTCTTCCCAGAATTGATCAACTAGTAGATTCAACTGCCGGGCACGAATTTTTATCCTTTATGGACGCTTATTCCGGGTACAATCAAATTCCCATGCACGTACCATATCAAGAGCATACAAGCTTTATCACAGACTTGGGATTGTATTGTTACGTGTCGTAATGCCGTTTGGATTAAAAAATGCGGGAGCCACATATCAGCGCCTGGTCAATCGCATGTTTTACAATCAAATTGGGAAGACCATGGAAGTTTACGTAGATGATATGCTAGTGAAATCCAAGCAATCTCCCGATCATACAAAGGACTTAGCAGAAATGTTCGGCATATTACGAAGGTATGGGATGAAGTTGAACCCCTTGAAGTGTTCTTTTGGCATGGCATCAGGCAAGTTCCTTGGCTTTATCGTGAGTTCCAAAGGAATCGAAATCAATCCGGACCAAATAGTAGCAATCCGAAATATAGAGGAGCCGCGAAAGATTAGGGATGTTCAAAGCTTAGCTGGAAAGGTTGCAGAACTGGGCAGGTTCATCTCCAAAGTAACAGACAAGTGTGTGCCTTTCTTCGATCTCATAAAACGGGGAAAACGAAATTTTGAGTGGACTCCCGACCGTGTGGAGGTGTTCCAGAATCTGTTAGACTTCTTAGAAAAGCCTCCAATATTATTAAAGCCCGTGCAACATGAGGATTTGTTCATTTACTTGGCGGTATCATCTCACGCCATCAGTGCAGCACTAGTACGTGAAGAGGATAAAGTTCAGAAACCTGTGTATTACGTAAGCAAAAAACTAGCTGTTGCAGAACTTAACTACCCAAAGACAGAAAAGCTTGCTTATAGCCTCCTGATTGCTTCCTGCAAACTCCACCATTATTTTCAGGCACACCCAATAGTTGTGTATACTGACCAACCTTTGAGACAAGTGTTGCAGAAACCTGAAGCATCAGGGCGGTTAATTAAATGGAATATCGAGCTGAGCCAGTTTGATTTGAACTTTCAGCTGCCAAGATCAATAAGGGGGCATGCCTTGGCTGACTTCATAGCTGAATTTACAATTCTTGAAGAAGAAACGGTGGGTGACAAGATAGTTGCTTTGGATCAAGAATTAGAGCTTAGTCCATGGAAATTATATACGGACGGAGCCAAGAATGATAGAAAGTCCGGCGCTGGGGTTGTTTTAATAAATCCTGAAGGACGATCTATCTACTATGCATTACGGTTGGAATTTACTGCTACTAACAATGATTCCGAGTATGAAGCCCTGATTGCCGAGCTAAAACTCGCCAAAGATTTGGGAGTGAAGACGCTAGATATATATAGCGATTCCAAGATAGTTGTATGTCAAGTTCGGGAAGAATTTGTTGCTAAAGGACCTCGACTTATCACTTATCTCAAGAAAGTAAAGGAGTTGTTGGAAGGTTTGGAGCGTTATAGCATAACCCACATTCCAAGAGCGGAAAATCAAAAAGTAGATCGATTGGCGAAGCTGGCAAGTTCTGATAATCTTAAAGAAACCGAAATGGTTCCGATAGAGGTGTTGGATTCACCAAGTTTCGATCTAATGGAAACAGGGCTAGCGTTAGAAGTTGAACCAGAAAGAGAATCCTGGATGACATCAATTAAGAATTTTCTCAAAAATGGAACTCTCCCATTGAAAAAGAGAGAAAGACGAGCTGTAATACGTAAGGCCACAAGATACGTTTTACAGGACGACGTCCTTTATCGTCAAGGGTTTTCAATGCCCCTGCTACGGTGTATCGCACACGACGACATCAAGCGTGTACTGCAAGAGGTGCATGAAGGTGAGTGTGGAGATCACACTGGGGGCCAAACTCTAGTAAAGAAAGTGTTACGGTACTGATATTTCTGGCCTACCGTGAACAAAGACGCGGCTGCTTATTCACGACGCTGTGATAGATGTCAAAGATATGCCAAAGTTCCCAGAGCGCCTCCGACTCAGCTCAAGTTAATGGTAAGTCCGTGGCTGTTTGCCATGTGGGGAATTGACATTATTGGAGTGCTACCTATTTCCAGAGGAGGAGCTAAGTACGCGATCGTTGTCGTGGACTACTTCACAAAATGGGTGGAAGCTGAACCTCTGACAACCATCACGGCAAGGAAGGTGATCAATTTTGTGGTCAGAAACATTATTTTTCGATTTGGAATTCCAAAGACCATCATAACCGATAATGGGACACAATTTGACAGCATAGAGTTCAGAAACTTTTGCCAGAAATACAAAATTGATAAACGATACACTGCATTAGCTCATCCACAGTCAAATGGACAGGTCGAAGCCGTAAATAAAGTCATTAAATCAATTCTAAAGAAGCGGCTGAAGCAGGCCAAAGCCAGATGGGTAGATGAGTTGTCGTTAGCTTTATGGGCCTACAGGACAAACTTTAAGACGACTACCGGCCACACTCCCTATTCACTTTCCTTTGGGTCTGAAGCGGTGATCCCGATAGAATTGGAAGTCCCTTCTCATCGAGTTGCATACTATGACCCGATGACGAATAAAGCGCTCCTCCTAGAATCTCTTGATATGATTGAAGAAAAAAGAGATGAAGCCAACTTGCGTGCCTCAAGACATCGATATCAGGTAGCACGTTATTATGACCGGAAGGTTCGCCTCAAAACCATTGAGCCAGGAGACCTAGTACTGAAGCGAGTCTTCCCACCTTCAACCCAATTGGGTCCAAAATGGGAAGGGCCATACACCATCCAACGGAAGCTTGATACAGGAGCATTCAAGCTAACGACTGTGGACGGCGAGGAGATTCCTAGAGCATGGAACGCTCAGCACCTACGACGATATCTGAGCTAAATATGAAATGTCATTTCTTTTGTTTTCATAAGCTACGTAAAAAGGCATGACTTGCCTTAAAAAGTCTGTTTATGTGAACAAAGGATTATAAAGTGGATGTAGGCTACGACTTAGCCGAACCACTATAAAAATATTGTGTGTCATTTACTTTCCTGCATTATTTATATCTTCAACAATTATTCTATTATGACTGTGAAACACTAAATGTTAAGTTAAATTGAAGTTGGAAAGTTGGGGATGACCTATATGCACGAACAAACAAAACGACTGTTTGTATGATAAGACAAAAAAGAATGGGAAGACGACATTCTTAACTCTAACTCTCAAGAATCGAGAGAGAGTATAAAGGACGGGAAGACGACGTCCTATGAGGCTGAAGGTGCACCTAGATGAGAGACCACCTCAGCGAAAACTCTAACCTAGATATGAGACAGGAAAGTATAAAGAAGCCAGAAAGGACAGGCATCAATGACGAAAGGAATATGGCCCCCGTCAGAGAATCGGGGACATTTGGACTTTTCAATTTAATTTAATCTTGAATAGTTCTTACTCAGTTATTCAAGATTGACTAGGGGCATACATGTGCACACATATCCCCCTCTACCATGACTTCATTACATAACTTTAATATGACATACTTTTGTATTTTCACTTAATTGCTTAACTAACGAATATTAGGAATTGCAGGAAATAAACTATTTTTATTTACAAACGTGTGAGTTTGTACATGGAAAACAAGCGAAAAAGAAGATGCGAGGGCCGCACTCGCTACAACAATGGCGAACCAATTAAATGCCAAAATAAAACGAAGCACTTCATCATTTGGGCTTCGGGTCAAACTTGGATTTTTTGGCAGCTTTCTGAGTAGCCTTAGCTTCCTTTTCAACTTCGGTCATAACGCGTTTCAACTTTTTCTTCCCTGTAGCCGAAGTGCTAGAATCAGTTGGTTTTTTCCCAGGAGATGGAACGCTGGAATCAAGAGAAGACTTTTTAGTAAGCTCTTCTGTGATAGATCTAGTTGAAAGCTTAACAACTGGCCTTGATCCAGGGTCCACCACTGCCAGAGGCTTAAGGCTTTCGGGGTCCAAGTCTTCAACCTTTAGCTGCATACGTATATCTTGTTCGGTTTCATTTCAGCTAAAGTGATGTCATCAGCGCTTTTTGGATCCCCGACTATAGCCACATCAGGGTCTTCCTCATGCCCCTCGTTACCGCCATTATCTTTCATGGCATCTATCATCTCTTCATCGTGAGGAGCGTCAGCCTTATCCTTTTCTCCTTTAGCCTTCTCCGCTGACTTTGCTCCGGTGGTGGTTCCCTGAGGCACGTCTGTCTTCTCGGACGGTTTAACACCTACAGAATGATAAGCAACAGTTATCAACTCAGGAGAAAATAAAGGATCCTTCATTGATTGCCCGATTATGTGATGAAAAGTGGAGATAGCTTTGACGAATTGGGGTGAAAAGGTAGAGATACCTTCCGATGATTTCTCAGCTGGAGTGACTGCCGTCTCTGACGCCGACTCGGGTATAGGGGATAAAAGAGATGCCTAAGGGATCTCCGGGTTTTCGGGGTCGTATCCCTCAACTTTAGGCGTTTCAGCGGCAGTAGAAGAAGAACCAGCCTGGGAGATATGCTTTTGTTTGGCCATCCTCTTTTCCTCCTCCATAGCAGCAGCGATGAGGCAACGCCCCTCAGCCAGACATGCCGGCTCATCATCTCTTAGATATTTTTCCATGAGCTTGTCTTCGTCGAAAGAATCTACCTTGAGTTCCTCTTTCTTCCATTCAATAATTTGGTTCCACATGTGAAACAAGGTAGTCGGATAATCTTCGATCCAATAGACGTTTCGGCGACGAATTATATGCACAAAAAATCGATCATTAATTCGTCGAAACCATGCACTTCCTCCTAGGCCTCTGACAGCTGCTTGCGGGTCTCTTCGGCGGATTTAATAACACTTTCAACATTACCCTCCACTAGGGCAGCCCTATTCTCGGCCGCCATCAACTTGGAAGCCAAGTCAGCGTTTCGCTTCTCCAATTCAGCGTTCTTCCTCGGTAACTCGGCCTTTTCTCACTCAAGAGCAGCGTAAGCAAGTTGCATTTTGGCGTTATCCGACTTAGCATCTTCTGCTTGCTTTTTCAGCTCCGAGCGCTCTTGACTATGAGACTCGAGCAAGTCGTGATAATGTTTTTGTAGCTCTTCAAATTGCTGCTTGAAGTTGGTAGCATCCCGTTGAGCGATGACAAGTTAGGCCTGTGTATCCTCAAGATCTTTCCCCAAATTTTTCAAGGCTTTTGCGTCGGCTTCTGCAGTCTTTTTCATGGAGTTAGTATCCGTGATTAGAGTTCGGATGATTCTGGAGAGGTTACATGAATACTTGAACATCTCTGAATATTGTTTTTCGACTGCGTCAATTTTTTTGCTTTGGCTTCGTCTGCCCACCTCGAGGAAATAGGCTCGGGAGCAGGTAAGAAAGTCATATTTTCAAAATAGTGTTCGGGGAATTGTTTCTCTAGATATGCCCGCTTAACTTTAGCTTCAGCGTCCAATGGTGGAGGTGCGCTATATGTTAGCTCAGTATCCTTATGATGAGCGGGCACAATAGCCTCCTCACCCTTCCTAGGCCGCTTAGCAGAAACCTTATGCTTGCCTCGTGAGTCGATATCTTTCGGCGGGCTCCTTTCCCTACTGCATTTTTCTTGAAGAGAGGTTTAATCTTTTGACTGCGACGTCTCTTCTCCTCGACGACCTTGGTAGCTTTTGTATCGTTCTGGATCCGACCGAACGGGGGAGCGAGAGCGCGAGGTTCGCGACTGATAAGAGTCATGAGGCCTTCTATCCTCTCTACCCCGGCTTTCGCGGCGATCATGCTCAACATCAGAAGGGGGCCTAGTCATGCTGCGACGAATTTTCCTGATGTCATAATGAGGGCGAGACATTGTACCTGCGCAACAATGCAAGTGGAATTCAGAATCAGTATTCTCATGAGAAGTAAGTGCTGTGAAGTGTGGTGCTCTTGTGTTAAGTGCATCCTAAGTGGTGTGCCCCCCGACAAACCCGAGTCCAAAGCCAAGCCAGTGTGAGTGGGCTCTTTGGCCTTAACAGGAGTAGTCTCCTCTGAAGAAGTAAAAACTAAAGGATTTGTGCCAAAATCCTCGGAAGTATAGATAGTTTCAGGTAGGGAGGGATCTCCTAAGCCCTGAAATGTAGGATCATGGTAGTAGGGGCATCTCCTTGGGAAGCGTCTATTGGCAGCTCTTTAGGAGATAAAGATTTCTTAGGAGAAATAGCGTCCCCAGGGACGATGTACCCTTCTCAGTGTTTTTCGGCTATGTTGGCCAGCTCATCGTCTTGAGTCAAAGATGGCAAAGGTGAAGTTCGAAGTGGCATTGTGGGGTTTTTCGAGCTCTCGCCCGTTCCTGGAATTACATCCACTGGGGGATGTATACATATGGACCCGACCCGTGACCTATGCTACGGGTAATGGACAATAGCTCGTGATGATGAAGGTATTCATCCTTAAGGACTTCATCGATGGTTAGAAATTTTTGGTCGCCATTAAGGAGCTGATGCATCCGATCAAAGTACACTTGACCCGATATTTGTTTTGGATTATCAACTACAAACAAAAAGAAAATGGATTAATGTGTTAGCGTGAACACTCAGAGTTGAGATTTAGAAAACCAATGATTTACTTGATTTTGTCCATCTCCTGACACATCCCGGCTATTGTCTTATATAAAACCATTCCAGCTTGGAATCGCCGGCCTTGCTGCTGAACGGCGCTGAAATTATTTTCCTTTTTGGGACTGATTCGAAGTAAGAGAAAGAAGGAGTTTCTTGAGTCCGACGCTTGAAGTTATAAAAGAAATGAACGCCATCAAAAGTGAGCTCTGTACCTAAAATCTCGCGGTATGCTACATATAAGGTATATAGGTAAGCATAAGAGTTGAGATGTAGCTGCATGGGGGCAATCCGCATCTGTCTTAGAAAGTCGACAACAAAAGGAGAAAACGGAGAAATAGCCCCAACCATGCACATCAATCGGGTGATTGCCATAAATCCTTTCTAGAGGACTGTGAGGATGGTCAGTTTTCGACGGCACCAGAGTATCCCTTTTTAATATCCCATGCTTTAAGCATATGCGGACAAGTCTGTCATCGTCAATCATCGATTCAACAGAGTCCATGGGTGATTCCAAGATAATGGCAGACTCAAATTCGTCAGGAACTCAGTTATCTCCAATCCCTCCTTCCTCCTCATAGCCCAGAGAGACTTCGCTGTCAGAAGGCGTTTCGTTGTTATGCGCTCCCATTTCATAATCTGGGCCCTCATCGTCCCATTCAGGGTCTGAAGACGAAGATATATCATCAATGGTAACCTTCTCAGAAGTTTCTGCAACTTCCATCTTCTTTGACAATCTGGATGAACGTCTTTCGGCCATGATCACTAGACTATCGAAGAAACAATAGCAAGAATTAGAGTAAAATTTCCCGTGTCCCCCGTGTGTGTATGTGAACTAAAGTATATGCTATGTGTAACAAAAATGCAGAGCAAATACATGAAAGCGTAATGTAAAGGTCTAAGGAAGCAGTAATGTTTTAGAACAATTATTGATATTTGTCATGTTCGAAAGGCGATATCCTAACTGTCCATTAAGTTGAAGATTATATTAAGAATTGGTTTAACCAGCTAAGCAAGGTCTTATGTGCAATCTTGGGCTGTTTTTCGGTTCGGATCGGTTCGGAGCACTAGGGTCGGATCGGGGAGAAAGCCTTGCGCTAGCCTGGGACGAAAGTTGATGCCCAGTGAACAAAGTCGGATCGGTTCAGAGGTGAGTACTTGGACGGTCCGGATCGAATTGAGCAGCCATGCTTCTCCCCTTCTTTGTTTCACATTCCGATCCGGTCCGGTCAGGTAAGTCTTGTTCTTCTCTTGGCTTGCAAGACCGACCCGAACCGGTCAGTTGAGCCCCATTTTCGTCTCTGTCTTGTCATCAGAACCGATCCCCTGCACTTCACCTCTCCCTTTTTCCTCGTCTCTGTCTTGTCACCCGAACCGATCCCCTGCACTTCTCCTCTCCCTTTTTTCCTCCTCTTTGGGGTCAAGCTCAATCCTATTCTGAAAGTCCCAACTGAAATCAAGTATTGATGCATTTAAATGCTCAACGAAGAATCTTAACACCCTCCACCGTCGCCTCGAGAGAGATTTAACGCCATTAACAACGATGGTGGAGTAGAGGAGGTCATGGCGACGAAATCCATTGGATACCTCGCTGGAATCGTTCAAGGAAACCGTGAATCTAAGCTAAAAGCAATTATTAAGATAAGTTTCAAGATTATAAAACTACCTATGTGTTGGATTTGGGGATTAAAACGAGAGAGTTTCAGAGTTTTTGAAATTCTTGGGTTTTGATGCAAATTTCATTGGAAGAGGAAGAGGAAGAAGGAGACGGGGGGTACTTATATGAAATCGTAGTGACCACTCGTATTCCCAGTTTCCCCCAACCCGTTCGGACCGGGAGCCAAGCCTACGACGACCCTATGGCCTGTTGATCCATGATGAAGTGATACCGGTGTGTCTATTCGGATGTGCCACTAGAGGAAATCCATTCGGATCGGAATCCGAACCAGAAGGGGCTATATACACTGATTTGACACGCGGGGTGAATTTGAGGAAAAGTAAAGAAAAAACTTACCTGGAAGAATCACTGGACGTTAAATAAAAGTTCTCAAAGTTGTTTGAAAATGAAAAAAGTAATTCATGTGGATTATGGATATATATAAGCAGCAAAAGCCACGATGTTATGAAGCGACACGGCACTACAAGTAAATGGAGGCGATCATTCAATGATTCTAATTCAAAGGATGTTTTGTAAATTGCTTCGAAGCACACTTTATCTTAAATAAGAGTGTACTTCGAGGGGGCAAAATGTTAGCCTACTTTGTGAAATAGGCTACACAAAGAGCAAATAGTGAGAAAGACACCAATTAGATCGGATCGGAAGGAGACTAGCACAGGAAGAGAGTAGAGATCAGAGACGCAGAGGTCACATCGGATCGGATCGGTAATACGTCAGCAATATCAAAGGATAGCAAGTGGCCTTATTGGTTCGGAACAGAAGAGCACGACAGCAACATCAGATAACGGGTGGACTCATCGGTTCGGATCAGAAGAATATGGCATCGACATCATACAACAACTGGCCTCATCCGATCGGAGGAGTACGCAAGCAACATCAAGGGATGGCAAGCTGCCTCACTGGATCGGATCGGAGGCCCCGATCCGAACCCCTTTTTCCTTTGAATCTGTATCCGTAGCTGTGCATATCTCCTGAAGACTCGGACTAGATCTGACCATTTCTCTCACGATCTCCTACTAATCCAATGCGCTGTCATCATCTGGGAGCCTCCGAACCCGACTCCCATGGGATGGATGCCACGCAATTTCGAACCGGAGCCACTTCGAAGAGATTTTTCACCTATAAATACACCATCTAGAGGCATTTGAAAGGATATTTTGGCAAATTCTCAGTCCATACTTCCTCCATAGCCGAATTCTACAATCATATTCAGATCAAAATCATCTCTTAAAGTCCATTTTTGAGAGATTTGAGTGAGTTTATGCATTGTAATTGTGAGGTTGAGTGAGAATCATTGCTATATTTGTATTCAAATCATCAATTAAAAGAAAACAAAGTGGACGTAGGCTCGTTAACGCCGAACCACTATAAATTGTGTGTTCTTTATTGCTTTTTGATTCTATTTCATTGAATTCATATTTAATTTGGGTGTTATAGCAAATTTTTGGTCTAACAATATGCTTAGTCCAAATTATATACATGCTTGTAAGCTGTAGATACGTATGCTTGGTTCATCTTACAATCTTAAATATAACGACCCTATAAATTGTGTTACATCCTGCATGTGGCAGGCTTGTAGACTGTAGTTGCTAAGTGCTCGGTTATTTTTCTTGCTTCCTTATTTTCTCTAAAGAAGAGGAAAAATATAGTAAAACCTTTTGAAATTTATAACTTTACAGTGAAAATGAAAATTGTGTTTCATGTTACTGGTGGGATATTTATAGTAATGATTTGTTATTATTTTTAAAATAAATTCATTTATGTGACATGATTCACTGTTTCAATATATTTGTATTCTTTTCGGTTATCAATTGTCCATCATGACGAGCTTTTAAATTTTTGATTGGATCAACAATTTTTTCCTTACACCAATAAAGTGAGTGGTAATCAAAACTCTTCTTCCATCTTCATCTGATAGTGCATCTTTTAATTGTTGTCATACATGTTCCGAAATATTATCCAATACTATAATGGATTTTTTTATATACATTTTAAACACTTATGCGGCTCAGAATGTAACTCATGCGCGTCCATATTTTTATATTCTTCTAGATTTCTTCCAACTTGTGTAATGATATTATGTAGAAGTTTAAATAATGGCTTGAACTCTTATGATATAGTAACCCATGCATGACATATGAACCAATCATTAACTAAATTATTATTGTAAATCATCGTTCCAAGAGTAGTCTTTCCTATTCCACCCATACCAGCAATTGATATCAAATCACCACATGTTTTTTCACTTTAGGATCTAATAGACGTTTTAGTTTAAGTTTTTCTAAACCACCGAGTCGAAAAATAAAATTGTCCTCAAGTAGATGAGGTTTAAGTTTCTTTGTGCTTGAAGTTTCTCATCTATAAAATCACTTGATTCACCAAGACTATTGATGTCATACATGTCTTTTCACTCACTATGCTATGGATCTTTCACCTTATTTGCAAAATCGCAGTGCCATTATAGTGAAGATCAATAAGTTTAATGTAACAAGGCATAATACATGTGCTTTACTCTGTGCAAGTGGTCATATGTGACTCTACTTATAAGAATAGGATATAAATTAAAAAATTTGCAGAGTACAAGTTATGATAAAGTACGAAAATTCTATATAAAAAGCACATAATAGGCTTGACTTTGCAAGTGAAGTTTTGATTGAAAAGAGAATCCTGTTTAATTGCGATGTAACTTAATGTGTGGAATGGAGTAGCTGTATATTTGTACTGGGAGTTGGATCATGTTTTTCCAAGGGAAAATTATATCTTGAAATTATTAAGCTTTGGTATATCTTTATGTTAAATTCAGCGTGTAAAGAGCTAACAAGGTTTATGCTACTTTTATTAATTCTGATGTATAATTTAAATTAGGTGATATGGAAAATAGAGTTGTTTGTTTTAATAATATAACAAATAATGAACATTATCAGGATGTTACACAAAGTATGTTGCAAAGAATTATAATGTATATATATGTTGCTGGCATGGTTTAGTCGTGTATCCAGGCACATGTTTATTTGTGCAAATAAAGGTACCTAATTAAACTTTGTAAACCAATAAAGTGCAGCTGGACTAGGAAAGATATGGATACACTGTTTTGTTATGACATGCGAAGTGCAAAACTGTAGCTCATCTTCATAAGTATGTCCTCTAGTAAAAGTAAAATGCAATTAACTTAAGTATAATATAGTTGTTATATAGGTATGCATTTCCAGGAAATGCATGAGTGTAGCATTGACTTGCACTACGCCATAGATGGCTTACCGCAATGAAAATCCATGGTGTTTCTAGCTATAATGTTGTCAATGCTATGTTGTTTTTTGTTTATTGCAATGCACGCTTCAATGTGTTAGCATAGATATCAAAATGTGTTGCACTAGCCGGGTGAATAAAATTATCAATCCGCGTCAACACGATCCGACGGTCCAGATTAGTGATCCGCGTCAATCTGATTTCCTTCACCGCCTCAACCCTTTCCTCCAAATTTTCATTTCCCGCTGAAACATAATTAACGCTATTTTCTTTTGTTTCTTTTTCATTTGGATCCCTAATTTTCCTTCACCTCCAAATTAATTCTGATCCAAAATCAGCACAATTCAATTTCGTTGCTCTCTTTCTTTCGCAAAACACTAATTTTCACAGATCCTTAATTTTCACAGTTTCCATTGACGTACAACCAAAACCCTCAACCTACTCCTAACATCTCCGCCTAATACCAAACGCGAACGGAGCACCATGCCGTTGTCGCTAGCGACTGGCTCGCCCAGGCCTCCAATGCCGTCGCCTCCGCTACTGCTTCAGCGGCTCCACTGGCGGTCGTGGGAAACAGGGGTGTGGAGTTTAGCTTTGTCGAAGAGATCAATTACTGGAGGAAGATGCCAGATTTACAAAGGTTATTATTTTCAATGTTATCATTTTCACCGGATCCTTCATAAAACTGGGACAACAGAAATCTAAATTGAATTGTTTAAGAATTGAAATGTGAAAGAAGAACAAAGCTCGATGTTTTTATGAGTGACTACAAGCAGATGAGCTTTCTGTACTTTGGAGTGAAAACCATTTAGAGCAAAGGGTACGAATATTAAGGTTTCTCTAAAGGAGACTAACAATCCTTCTCATTCTTGTGCTATGAGTTTTGATAACTTTGTTCAGGTATGTCATGAAGCATTTATATAGCCTGTATGCCAGTTACTTAGCATATAATATGTTTGCTATCTAGGTTAGATGTTATTAAAATGGGTTTAGTTTTTTGCCAATATGTTTACATACTAGGGTTGCTTGACCTAGAAATTTTGATCTGAAGTGACACCAAATTGCCTTTGTAAACTTGAGTACTATGTTTCCATTGAATGTTATTTCTACCATAGTGTTATTCGGTTGCAAATTTCCTTTCACAGCTTTGCCATTATAAATCGAGAGCATACAGTTACTTTCATTTCCTGCTTTATTAAGCATGCATACTAGAATTACATTTATATTTCCTACTCCATGCGTGTGTGCAACTGATACTTGGAGAACATGATTTTGTAGCTGCTTAACTAACATCCGCATGATGTTCAACGTTACATTCACTTTGTCTTATGCTTGATATTGCTATATATGACACATATAAGATTGAACATATGTGTGCTTAAGTGCACACATGCCGAATGAAATTCACACAAATTAGGTGTTGAATCACCATGGCCAAATCGTTTTCAGTCCCGATTTTCTTGTCAAATAATATCTCTTATCCTAATACTACAAATAATAGGTGATGTTGAAGCAGTGAAGAAAGAACTCTATCATGTATCTGCGATCTTGTACAATTACCCTCCTAAAGAAGATATCTCTCTTGAAACAACCGTACCTGAGTTTCCACACAATATCAACATTCCATCGGATCAGTGTGTGTGTGTTGAGGATAAAGCTAAGAAAAATTAGTTTATTTCTTTGAATGTGATTTTATTTCTAAGTTAGAGGTCCAAAGTTGACTGATTATATGGTTTTGTATGCATTATTTTCACGATGACTTATGACACTATGGTGCATAATGTGATTCATGGCATTCAGTGTACACAGAAGAAATATTCCTTGATGAAATAATCCAAACAAGGAATTTTCTTAAGCTACATTACAATGAAATAATATATCAAATATATGCTTCATTACATGCACAGCGCAGGACCATTGCAAGATTTCAAATACATGTTAACATAAATGAGTTATAAATTGGTGTTATTCTCTAATGTAAAACAACAATAGAATTTCTATGTGCAGGAATTTCAGTGCTGTGGTTTGAAGCCGGTTTGGGTAGCTACATCTTCCGCGCCTCCCGCCTGTGTGCTTAACTCTGTTTCTACCAGCTTTGCTTCAGGTATTGTGAATGCATGTGAGTCTGTGCAGTGGAGACTCCTCTACAGGCACGTCTTTTCTTGGTCAAACAATCTTTATGTTGCTCTTAACTATTAGTCCTGCATTATTTTACTACTAGCTAAAAATAGCAGAGGGAATCCATTATAGATTATAGTAGTAACTAACACATAACATGTTAAGAGTTATCTTGCTTGAACACCTACATTAGACGACACTCAAATTATTACAATCTTGATATTCTCTTTATAGCATTTTGCTTGCCATACATACATTTGATTACATTCAATTGTAAAAATTTGAAGCAGCTGCTAAAGTTTCCATTACTAATTTCATCTTCTGCTTTTTGCTTGGTCAAATTCATTCTTATTTTCTCTACCTTTTTTGTTCCCTATCGCTTGTCATCATTCCCATTATATTATTTATTAAGAAGATTAAAATATTTCTTTAATAGGTTTTCTTGTTGCATTTGGCTGACATAACTGAAAATGGCATGACGTTTTAGGTAGCTTTTCAAAATGAAGCATGAATTCTAAAAGCAATAGTCATCGTGTTAAATTCTTTGCACTCAATCACTATGCTGACACAGATTCCATTTGACCAGTGTAATTCTTTCTATATACGTGATCACATTTGTTTATGAATCTTTATTGTTGCTTGGAAGTTATCATGAATGTATGTGATGCAGATCAATTCAAGGCGATCAACGATGAAGGAATGACGATGTTTTAGCCCATTAATGATTGAACTAGAGAAGTTGCGCATACATTGCGAGCGACAATGTAGTGACAACGTAGCGATAAGGTAGTAGTTTATATAATCATTTTCATGTATTTTTTCTTGCTTATGGTTGTATGCGTGAGTTTGTATATGAGTGAATCGAGTGACAATGTAGTGAAGAATGTATGTAAATATAAATGATTATGTAATATACGAGTGAATGTACAATAGTGGAGTCAAAAAATTTGTACTATTTGAAATATTGAAATAAAATATTCATTTAAATAAAATAATGTGTTATAATAATATTTATTATAATATTATTAAATCTTTGATTAATAGCAGTTGGGGTGTAATTACTTTTAACAGCAGTAAAACAAATTTTAACAACTGCTAGAAACAATTGTAATAAAGGTTGACTTTATTATAATTGCTAGCTGTACTAGACATATTACAATTGTTTTTGGCAGTTGCGAAAGAGTTTTTTTTTGTATTGGTACCTGTGGCAACACCTGTACCGATATTACCATAGAGTCGCAAAGGCATTACCTTTGACTCTAAGGCAACGCGGCAAAAGGCAACCCCAAAAAAGTGTTGCTACAGATCATTTTTTTGCCTGTAGCAACACTTTTTGGCACCTACCGTGCCACTTCTCTGGGGTTGCTGTAGGCCATTTATGGCGTAGTGTTGCCTCCGTTAAAAGGCATATAGTGACAAAAAGACATTGTTTTAGGTAGATGTATGAATTGATATATGTAAGTACTTAAGCATGCTTAATAGCATATGATCGTATAGAAAAGTCGATGCAAATCTAATAGAAATGTGCATGTCGATAGGAGCATATTTCATACCCAAATAATTAGTGAAGGCTAACCTGTGCAACACTTGTTTAGCTATAGATCCATTCTTAAAAACTTGTGGTTGTTGCATGCTTACTATAACAAGTGTTCTGTTGTTTTAATGATCAAATAAAGAAGTGAACATGTATTCTTTAGCATGGCTAGAAGTATTTTTATATATACATACACATGTCTCTAAGCATACAGTTTTTGTAAGGCAACGTCTATAAGGTATTTTTACAAAATGAAATAGAAATAAAAGCATAGTTTTATTTCCTGGTGTTTAGACTAGGTTGAAAACATGTATTTTGTATGACTCAAAGATTAAACATGATTATAATAGGGTTATGAAATTCCTGGAAAATGAGATGCCTTAAAACAAGGCAGACTTGACATAAATACAAGTAGAACACCATTTGTATCGGTTTATGCCATGACAAAAAGGGGTGTTTTGTAACTGAATCATTTTATAAACAGATATGACAAACTTTGAGACAAGTTAGATTTATGAAAAATCAATAGGAAGTTTATATGATATAAAAAACTATTTTTATTCTATTTTTGTTGTGTAGATGTTGGCTAAAAATTCAGATTAGCCAATTTTCTTTTGCTTAGTTTTATAAACTCTGATTTAAGCAGAAGAGACTTGTATATCTTCATATGTACAAGTTCCTTAAGGTTAGTATTGAACTAATATTTTTATATTGGTGTGATTGGATCGTGGAAGTGATTTATTAAGAGGGGGGAATGACCTTTTGAGTAGGTGACCCAGGATTTTGTAAAAATTACAAATAAAAATTGGAAAAAAAATTTGGGGGTCACCTTAGTTGATGCATGTATGCCTCTTAAATAGCACATTTTTTGTCTATGTTTATGCTCGATTTGCAGCATGAAGGTATCCACAATGTCTTCAACTTTGTGCAATATTGGTCAATTACTTCTCTAGTCCAAGTCCGTGTTAAATTCGATTTCACTGACTAATAGATGGTCTAGTCTCACTACCGTGGATGCATTAGTTGTTAAGAACTAAACATTTAATCCTCTAACTTATTTAGAATTTGTCGTTTATCTGAGAAGAAACTCGTATGCATTATGGAATAAAAGTTTAGATGGAGATTAGTTGGGGATTAGGAGGAGATTAATAAAAGGTTAATGAGAACTAGCTAGGAATTTTGGATAACTAGAGTGTGTTTGAAAAAATTCTAGTGATTGGTTTAGTACTAATTAGTCCAAACTTGAAATATGGGGTTCCAGTCTCTAGGTGGGTTATGAAACAACCAAATAGGTATAACATCTGGAAACTAGCACACCTGTCACGTGTGCTTATAAATGGCGTCGATATATAAAGAACAATTAAGCCTAACTGGTGTGAAAATACCTATTTAGATTTTTAGATAAGGCGACAAGCCTTTCACAGACGGAACATGTGCGTGGTTAGAAACTAATTAAGGCTTTTATATTGCCTAGGCAAATCCCACATAAGCCTAAAATAATTCTTACACAAGAGAGTACATAGGCTTTTCTACTGCCTAGGAATGAGATCTCACCACGGTTGTTGCAATTTTGTCTGAGAATAATAAAAATAATTGATGAGTGCAGGAATGGCAAATGAGCAGCTAAGGTTGATGACACTAATATAAATGAATACATATGCAGTTATGGAGTGTTTATTTATAGTCGCGGGTTCATTTACGTTTAGCATGTAGATTAAAGTTTATTCTCCTGACATAATATACAATAATCAGGCATCTCTCTTGGCTTCTCACAATATCTTAGATAATGATCTAGTCACTCAAGAATTTTAGCATGTAGGTTAAAGTATGTTCTCTTAACATAATATACAATAATCAAGCATTTCTCCCTGTTTTAGAAAATATGTGTTTTTCTCAGGAAATGTTCATTCAAAAATGCCAATATTCACTTCTAAGTAGTACTCACAAGGGGCAAGATATTTCGTAGATGCTACAAGAAGAAATATAAGAAATGTAGAGAAACTTTTATGTCCTTGTTTAGATTGCCGAAATCTTAGTCGACAACATGATGACATTATTGTTGAGCATTTAATTATATGGGGGATGGATCCTATGTACAAGTGCATTACTAAGTGGTATCACTATGGAGAATAATTAAATGTGGGCATAGACATGAAGTTGGACAATACGTTTGATCTACTTAAAGCTATTCATTTTGAAGATGAAGATTTTTTGAATCATGCTTTTTTTTTTACTAATGTTAAAGAAGACGAGGATGTTCAAAAACATGAGGATGATTTACTTAAGAATCTAGAGGATAAAGAAACCCCCTTATATCATGATTGCGTAGATTAAACTAAACTATCTGCCATCACTGCTTTGTATAATCTTAAATATAAGGTTGGATTATCCGATAATGGTTTTGATAAGCTTTTGAACGTACTACAGTTGTTATTGCCGATGAATAATGTACTTCCTAAGACTTTGTGTGATGTAAAAATTTCTCAAAGTATTTGATATGGGGTTTGAAAAGATTCATGATTGTAAGAATAATTGTTGTCTTTTTAGAAAAGAGTTCTAAGATTTAGAAAGTTGTCTAAAATGTAACTCTTCGATATGGAAGATAAATTAGGACACTAAGGAAATTATACGATGTGTTCCTATCAAAGTGTTAAGGTATTTTCCAATCATTCCAAGATTTAGGAGAATGTATAGTTCTCAATAGATGGCAGAAGACCTAAGGTGGCATTTCAACAATAAAAGTAATGATGGAAAAATGCGACATCTTGTAGATTTTGTAACATGCAATGCAGTGGACGGGAGGAGGAAATCTTTCATCCGATCCACGCAATCTCAGACTTAGTCTTGCTACAGATGGTGTCAATCCATTTTCCTCGATGAGCTCCAAATATAGTTGTTGGCCAGTAATACTTGTAACATATAATCTTTCGCCTATGTTATGTATGAAAAAAGAAAATATGATGCTAACATTACTAATTCCTAGCCTAAAGCAACCTGAAAATGATATGATGTGTACCTGGCTCCATTGGTAGAAGACTTAAATTATTTATGCAATAATGGAATTGATATATATGATGCATTCAGTAAATCAATTTTTAATTTAAGAGAAATTTTACTATGGACAATAAATGAATTTTCAGCCTATGGAAATATTGCAGGATGTTGTGTAAAAGGCGAAAAAGCTTGTCCTTTATGCGGCGTTAACACTCATTATCGTTGGTTGAATCATTGTCGAAAAAGTGTTTATATGGGGGCATAGAAGGTTTCTAGACCCTTCACATCCATGGAGGAAACAAAAAACCTGGTTTGTAACACTGTAGAGGACAGTAATAGACCTAGAATTCTAATGGGACGAAACATTTATGCTATTTTGGATGGTTTTCCAAATGTTTTCAGAAAAGATAAGAATGAAGTAACAAAAAGGAGGATGAGAAGGAGAAGCTAAAGACAGAGTTGAGTAAGAAGTTAAAAAGTAAAAAGAGGGAGGTTAGTATTAAAATTATATTTTCTTTAATACACCTAACAATATAAAAATTAATAAATTGTTGTATTATTGATATTTGTAGGAACTTCCTTTGCGACATAATTTAGATGTGATGCATGTTGAGAAAAATGTAGCTGAAAGCCTACTAAGCACGATGTTGCATGACAGCATATCAAAAGATGAAATTAATTCAAGGAAGGATTTGGATGAATGGGGGATTCGACAAAGTCCTCATGCACAACCTCATGGGTATAGAACATATTTATCACCAGCTTCAAATATGTTGCCATTGTCCACTAAAATATATTTTATAAGAGGTTACATGATTTTAAAGGTCCCTATGGTTATTGCTCAAATTTCTAAAGATTTTTATCATTAGAAGAATGCAGAGTTAGTGGGTTGAAGTCGCATGATTATCATGTCCTAATGTAATAATTATTACTTGTTGCGGTTAGAGATTTGTTACCAAAAAAATTTAGAATGCTAATAATTCGTTTATGTTCGCTTTTCAATAAAATATTTCAACGTGTTCTTAAAAGAGGGACATTGAGACAACTTAATGATGAGATTACTGAAATTTTGTGTGGACTCAAAAGATATCTTCCACCTTCCTTTTTCGATGTAATGGTACATTTGACAGTTCATCTTAGAAGAGGAGCACAATTATGTGGTTCAGTTCATTTTTGTTAGATGTACCCTTTTGAAAGGTATATAAAAACGCTTAAAGATTATATAAGGAATTATGCACGACCCGAAGGGTGTATTGCAAAATATTATATTCCAGAAGAATCAATGAGATTTTTTAGTGAATTTCTACAAAAGAAAGTACAAATGGAGGGGAAAGAAGTCTGAAATGAAGATCATGAAAACAATGCGATACTTGAAGGACGTCCAGTTTTAAAACTGAAGACAATTACATTGTCATCGAATGAAAAAGATATTACTCATTTGGTCGTACTAATTGTTAGATTCTTTATTTGGTTTTTTAATGACAACAACTATATGACCATAGAAAATATATATTATGTATCATATAATCTTGCAGGATTTACTCAAGAAGAAATAAGCTCACGATCAAGATCACAAGACATACCCGAAGACTATATTGAAAGATTATATTATGTGATAAGCATTAAATCTATGTAAAATCTCCTTAGATTCATATGAGCTACTTTATAAAGTATATATATCAGTCCTTATATTATGGGTTGGTGAGTTGACCAACTGCCGATCTGGGCAGATTCGTTCTGCGAATCCGGACTATTTTTCAGACTATATTTGTTGATAACTCAGCACTGCTTGTACGGTTAAGATTAAAACCCAAGAATCTAATGGCTAAAGTTGACTCTGTGAATCTATAAATAGATGGCTTCTCCCATTTTCAATTCACACAACTTCTTCGTATCTTCTGCCTCTAAGAAACTATTCTGAAATAAAAATAAAAATGAGGGAATGGTGCTGAAAGCTTAGATCTACAGAGACAACATTCAGGACTTGCATACATACAACTAAAAGAGATTGGATTGGACTTTATTATGGCATAGTTGTATATATATGCAATTTATTCTCTTCTTGTCAAGACCCACTGTGAGTTCCCTGTCATTTTCAGATTTGATTTGTTAGACTATAACATGATAGTCGAATAAAATTGGATTAGGATATATAGTGTTTTCTAAGATAAATACTATGCATGTTTACCACTGTTAATCACCCCTGCCGTTATAATAAGTAAAACATATGCCTTTACTCTTGGATAATTAACTAGTTATATGTATTTATCTTCCTTTTCTCTATTTCTATGTTTTAGTTTATTTTTATTCTTATATGACTATGTGATTTAATTCTATTCTCGCTCCTCTGTTTTCCCTTTTTATTTTACGCTAATCCTAGGCCTTTGGAAGTCTAGGCTATACCCGATTAGAGTGTGCGTTTGGGGCAATAATGAATGACATAAAAAGATGAATATATGCATGTTATTAAATTAGGACAGATTTAATTACAATTTGGGAAAAAGGATAATATACACATGTTTATACTTGTTGTAAACTGATGAAAAAGGATAATGTGCATATACTTGTTGTAAATAAATGAAAATGGATAATATGCATAAACCTATACATGTTGTAATTTGGAACATTGTTGATGAATAGTATGCATATATATTGGACATGTTAGATTGACTTAATACAAACATCAAGCAAATGACATGTTAAGTACCAGATGTTGCTTAATAAATTGACACGCTGTAGAAATTGTATACATCTGGGCAGGTGCTTTGGGGAAGGGTTGTACACATAATGATAGTAATATTACAACTGCGCTTATAGTAAACCTAAACCTGCAAGGTTAAACATGAGTATTAATAAGCTAAGAGGTCCCTCGTTCTTCTGTCGTATCAGGTTTTGGGGCCTCTTAAATCCTAGTTTTGGGGCCACAAGCTTAGGGGGTTTGGCTTGCATCAATATGCTGTTTGGAACCCATATCAGTCAGTATCCCTGTTGGTATTTTGTTAGAGGGTCTCGCACAAGGCAGGGGCCAGGGCATGCTTTACTTAACTGAATAGTAAGAGGTTCACATGAAGAAGGTGGGTACGGGCGCGTCCTGGCGGAGTCATGAGCATGCATGAGTCTGATTAGGGAAACTAAGTTGTTGTAACACTAGTAAATACATATGTGTCAAATAGTTGCTGGGTTAGGGAGTGATACACCATACTGCTGGGGATGACATAAGGTATTTACATAGTAGGGAGCCGATCGCATGGGTAGTAATTAGAGTACACCTAATCCTTTTTTTATGTAATTAGGGTAACACCTAATTCTGTTATGTAATTAGGGTACACTTAATCTTGCTGCTTATTCATGTTGTTAATCCTGTTGTTATGTAATTAGATTGAAACCTTATCCTATTAATCTTGTTATACTAGTATTGGTACAGACATACCTGTTTTAGGATATAAATGCGAAACATTACTCGATCATAGTTTGTTCTTATTATTCCTATCTATCCGGCTATTTATTTTTGTTTTATCTTATATGACAATGTACCTTTCTCATCCAGTCTTATTTACCTGTCTTGGTATTTCTATTTTCTGCATATTTGAAAATAATTTGAACTCACTATAGTTTATGTCTAACCCTTTTTCTTTTGCTTCTTTCTTCCTCTCCGCTATAAATCCTCAAAGTAGAAGCACTCAACAGTGACTAGGACTTTCTCTAGCAGCTTGAACTTGGATTTCTTGAGATGTACCGTTTTGACTTTACTCTATCATGGCTTGTAGCAAGGATATGGTTTTGTTTTATGACATTATGTTATTTTGTTTTGAAAAAACAAATTTTAGATACTTTGTAAGTGGTTTGATGTAACTGGTTTGAGAATTACGTTTTATTTTTATAACGAAGTTGAAAATTTTCTTCTGCTTATTTTATATCTACTATGTAAATCTTTGTATAATTTACCTATTGCGCTTCACGAAACTGTTCGCTTATGAGTGACATCAAAGGACATGGGGTGTCACATTTGATATCAGATCCAAAGGTTACAAGATCAAAGAAAAGTTTTCAAAAATTGTTTTCAAAATCATAGTATTTCCAAAGAAAAGTTTGTTTTCAAAAAACATACACCCTTAAGCCATATTCAATATTCTCTCAATCTCTTGTTGAATCCCTTTTTCTTTTCTTTTCAGCATGTCTAGGGCACCCAATCTTCCCGAAGGCATTCCGCTACCGACATGGTTCCGTAGGTATCTTGAGGTTACAGCACCTGCCGGAGCACAAGGAGATGCTCCAACCCCAGCTGCAACCGATGTACCTCCACCTCCATGGGTAGATAACTTCTTTAAGTTATGAAAAGACTTCTATGCTATGAGAGGAAAACCATTCCGTGGTACCGAGGTCTTTGTTGAAGCACGGAATTGGCAACGAGAAATGGAGAACGTGTTTGGTCTTTCTGAAATCGACGATAGAAGGATGATACAGTTGGTCGCATGGCAACTGAAGGATGAAGCCTTCCTACTAGTGGAAAGTAACTCAGGCAGGGCGATCAGTAGGTACTTAGGATGTTTTCATACATCGATTCGAGATGAATTTCTTATATTAGGCGACGAGGGACTACAGATGGAGAAATTCTTGGCTCTGAAACAAGTGCACATGCCTGTCAAGGAGTATGTGAATAAGTTCAATCAGCTGACAAGGTTTGGACTAGACTTGGTGAATACACCCCACAAGAAGGTGGTTAGGTTCATAAGAGGGTTGAATCAACCTCTCCAAGGACTTGCTTTGTCTCATATACCGATGGGGGCGACATTTGAAAGGATGGTTGACATGGCTCTTATGCACGAAGATGGTAAGGAAGAGAAGAAAGACAGTAAAACTGAAGAGACACAGGCTAAGGGCGAGAAACATAAATGGTGGCCCAGAAAAGGAAAGCAAAAGAAAGATAAAGGTGGAAAGCCTGACAAGGCTCAGATCAAGAAGGATATCAAGTGTCACGGTTGTGGTGCTATGGGTCATTTCGTGAAGGACTGCAGAAAGACGAAGAAAGCCTGCTTTAATTATGGACAAGTGGGACACTTCAATAAGTAATGCCCTAACATGTAAGGACAAGGGGCAGGAACTTCTGGACAACTACATGCTTTAGAGGATAGTGGACCTAATTGAGGTAGGAAAGTCATGGTTGAAGATTTGGTTTCCCTTTTTGACTATCCTGTTAGAACCTTGTTTGATTCTGGTGCTTCACATTCGTTTATATCTAGTTCTGTAGTAAATAGTCTACACCTTAATACTAGTACAATTTCTGATCATGTAGCAGTCTCAAACCACATATGAGGATCGTCTCATTTATCCATGATGTGTAAGGGTTTGAGAATTTTTATCTTGGGCGTCGAGTTTGAATGCGACGCATACGTGTTGGGCTTTATGGTCTATGGTTTGATTCTAGGAATGGATTGGCTAGCCATGTATTGTGCCATCCTTGATTCTAAAAAGAGAGTAGTTAGACTTCTTACTTGTCATGGCAGGACTCTCGAAATTTCCTGTGACCCATTGGGGTCAGTGATGCTCGGTTTTCTTGAATCACTTGATACTTCTGTTGACGACTTGCAATCTATACCCATATTCAGAGATTATTCGTACGTGTTTGAGGAGGTTAATGGGCTAACTCCAGGGCGTGAGATAGACTTCTGGATTTACTTGGTAGAGAATGCGAGGCCAGTTGCTCTACCAGTGAGCCACATAGCTCGTAGAGAGAGGAGGGAGCTTAGAAAGCAAGTAGGGGAACTATTCAAGAAAGGTTTTATTAGGCGAAGCATATCCGAGTAGGGAGCTCCATTCGTCTTTGGAACAAAGGCAGATGGCTCACTTCGTCTATGTGTGGACTATAGGGAGCTAAATAAGCTTGCCAAGAATAATATGCACCCGCTATGAGAATTGATGACTTGTTTGATCAGCTAATAGGCACATTAGTTTTCTCGTAGATGGACTTGGTCATGGGATTTCATCAGCTAAGGGTGGCAGACGACAACATTGATAATACTGCATTCAGAACTCCAGACAGATTTTTTGAGTGGCTGGCTATGCCTTTTGGGTTAACCAATGCACCCGCCTATTTTGTGGACTTGATGAGTAGGGTATTAAGAGAGTTTCTGAACAAGTTCGTAGTCATCTTTGTGGATGACATTTTGATCTTCTCAAGGAATGAGGAGGAGCATGCCCAACACTTAGGAGAGGTTTTATGAACTCTCAGATCACGTCAGCTCAAGGAAAAAATTTCTAGGTGTCACTTTTGGAGAAAGGAAGTAAGGTTCCTAGGGCATGAGGTCTCCAACGACGAGGTAGCAGTGGATCCCGCTAAAGTCACTGCAGTTCATGGTTGGAGGGATCCAAAGAATGCAACGGAGGTGAGAAGTTTTCTAGGGTTGGCGGGCAACTATAGAAAGTTTATCAAGGACTTTGCAAGAGTCTCGGCCCTGCTCACCGGATTGATGAAGAAGAACTTGGCTTTTTCGTGGAGCATTGATTATGAGGATTCCTTTCAGATGTTGAAAAGGGCTCTGACAACATCCCCAGTTTTAACTCTCCCCGATGGAAGCAAGATGTTCATGGTCTGCACAGATGCGTGTGGCACAGGGCTTGGTGCCGTTTTGATGCAAAAGGGAAGGGCAGTATGCTATGGAAGTATACAGTTGAGGGTTCATGAGAAGAACTACCAGACCCAATTACTAGAGTTGGCTGCAATAGTGTTCGCATTGAAGTCTTCGTGACACTACCTACTTAGAGAGAGGTTTGAGCTATACACGGATCATAAGTCGCTCAAGTACTTGTTCTCATATAAGGATCTCAACTTAAGGGAGCAATGGTGGATGGAGTTCCTAGCGTCCTACAACTTCAAGATAGCTTATACCCCGGGCATGGGTAATGTAGTGGCGGACACGTTGAGTAGGCAGAGGATGACCTTGAGTCCTCTATTTATAGAAAGGCAAAGCTTGGAGTACATATATTCAGAGATTATTCGTACGTGTTTTAGGAGGTTAAGGGGCTAACTCCAAGGCGTGAGATAGATTTCTGGATTTACTTGGTAGAGAATGCGAGGCCAGTTGCTCTACCAGTGAGCCACATAGCTCGTAGAGAGAGGAGGGAGCTTAGCAAGCAAGTAGGGGAACTATTCAAGAAAGGTTTTATTAGGCGAAGCATATCCGAGTAGGGAGCTCCATTCGTCTTTGGAACAAAGGCGGATGGCTCACTTCGTCTATGTGTGGACTATAGGGAGCTAAATAAGCTTGCCAAGAATAATATGCACCCGCTATGAGAATTGATGACTTGTTTGATCAGCTAATAGGCGCATTAGTTTTCTCGCAGATGGACTTGGTCATGGGATTTCATCAGCTAAGGGTGGCAGATGACAACATTGATAATACTGCATTCAGAACTCCAAACAGATTCTTTAAGTGGTTGGCTATGCCTTTTGGGTTAACCAATGCACCCGCCTATTTTGTGGACTTGATGAGTAGGGTATTAAGAGAGTTTCTGAACAAGTTTGTAGTCACCTTTGTTGATGACATTTTGATCTTCTCAAGGAATGAGGAGGAGCATGCCCAACACTTAGGAGAGGTTTTATGAACTCTCAGATCACGTCAGCTCAAGGAAAAAATTTCTAGGTGTCACTTTTGGAGAAAGGAAGTAAGGTTCCTAGGGCATGAGGTCTCCAACGACGAGGTAGCAGTGGATCCCGCTAAAGTCATTGCAGTTCATGATTGGAGGGATCCAAAGAATGCAACGGAGGTGAGAAGTTTTCTAGGGTTGGCGGGCAACTATAGAAAGTCTATCAAGGACTTTGCAAGAGTCTCGGCCCTGCTCACCAGATTGATGAAGAAGAACTTGGCTTTTTCGTGGAGCATTGATTATGAGGATTCCTTTCAGATGTTGAAAAGGGCTCTGACAACATCCCCAGTTTTAACTCTCCCCGATGGAAGCAAGATGTTCATGGTCTGCACAGATGCGTGTGGCACAGGGCTTGGTGCCGTTTTGATGCAAAAGGGAAGGGCAGTATGCTATGGAAGTATACAGTTGAGGGTTCATGAGAAGAACTACCCTACCCATGATCTAGAGTTGGCTGCAATAGTGTTCGCATTGAAGTCTTCGTGACACTACCTACTTAGAGAGAGGTTTGAGCTATACATGGATCATAAGTCGCTCAAGTACTTGTTCTCATATAAGGATCTCAACTTAAGGGAGAAATGGTAGATGGAGTTCCTAGCGTACTACAACTTGAAGATAGCTTATACCCCGGGCAAGGGTAATGTAGTGGCGGACACGTTGAGTAGGCAGAGGATGACCTTGAGTCCTCTATTTGTAGAAAAGCAAAGCTTGGAGTACATCTCAACCTTTGATTTTGAGCCATCTTCGGATTTCACATTGGGATTGTTAGCATCGTTGGAGGTGAGAACTACACTTTTGGAACAAGTTGGATCTATGCAACGGGAGGATCCATAGATTTCAGACATCTTGGACAATCTTGGTAGAGGAGAGGCTTCTAGTTACCTAGCTAGATATACAGTGGGCGAGAAAGGGTGGCTAAGATGAGATAGAAGGCTGTGTGTCCCTAAGATTGGGGAATTGCTTAAGGAAGTTTTTGAGGAAGCTCATCATTCTCGGATGACTATCCATCCGGGCGGAGACAAGATGTATCTAGACATGAAGAGAGTCTTCTTTTGGACTGGCATGAAGAAGGATGTGGCGCAATTTGTAGCCCAATGTTTGACTTCCCAGCGAGTAAAGGCTGAACAAAAGAAACGGGGTGGATTGCTTTAGCCCTTGGATATCCTACAATGGAAGTGGGAGAGCATCTCTATGGATTTCATCGATGGGTTGCCCCGATCAAGGAAGGGCAATACAAGTATTTGGGTGATAGTAGGTAAACTAACAAAAAGCGCTCACTTCATACCTTCCAAGAGTAAGACAACGACGGCATGGTTGGCATCAGTATATCTTCGAGAGATAGTTTGATTCAATGGGGTACCTTCCAGTATAGTAAGCGACTGCAACCCCATTTTTACTAGCGAGTTTTGGAAGAGCTTACAAGAGGTGTTAGGTACACAACTACGTTTGAGCACGGCATACCACCCTCAGACAGGTAGACAGATTGAGAGGGTGAATAGAGTTTTTGAGGATCTTCTAAGACTGTGTATCCTAGACTTTGAAGGGACTTGGGAGGAGCATCTCCCATTAGTTGAGTTTGCATACAACAATGGTTACCAAACAAGCATAGGCATGACACCCTTCAAAGCGTTATATGGACGACCTTGTATATGGCCAACTTGTTGGTGGGAGTCTACGGACAGACTTCTACTTGGACCTGAGATGATTCTGGATACTTCCAAAAAGGTTGATCTTATCCGCCGAAGAATGAAAGCCGCTCAAGACAGATATAAATCTTATTCCGATAAAAGGAAGACCGATTTAGAATTAAAAGTGAGAGATATGATCTTCATTAAAATATCACCGCTAAGAAATGTAGTTCTCTTTGGCTCAGTAGGGAAGCTGGCATCCAGATTTGTAGGGCTGTTCCCTATAGTGAAGAGGATAGGTTAGATGACTTATAGGATTAAGCTACCAGACAGACTGGCGGGTGTACATGATGTGTTTCACGTTTACCATTAGAGGAAATGTCTATATGATATAGCGGAAATAGTGGAGTCGAGCATACTTGAAGGCGTTGAAGTTGAGAAAGAAGCATTGGTGAGAAGATTTCTTACTCATATCCTTGGATCAGAAATCAAGAAGTTATGTAACAAGGAGATCAGATTGGTAAAAGTATATTGGGGAGAAGACCACGAAGATGCTACATAGGAACCCAAAGATAGGATTCGCGCTTCTTATCCTTTTCTTTTTTAAAGTATGTTCTTGACTTCTTTTTCGAGCTTTTACTTTGTGTTTGCTTCTATCATTCTAGTAAGTTTATCCTATCGTTCGAACCTTTTGATCCTTAGGTAGAATCCAATGGTTGGAAACATATGTTTGAGACATGTTATGTTGATGGTTGCAAGTGGATGCAAGTGTTTTGCTTGTGGTTGCTCATGGATGCATATACACACACTAGGCATTCAATCAGCTCAATCACTTACATATTACATAGGAATGTGTGTGCATTTCAATTTTCGATGAATGAAAATGGGCGAATCATCATATGGATGTTGAATTTTGATGAATGATTGTGCACACACATAGAGTTTATATGTTATACTAGGATTATTCACATTAATTTTGGATACATGGCACAAACATACATCACATTAAGGAGGTCAACTGAACCGGTCAACCGTCTGATTTTTGCATTAGGGTAAGGACATATACACACAACACCTTTGCATATGTTCATACAAGAATTAGAAATTCTTAAGGACAGTTGATGCATATGGATGATGGATGAGTAAATGGTTGTAGATGGTTGTTAGGATAGTAACATTCTTCTTAACTTAGAGATTTTGGGGATGAAATTCTTTAAGTAGGGGAGAATGTAACACCCCAAAATTTAATACACTCTAAACACATTTTAAGATAATAAATTTGAATAACTTAATTAAATATTCGGAATTAAGTGAAACCAACATTACCTTGAGTTCTCTCGGAGTTTTGGCTCAGATGGACCCTAAGTTTGCATAAAACGGATAACGTATGAAGAAGTTAAGTGCATTAGAAGTTTATATACATATTAGGGGCTTATATATAAATATAAATTAAAAATAATTCCTTAAATTTCAAATGAAACGAGGTGGGAAAAGAAGCGGGAACCAGGACCATTGTGGGACGATCCACAGTCGGCCTTGGTCGACCCATGGTCGGTTGGGTCAACCCCATGGGTTAGTGGGTCGACCCACTGCCAATCTGGGCAGATTCGTTCTGCGAATTTGGATTGTTTTTTTGGAGTATATTCGTTGTTGGCTCAACATTGTGTGTACGGTTAAGAATAAAAACCTAGAATCTAAAGGTTAAGGTTGACTCTGTGAATCTATAAATAGATGGTTTATCCCGTTTCCAATTCACACAACTTCTTCATATCTTCTACCTCTAAGAAACTATTCTGAAATAAAAATAAAAATAGGGGAATGCGCCTGAAAGTTTAGATCTACAGAGACAACATTCAGGATTTGCATACATACAACTAAATGGTATTGGGCTGAACTTTTTCTATGGCATAGTTATATATATATATATATATATATATAAGAGATTTATTCTCTTCTTCACCAAGACCCGCTGTGAGTTCCCTGTTATTTTCAGATTTGATTTCCTAGACTTTAACATGATAGTTAAATAAAATTGTGTTAGGGTATACAGTGGATAAATACTATGCATGTTTATTACCATTAATCACCTATACCGTTATGATAAGTAAAACATATGCCTTTATTATTAGGTAATTAACAAATTATATGTAGCTATCTTACTTTTCCCTATTTCTATGTTTTAGTTTATTTTCAGTCTTATATGCCTATGTGATTTGATTCTATTCTCCATCCTTTGTTTTCCCTTTTTATTTTACGCTAAGCCTAGGCCTTTTGAAGCCTAGGCTATACCCGATTAGAGTGTGTTTAAATTGAGGCAGTAATGAATGACATAAAAAGAGGAATATAAGTATGTTATTAAATTGGGTCTGTTTTTATTATAATTTGAGAAAAAGGATAATATACACATGTTTAGACTTGTTGTAAACTGATGAAAAGGGATAATGTGTATATACTTGCTGTAAATAGATGAAAATGGATAATATGCATAAACATGTACATGTTGTAATTTGGGAACATAGTTAATGAATAATATGCATATATATTGAACATGTTAGATTTGACTTAATACAGACATTAAGTAAATGACATGTTTAAGTACCAGATGTAGGTTAATAAACTGGCACGCTGTAGAAATTGTATACGTCTGGGAAGAAGCTTTAGGGAAGGGTGGTACACACATAATGACATGCAATATTACAACCACGCTTATTTGTAAACCTAAACCTGTTAGGTTAAACATTAGTATTAATAAGCAAGGAGGTCCCTCGTTCTGCTGTTGTATTTGGGTTTTGAGGACTCTTAAATCCTAGTTTTGGGGGCACAAGCTTAGGGGGTTTGGCTTGTGCCAATCTGTCTTTTGGAACCCATATCAATCAGCATCCCTGTTGGTATTTTGTTAGAGGGACTCATACTAGGTAGGGGCCATGACACGCTTTACTGAATTGGATTGTAAGAGGTTCACATGGGAAAGGTGGGTACAGGGGCATTTCGGTGGAGTCATGAGCGTGCATGAGTACGACTAGGGAAACTAGGCCGTTGTAACACCAGTAAATAGGTCTATGTCATATAGTTGCTGGGTTAAGGAGTGATACACCCTACTGCAGGGGCTGACACGGGGTATTTACGTAGTAAGGAGTCGATCACATGGGTAATAATTAGGGTACACCTAATCTTACTGTTATGTAATTAGGTTAACACCTAATCTTATTATGTAATTGGGGTACGCCTAATCGTGTTGTTTATTCCTGCTATTAATTCTACTGTTTTGTAATTAAGTTGAACACCAAATCCTGTTAACCTTGTTATACTAGTATTGCCGCAGACATACCTGTTTTAGGATATAACTGTGAAGCATTACCCGATCACAGTTTATTCTTGTTATTCATGTATATCTGGCTGTTCTGTTTTGTTTTACCTTATATGACATTGTACCTTTCTCATCCAATCTTATTTACCTATCTTGACATTTCTATTTTATGTACATTTGAAAATAACTAGAACTCGCAAGAATTTATGTCTGACCCTTTTTCTTTCGCTTCTTTCTTCCCCCCTCCCCCCAGGACCTCAGAGTGGAAGCACTCAACAGTGAGTAGGACTTTCTCTAGCAGCTCAAACTCGAATTTTTTGAGATGTACCATTTTGACTTTACTCTATCATGGCTTGTGGCGAGGATATGGTTTTATTTTATGGCATTATGTTATTTTGTTTTGAAAAGACAAATTTGAGGTACTTTATAAGTGGTTTGATGTAACTGATTTGAGAACTATGTTTTATTTTCACAATGAAGTTGGAAATTTCCCGCAACTTATTTATTATATGCTCTGTAAATCTCTATATTGTTTACCTATTGCTCTTTACAAAACTTAACGCATTCACTTATGAGTGAATTAATGGACGTGGAGTGTCACATGTTGTGTGTATCACCTATCTGTATCCTATATGCATGTTGTATAATTATGTATAATATTAAACCATATGTCATGTATATTTTTAGACCTATCGTGTTCTCTCTTTTTGTGTAAAGTTGGGTCTAATACTAGAAAAATTATTCCAAAGATTGTTATTGTTTATGTTAATATTAGAAGAATTATTCACAACATAGACATAATTTGCACTAAAAACAAAAATGTCATTATCTAAAGTATAATCACAAACTTTATTATCATTCAACATAATTTTCATAACATTATTGATGCGATGAAAATATATCCAGTCCTAAACTTTCGAACGTAGAAATAATACCATAAATAAATTCTATTATATAATATCAATAATCTAATATTAAAACTAATCTGTATAAGAATGATAATCTCTAAATATCATTGTAACCATTTATGATCCATCAGCAACCAGAAGCCACATTTCTCTCTTCGACGCATAATATATATTCCTTAGTCCTTGTAACTGATTACTGATGCGAGTTCCATATCAATAATAGCTTAGGACAATTTATTGATTAAAAAACTATTTTGAGTCATAAACAACATGTATGAGGAATAGAATTATTTTGTTTCTTGTCTTTGGTAATCATTAAGTACTTTGAACAGTTATGTTTTTAGTGACTTGTCATATGATATACATTTGCTTCATCGTTTTCAACTACGATAGTCTTCCTGTTCATGTTTTTGGTTGTGCTGTCATACTTATTCCTTTTATTATGTTCTGAAATTTTGTTATCTATTCTCAAATTTCCATGCTATGAATTTCCTTTTATTTCTTCTTGCATTTCATGTGTGCTCCCATTTGTGCCAATATTGGCTACCATATCCTCCATGCAAATATGGATTTGTATATAGTTTGTTTTATCACTCTCATAATTTCCTTTTAATAGCTTGTGATACAGAAAGTGAGCAACCGTGGGAACTTGAAAACTAGATACATGCAAAAAGAAATCGACAAGCAAAAAAAAATAAAAGCGCAAGAAATAAGCAACTTGAAGACGATCAAGTAGACGATGAGATTAATAATGAAGACAATCCACAAGCAACAAAAAAAATCAAGTACAAATAGACCACAAGGTCAAAAATCAATTGTACTTTTCTCAATTTGGTCTTGTCATAATTAGCTGGTTATTGTTTGTCATAATTAATTGGCGAATATCATGTTGCATTTTTACACACTGGGTTACATAGTCAATAGGGTCATTTTCCAACTAAAAATGATCCACAATTGTTCAATGACATGGTAGGCTCAGTGAACTATTAACTATTACACCTTTTATACCATTCATAACCAGAGTGAAACATTTCATATGGTATCTCCAGAAAGATCACCCTTTCTGGCCTGTTAATAAATGTTACTTTGCTGCAACATGTGTTTTTAATAGTAGACTCTAGGAGTTAACTATCTTCCTGTTTGAAACTCATTTCCGAAGCCATCAATCTTTAATTGTAATAGCAGTTAACTATATTTCGTTAATTATACAATGATGAATTGATGCATTGCATTGTTGTTACTATTTCTCCTTGTGTATATGCTTTAATTTGCTTTGATCTTGCCTGCACATTGCTGCACCATGCATGTGTTGTCTTCCTGTGGCCTAGTTGCTTTTAGTCAATTTTGGCTTGTGTTGCGTTATGCATTGTGTTTTATTTGAACTTTGGTACCTTCGTTCATGACAATTGTCCTTTTAATTTTTATATATAGAAAATAGCAAAGAAGATTGAGGCTGCGAAAAGGAAAAGTCACATGCAAAAAGAAATCGACAAACATAGGAAGAAACGTACAAGATAAGAGATGTTCAAAAAAAAAAATGTAGAAGAAGAGGTTTATATTGAACCAGAAAAAAATACTGCAATACAAGACAACCCACATGCATTAGAAAATAATCAAGTTCAAATCTTATTAGAAAACAATGCTGAAATACAAGACAACCCATAAACAGTTGACAACATAGTTCAAGCGTAAGGAAAACTGAAAAGATAACCTAGAGGGACAACCAAAGTTAGAAGACTTCCATTCAATTCTTCGGAGAAAATAGAAGTTAAATTTAATAGTGCAGGCAAACCAATAAGACCGGGTCAGTCAAATTATCTTCTTGTTTAAGACCACTTGTATGAGAAATTATACTGGTTACACTAAGTGGATGGAAGCAACTTAGTACCTAGTTGAAAGACGTTTTATGGAAGAGCATCAAGGGGACACTCTTTTTTGCTTTAAGATTAATTCTTATATTTTTTGCTTTAAGATTAATTCTTATATTTTGATCTTGGTTTCGATTGAGCAAGAGAACATCCTATTTTTTGTTTAACTTATATCTTAGAATGTATCAATTATGTTTATGAATTTTTCCTTTTGAAACACCCCAACTCTGTTAAGATCACTCACAAAGGGAATGCCTTAACTTTGGTGGAGCATTATAGGTAAAAGATACAGATAATTTACAAGACAGACATATAAACAGTGGAAAACTAAATTTATTTCATAAGTAGTGTTTCAGATAAAACATTACAATAACTATTTCAAATCAACTTCCAAATTATTACAACAAAATCTCTGTCTTGAATTAAAACATAAAGAAGCATTAAAACAACATTAAGGCAACATAAATCTCCAATAAGAGAGTATCCAAAGCCATAGCCCAAGGAAAAAGATTCCAAGCAATACATCTACTTTCTTCAAGATGGAAATGATCCGATCTAAGCTGAAGTATTCCCTCCCCGCGGACCTGAGGGGGGAAACAGAAGAAAAGAAGATGAAAGAAAATGGGTTAGACATGAGTCTGTTAAGTCCAATGATTATTTAGCATGTAAACAAGAAAAAGGATTATGACTTGAATAAATTGAATCTAGGATAACATCCTAGGAATAAGATAATAAGACTGAATATACTATCGCACTCATTTCTACTTCTCTGCACCCCCTTACAAGTGTTTCAACTATCATCATGTATTCAAGAAAATGATCCCCTTTTTAACGATCGACTCCTACTCGCAAAGATTTACCACTTGTGTCATTCGGCCCCGCATGATTGTAGATACCTGTGCTGGTCCCACCATGGGGTGTATCAAATCCTATGGTGGCAACCCAACACAATTCAAGATGCACAGAGTATAATTACTGATTCCCAGTGCCTGCTTTTTCCACTCCGGAGTACGTGCACGACCGCACTAGGGTTTTGAACGCTTATAATCCTATGGTGGCAACCCGCCGTTGTTTTGACTGCTTATAATCAGCCCAGTAATCATGCCCCCTGCCTAGTTCAGGGTACCACGATACATCTATGTGGGTTACTGCTGAAATGGGTCCCCGTTACTAGGATTTCCTAATCAACATGTTAAAACGGTTAAGTGTTTAAATTAACCTAACCCCACCCATCAGTTTAATTAACATGTTGTATTGGTTAAGTGCTGCCTTAATTAACTTAACCCTACCATTCCTGTCTTATTAGCTTTAATTCATTCATTAAAGCACCAACCACTCACATTAGATATGTATTGTTGCGGTTGCTGGATGTGCCGGTCGGTTCCAGGCAGTCTTATACCGCAACTCAATCTAACCTCGGGTTCTTTTGGGCTTGATGCACTAACCTCTCACATTAGATATATATTGTTATGGTTGTTGGATATGCCGGGCGGTTCCGGGCAGTCTTACACCGTAACTCAACCTAACCCCGGGTTAGGCATATTCGTCTTTTTCTAAATTTACATATTTATCTTTCAAATTTATATGTAAATTATCCACAATTATTGACATTCAAGTCACGCCCCATTTACCCTCTAATTCATATTTTCAATTTTTGGTATATAAATTATACCATTTTTATGCCGCCAACCATTCACTTATTTATGGGCCAAATTATGCCAAAAATAATGATTTTTAAGGTTTTCCTAACGTTACCCTCGTCACACGTTCGCAAAATTCACAAAGCATGTTAGACTCATAACTTAGCCTAACTTATATACAAAAGGGGAAAAGATGGGAGCATGTACAACATAAAATAGTAAGGACCTAACTAAACATGTGTCATGTAAATGTGGCATAAAATAATGAACTTGCATTTTTTTGGATCCAATTAACATGAGTCTTTAAGCATATGAAATTACCCAAATCCAACTAGGCATGTAAATGTAAACTTTTATTTTGGGTCCAATAAACATAAACCTTAAGCATATAAAATTACACAAGTTCAACTAGACATGTGAATGTGAACTTTTAATTTGAATCTAATAAACATGGATCCTAAACATATGGAATTGCACAAGTTCAACTAAACATGTAAATATGGACTTTTATTTTGGATCTAATTATCATAGATCTAAATGTAGATCTAAACATAATACATGTCTTGGCCTAACATCTTGCATATAACATGAATAAGTCACCAATTTTACATGATTTGTTTACATCAACATAATAACCACAATAGCTTAACAACTTGCATGTATGAATAGGTCACCAAACTTTACATAATACATGATTGGTATAACATCAACATAATAACCACAATAGCCTAACAACTTGCATGTAACATAACATGAACGAGTCACCAAACTTTACATAATACATGATTGGTTTAACATCAACATAATAATCACAATAATCTCATAAGCATATACGATAGAATCGTTACAAGAATAGGCATGAATCAGCATCATTATTATTTTATAACTAGGAATAATGCTAGTTTTCACTTCAATACAAATCATAACTTTTTAATCGTTCACATCTAAATAATAACAGGACTTACAAAGAAAAGAAAGTCTTGTTTTCTGGGGTCTGTTTTCTGAATTTGAAAAGCAATCCCTTGAAGAAGACTATCAATTCTCTAAGTTAGTTTTTGACTCGTAGCTTTTGACTCGCTTTCTAATTGAAGGAGAAAGGGTGGCTAAGCTAGAACAATCATGGACAGCATGGTGGCTCCTTGGAATGAATTTTTGTGAATTTGGGTTTGAGGATTAGGGTTGCTTTTATAGAAGTTTAATATTATGTGAACCGTTAGATCATTCTAGGAGCAATCACAACCGTCCAGACTAGATAGAGTTATCCAGAATTGCCACCTAAGCCCTAATGACTCAGCAACAGGTCATGAAGGACTCCGCAACTAGTCAAAATCGTCACATTTTTGGATCTGGGCGAGGGGGTAGGTCGACCCCCTGGTCGACCTGGCCTGGGGCGGGAAATTTCCCGCCCAGCCCACTTCTTCGTCTTTCGTTTGAATTTTGATTTTTGACTCTAAACTGTTTTTAATTTATATAAATTTCTGAAACTTCTAAGGGCCATAACTTCCTCATACAAAGTCCGATTTATGAAAAATTGGACTCTATTCCAGCAGAATTTCAAGATGAACACAATGGCGTAACCCGTTTCCCTTAATTCTCACTTTAAAAATTAAGTATTCTTTAATTCGTTCTTTTAATAGACACAGAAAATTCAGGGTGTTACATTCTCCCCTCCTTAAAGGATTTTGTCCCCGAAATCTTCACGTCAAGAAGAATGTATATCCTACCATGCAATCGTCCATCTACTCTACCATCAAACATAGGCGTCCATTGTCCTTAAAAGACTTCTAATGCTTTCATGATCATATGCATAGTGTGTGTGCATGTCCTTATCTAATGCAAAATCAGGTGGTCTACTGATTCAGTTGACCTCCTTAATGCAAATTATGTTGGTGCCATGAGTCCATTATGCATGCAATTATTCCTAACCATACTTTCTACAAGAGTGCGCAATCATTCATACAAATGCAATGTCCATATGATAACACATCAAGTTCCAATCCATATACAAATACATATATGCATATGCAATATGAAAGTGACTGAGCCGATCTAGTACCTAATGTGTGTGTATATGCATCCACGAGAAACCACTTGCAATCACTCGCAACCATCAATCATAACATATTTCAAATACATGTTTACATCCATTGGTTTCTGCCTAAGGATAAAGAATAGGACCGAGGAGATATACTTAAATGATGTATATAAGCATGAAATAACTTATGGAAAAAGAGATCATGGAGGTACCCTCAAAAAGAAAAGGGTAGGCTGTGCGTATTTTCCTCTCAGTTTCCCAAGTCGCGTCTTCCTCAGCGTCACTCCATTGAACTTTAACAAGCTTGACTTCACGGTTGCGTAGCCTTTTGACTTCCGTACCCAAGATACGAGTTAGAACTCTTATCACGGTAGCTTCTCGTTCCACTTCTACTTCCTCTAGTATACTTGGCTCCACAACTTCCGCAAACTCATGTAAGCACTTTCGTAGTTGAGAAACATGAAAAACATTATGAATTCCAGCCAGTATTTGGGGTAGCTCTACTCTGTAAGCCATCGTCCCATTCCTTTCAATGATAGGAAATGGTCCTACAATCTTGGGGCCAGCTTTCCTACGGACCCAAAGCGATTGACATTCCTCAAAGGAGATACTTTAAGGAACACCTTATCTCTAACCTCAAACTCAAGGTCGGTCCTTCTTTTGTCTGCGTAGGATTTCGGTCTATCTTGTGCAGTCTTCATCCGTCTTTTTATCAAGTCCACCTTTTCTGAGGTTTCTCTAATCATGTCTGGCCCAAGAACGAGCTTGTCTGTAGACTCCTACCAACAAGTCGGTGATCGGCATGGTCTTCCATATAAAGCTTCGAAGGGCGCCATGCCTATGGTGGCTTGGTAGCTATTGATTTTAGCGAATTCCACCAAAGGAAGATGATCTTCCCATGTTCCTCCAAAGTCGAGAATGCACAATCTCAAGAGGTCTTCTAATACTCTGTTCACCCTTTCCGTCCGACCATCGGTTCGGGGGTGATAGACCATGCTTAAGCATAATTGTGTGCCTACAGCCTCTTGCAAACTCTTCCAAAACTCGCCCATAAAGATAGGATCTCGATCACTTACTATGCTGGAGGGTATCCCATGGAGTCGAACTATCTCTTTAAGATAAATGGATGCTAGGGACGAGGCAGTCCTTCTACACTTAAAAGGTATAAAGTGAGCGCTTTTAGTGAGCCTGTCCACTATTACCCAAATACTGGTATTGCCCCTTCTTGACATAGGCAACCCATCAATAAAGTCCATTGAAATGCTATCCCATTTCAACTGTGGGACCTCTAGAGGATGAAGCAGACCACCAGGCGTCTTCTGCTCCGCTTTGACTTGCTGGCATATCAAGCACTTAGCGATGAACTCAGCTACATCCCTCTTCATGCCATTCCAAAAGAAAACCCTTTTTATGTCTTTATACATCTTTCCCCGTCTGGGTGTATGGTCAGCTTAGAATGGTGTGCTTCTTCGAGAACCGTCTTCACCAAATCCCTTGCTTGTGGGACGCATAGTCTTCCATCCCGTCTCAACCAACCCTTGTCATCGATGGAGTATCTATTAAGGTGACTAGAAGTCTCACCCCTAATTAGCTTATTCATCATATCAACTAGCTGAGGGTCTTCACGTTGCGCGGTTCCTATTGAGTCCAAAAGAGTAGGCCGCACCTCTAGCGATGCTAACAAACCAGGTACAATTTCAGAGGAAGGTCTAAAGTTAAAGTTTGCTATGTACACCAAGCTTTGCCTTTCTACAACGGGAGGACTTAGGGTCAGCTTCTTTCTACTTAAGGCGTCTGCTACCACATTGTCCTTGCTAGGTGTATAGGAAATCTCAAATCATATAAGGCCAGAAATTCCATCCACCTTTGTTGTTTTAAGTTAAGATCTTTCTGTGAGAAAAGGTACTTTAACGATTTATGGTCAGTAAACAATTCAAACCTTTCTCCTATTAGACAAATCATGAGTGGGGTAGTTCTTCTCATGTACCTTCAATTGCCTTCCCCCATAACAAACTACCTTGCCTTCTTGCATCAAGACAGCGCCCAATCCTGTACCGCATGCGCCTATGTACACGGTAAACATTTCTCTCTCATCAGGCAATGTCAGAACTGGTGCTGTTGTTAGAGCCCTTTCCAAACGTTGGAAAGCAATATCGCAATCCAAATCCCAAGCGAAAGTTAATTTCTTCTTTGTCAATGAGTGGGGCTGAGATTTTCGCAAAGTCTTTAATGAACTTCGGTAAAAACCCGCTAGCCCAAGAAAGCTTCGGATTTCGGTTGCATTCCGTGGAACCTTCCAATCTTGCACCGCAATTACTTTTGCGGGATCCAAAGCTATCCCCTTTTTGGACACCACATGTCCACGAAACCTCGCTTCTTCTCTCCAGAAATGGCATTTGGAGAAATTGGCTTTCAGCTGATGTGCACGAAGTGTATCCAGGACTTCCCTTAAATGCAAAGCATGATCTTCTTCATTATTCGAGAAAATCAAAATGTCGTCTACGAAGACCACCACAAACTTATTAAGGAACTCCCTGAACACCCTGCTCATCAAGTCAATGAAGTAAGCGGGTGCGTTTTTCAAGCCGAAAGGCATGACAAGCCATTCGAAGAAACCATCCGGGGTTCTAAACGCAGTCTTATCAATGCTGTCTTCAGCCACTCTTAGCTGATGAAACCTGGTAGCCAGATCTAGTTGGAAGAAAACCGACGCACCTACAAGTTGATTAAACAAGTCATCTATTCTTGGAAGTGGGTGCCTATTCTTCTTGGTCAGCTTGTTTAGCTCCCTATAATCAACGCATAGGCGAAGTGAACCATCCGCTTTGGTTGCCAATACTATTGGAGCACCCCATTCAGAAATACTCCGCCTTATAAACCCTTTTTCGAGTAGCTCTTTGACTCGCTTTCTAAGCTCTTTTCTCTCCCTTGGAGCCATGTGTATAACGGGTAGAGCTACGGGTTTTGCATTATCAACAAGGTATATGCGAAAGTCTATCTCCCACTTCGGAGGTAAGCCCTTCACCTCTTCGAATACATCTGAGTATTCACGGACTACTCTAACAGAATGCAAGTTTTCAACAGACGCATCAAGAGATTCTAGGTAGCTAAGCATAACAGAATGTATGGGATTACAAGAGATTTCGAGAGTGTTACCGAGGAGAGTCATAAGTCTAACCACTCTCTTTTCACAATCGAGGATGGCACCATTACTGGATAACTAATCCATGCCTAGAATAATCCCATAGCCCGTGAAGCCCAAAACATAGGTATTACATCTAAACCCAACGCTTAGTATAGAAAATTTCAAATCCAAATAAATCATAGACAAATAGGCCGAGCCCCTAATTGGATTTGAAACAACCAAGGGATCCTCTACTATACTGGTGTCTAGGTGCAGAGATTCAACTAAAGCAGTGGATATAAAAGAGTGTGATGCGCCAGAATCAAAGAGTGTACTAACAGGATGATCAAAAAGATAAACTAAACTCTCAACAGAAATATTTCTACCTCGTTCTTGCGGAGGTGCCATGAGAGCGTGAACCTGCCCTCCAGAAGTAGATCCAGTCCTCTGCCCTTGCCCTTGCTTTCTTGGGCAGTCCTTAGCCATGTGTCCTGTCTCACCGCAGTGAAAACAACCACCCATCTTCCTCTTTTTCTTTCTGCAGTCCTTAATCAGATGTCCAGGAATGCCACAAAAATTACACTTCCTCTTGTCACGAGGTTTGTTGTTCTTCCCGCCCTTCTTTGGGTCTGCCTTCTTATTTTGGGATCCCTCCACTTTCTTATTTTGAGGTACTTCCACCATTGCCTCTTTCTTGCCATCCTTGCCTTCCTCTTGTAGTTGTGCCATGTCCACCAGTCTCTCATAAGTTGCACCCATAGGTATATGGGACATATCTGGGCTGTGCAATGGCTCATTCAACCCTTTAACAAAATGGAGAGCCTTCTTATGGGGAGTGTTCACTAACTCTAGCCCGAATTTAGCCAGCAGATTGAATTGTTTGATGTATTCCTTGACCGACGTAATTCCCTGTTTGAGAGCTAAGAATTTCTCCATCTGTATGCTACGTTCTGCATGTGAGAGGAATTTCAATTCAAACCTCATCCTGAAATCCTCCCAAGTTTCAACTGGTCTTTCAGTATTAGTGACTTCCCACCAATAAAAGACTTCGTCTTTAAGCAACCACACGGCCAATTGTATCTTCTGCCTGTCGTCCACTTCGAAGATAACAAACAGATCATCAGTTTATTTGAGCCAGTTTCTTGCTTCTACAAATGACTCAGTCCCATCAAAGTTCTTTCCACCCATGGCTCGAAAATCCCTACATATCTTGGAGAAAGCATTTGCACGAGGAGGAGGAACAACTGTAACTAGGGGAGGAGTAACGTCTGCTGGGCCTGCATCATTAGTCGTAGCCTCTAGGTACCTTCTGAACCAACCAGGTACTGGTACAACCTCTGGAAGGTTAAGATCCCCAGACATGCTGAAACGAAAAAGAAAAGATTCAAAAACAAAGGATAGGAAGATAGTGCATATGGCTTTGGGGGGATTATGCCTTTTAAAACAACACTTTTTCTTGAAAATGCTTCTTTAAACTTCTTTTTGAAAATTAGTTTCCAAAAATTTTATCTGATCTGGCAACCATCAGCTCTGATACCAAGTGAAATACCCCACCTCCATTAAGATCACTCACAAAGGGAATGCCTTAACTTTGGTGGAGCATTATAGGTAAAAGATACAGATAATTTACAAGACAGACATATAAATAGTGGAAAACTAAATTTATTTCACAAGTATGTGTTTTAGATAAAACATTACAACAACTATTTCAAAACAACTTCCAAATTATTACAACAAAATCTTTGTCTTGAATTAAAACATAAAGAAGCATTAAAACAACAGTAAGGCAACATAAATCCCCAATAAGAGAGTATCAAAAGCCATAGCCCAAGGAAAAAGATTCCAAGCAATACATCTACTTTCTTCAAGCTGGAATTGATCCAATCTAAGCTGAAGTATTCCCTCCTTGCGGACCTAGGGGGGAAACGAAAGAAAAGAAGACGAAAAAATGGGTTAGACATGAGTCTGGTAAGTCCAGTGATTATTTAGCATGTAAACAAGAAAAATGATTATGACTTGAATAAATTGAATTTAGGACAACATCCTAGGAATAAGATAATAAGACTGAATATGCTATCGCACTCATTTCTACTTCTTTGCACCCCCTTACAAGTGTTTCAACTAACATCACGTGTTCAAGATAAATGATCCCCTTTTTATCGATCGACTCCTACTCGCATACGTTTACCACTTGTGTCATTCGACCCCACATGATTGTAGATACCTGTGCTAGTCCCACCATGGGGTGTATCAAATCCTATGGTGGCAACCCGACACAATTCAAGATGCACAGAATATAACTACTGATGCCCAGTGCCTGCTTTTTCCACTCCGGAGTACGTGCACGACTGCACTTTGTCGAAACCTACACTGACGCACCACCCGCCGTTGTTTTGACTGCTTATAATCAGCCCAGTAATCGTACCCCACCCTACCTAGTTCAGGCTACCATGATATGTTTATGTGGGTTACTGCTGAAATGGGTCCCCGTTACTAAGGATTCCTAATCAACAAGTCAAAATGGTTAAGTGTTTAAATTAACCTAACACCACCCATCAGTTTAGTTAACATGTTGTATTGGTTAAGTGCTGCCTTAATTAACTTAACCCTACCATTCCGGTCTTAGCTTTAATTCATCCATTAAAGCACCAACCACTTACATTAGATACGTGTTTTTGCGGTTGCTGGATCTGTTGGTCGGTTCCTGGATCTGTCGGTCGGTTCCGGGCAGTCTTACACTGCAACTTAATCTAACCTCGGGTTCTTTTAAGCTTGATGCACTAACCTCTCACATTAGATATATATTGTTTCGGTTGCTGGGTGTGATAGGCGGTTCCAGGCAGTCTTACACCATAACTCAATCTAACCTCGGGTTGGGCATATTCGTCTTTTTCTAAATTTACATATTTATCTTTCAAATTTATATGTAAATTATCCACAATTATTGACATTCAAGTCATGCTTATTTTCAACTTTTGGTATATAAATTATACCATTTTTATGCCACTAACCATTCATTTATTTATGGGCCAAATTATGCCAAAGTTAATGATTTTTAAGGCTTTCCCAACGTTACCCCCATCATACGTTCGCAAAATTCACATAGGATGTTAGACTTGTAACTTAGCCTAACTTATATACAAAAGGGGAAAAGATGGGAGCATGTAAAACATAAAATAGTAAGGACCTAACTAAACATGTGTCATGTAAATGTGGCAAAAAATAAGGAACTTGCATTTTTTTGGATCCAATTAACATGAGTCTTTAAGCATATGAAATTACTCAAATCCAATTAGGCATGTAAATGTAAACCTTTATTTTGGGTCCAATAAACATAAACCTTAAGCATATAGAATTACACAAGTTCAACTAGACATGTGAATGTGAACTTTTAATTTGGATCTAATAAACATGGATCCTAAACATATGGAATTACACAAGTTCAACTAGACATGTAAATATGGACTTTTATTTTGGATCTAATTATCATATATCTAAATGTAGATCTATACATAATACATGTCTTGGCCTAACATCTTGCATATAACATGAATAAGTCACCAATTTTACATGATTTGTTTACATCAACATACTAACCACAATAGCCTAACAACTTGCATGTATGAATATGTCACCAAACTTTACATAATATATGATTGGTTTAACATCAACATAATAACCACAATAGCCTAACAACTTGCATGTAACATAACATGAACGAGTCACCAAACTTTACATAATATATGATTGGTTTAACATCAACATAATAACCACAATAATCTCATAAGCATATACGATAGAATCGTTACAAGAATAGGCATGAATCAGCATCATTATTATTTTACAACTAGGAATAACGCTATTTTTCACTTTAATACAAATCATAACTTTTTAATTGTTCACATCTAAATAATAACAGGACTTACAAAGAAAAGAAAGTCTTGTTTTCTGGGATCTGTTTTCTGAATTTGAAAAGCAATCCCTTGAAGAAGACTATCAACTCTCTAAGTTAGTTTTTGATTCGTAGCTTTTGACTCGCTTTCTAATTGAAGGAGAAATGGTGGCTAGGCTAGAACAATCATGGACAGCATGGTGGCTCCTTGGAATGAATTTGTGTGATTTAGGGTTTGAGGATTAGGGTTGCTTTTATAGAAGTTTAATCTTATGTGAACCGTTAGATCAATCTAGAGCAATCACAACTATCCAGACTAGATAAAGTTATCCAGAATTGCCACCTAAGCCCTAGTGACTCCGCAACATGTCAGAAAGGAATCAACAACTAGTCAGAATCATCACATTTTTGGATCTAGGCGAGAGGGTAGGTCAACCCCCAGGTCGACCCCCTGCTCGACCTGTGTAGGGGAGGTCGACCCCCTAGTCATCCTGGCCTGGGGCGGGAAATTTCCCGCCCAGTCCGGTTCTTCGTCTTTCGTTTGAATTTTGAATTTTGACTCTGAACTATTTTTAATTTATATAAATTTTTGAAACTTCTGAGGGCCCTAACTTCCTCATACGAAGTCCGATTTATGAAAATTGGACTCTGTTCCAAGCAGAATTTCGAGACAAACGCAATGGTGTAACCCGTTTCGCTTAATTCTCGCTTTAAAAATTAAGTATTCTTTAATTCGTTCTTTTAATAGACACAGAAAATTCAGGGTGTTACACCTTTCATCGTATATGTTTCTAATTTATTTCACTGCTACTGCAATTAACTACAAATATGTGGTATGAACGGTCTATCTGAATGAGCATTGAAATGTTTGTAACGTGTGAAAATATTATGAAAATTCTATACCAATTAGTTAGGCATCAATATTTCCACCTATTGAATATTCTGGAGTTTCTATGGTTATGATGTCCAGGATGATTTTATTTTCAGTCCATGGCTTTGCTAACTTTATAGAAATATTTTTTACCTTAAGTTCAATAGTAAACAACTAGACTGTCCAGGATGAGAAATGTCACAGACCTTGCTTCTTTAATGCTTCAACATCATGTCCAAACGATGGGAGCACAAGTTGTTAGCCAGATTTTAATATAATTTTAGAAACATTTTAATATACAAATGTAGAAATTTAAGATTTGATTAAGCCTACTAAGATGAGATTTAGAGATGTTTTAGGATCATGATCCCGCATTGTATGTTACCATTTCTTTTTCAATGTTAGCCCTCCATCTCAAATTTTCTTTAGCACTATTTTATGTTAGTGCCATGCCTTTGTCAGAGTTCAACATGCCCATTTCACATATGGGTTTTATTCTCTTTTAGAACCTGACCAAATATTTAACATTTGAATCCAATTTAAACACGTATTAGTATTGTATATCGGTTAGTATATTTATAGCTATTGTAAAATTATTGGAAAGTATGTGAAACACAAAGATGAGGTGGTTAATGATTTAAACAGCAGCATAACTCACTAATCATGTGATGATCAACATATTTTACCATTCTTCTTCTTTCTTATTCAATTTATTGATTGAAAATGCACAAACCAGTAGCATAACTCACTAATCATGTGATATCAACATATTTTACCATTATTCTTCTTTCTTATTCAATTTATTGACTGAAAATGCACAAATCTATTCGGAGCTGGCCTTTTTATTCTTTCTAATTTTTAGTTCAAGCTACTTTGTAGGTTATGTATTCTTCTTACAGTAGTTCATTTTAGTGATATTGGTGTGTACTCCGGATGTTGATTGTTTAGTATTGTTTAATTGGTTTATGAAGTGAGAAAATATTATTTATTGCTTACTTCAAAAACTTTGCACCGAATTTTGATTGTTGCAGGCAAGGTTTAAATTGGCATAAAACACTAGTTTTTCAACAAATGAGTGGTATTTGGCAAGCATCAAAATGTAGATTAATTTAATTATTTTAATATATTGGGTTGATAATTTAAGTGGCTTGAATTCAAATATTTTGAATATTTAAATAATATAAATAATGGTATACTAATGTATTTGTTTCTGAAATAGTTGAAAATAGTTAATTTGGCAATATTGTGTGAATTAGGCAGTTTAATAGATTTATTTTAGTCTAGAATTGAATTATTTTAACGGCTCTATTTTTTAAATGACGTTTAAATGTATTAATTATAATATAATTATTAACGAACTCGTAACGTCGCGGTAGTTCGTAATATTACCTTTTCAAATATAATTAGGTGTACAGGATTCGTTATAAGTCGGGTTTCTTCGAAACAAGAAACGTTCTAATCTATTGAGTTATATTTTCTAGTGGAAGTGGAAAATCGAGATTTCGTCTTATAAATTGATAGTTATATCCAAATCATAATTTTCAGGAAGTCACCATGGAATCGTTTAGAAACCATAACGATTTATTTTATTTTAATAAAAGATTTGATCCGAATTTGGATAAGATTTTCTAGACCTATTTTCAGTTTAATTTATAGAAACTTTCTGTAATTTTTAATTTGGAAAATAAGCAACTTTTCGGTTAACGTATATTGTACCCTAAATCAGCATTTTTGGGACTTCACCAAATAAGCTAACTTGTATATTTTATTCTTATTTTGCGAGCGTGGCACATTGCTCGACACAATGATATTTTTATTTTTGTCGATAGCGGTACTTAAATGATAAAATTTTGTGTAACACGTTACGCTAAAATTTAAATATTACTAAACATAAATATATTATCCTTATGTGCCTTATACGTGAAGTATCGTACCTATAGCCTCCTTTTAAACGCTATGACATTTCATACAGGCCTATGCTTTCCCAATCAAAAACAGATTATAGAAGTGAAAACTCAAAGCTAGCTACCCTACGTTCTGTAGCTACTGTAATTAAGTGTTAAGTATCATCGACTTATAAATACATCACCAAACACTTCATCAGCTTGCTTCAGCAACTTGGATTTTTTTTCCATGGCTTATGAAATATTGATAAACCAAATACCCGTATATATATATATGTAATACTAATAATATTCGTTACTATTCTCTGTAGCATGGGTTACACATTGGAGTCGCATCTGTGGAAAGTGACGCGAGTTGCATGGGTTGATGTTGAGTAACTTGAGAGAGAAGAAGAAGCAGCGGGGTAGTGAAATTATGGAGTTGTGAAGAAAGGGAGGATGCAAGTGCGTGAACTTGAAGGGAGCAGGAGGTTGCATGTGCATGGGGTTATATTTGGTGTACAATGTGGCACGGGTATGAAGAGTGGATGGGGAGGGATAAGTAGGCGCAGGTATGAAGAATAGAGAATGGGATGGTGTATGAAGGGCATGCGTAGATTTCTTTTTTTTGCGCAGAAAAAAAAGATGGTGGCTTGTTAAGTTTTGGAGATAAGGAAAGTGGGAATATTGGAGACATTGCTTTTGGGAAAGCAAAGTAGTTTAGGTGGGTCTGGGCTTTGAGGACCTTATTATAAAAAAAAAGGGAAATGGACGTGTATATATGAAGGAATGTGAAAGTATTACATGGTGCAAACGTTTGTGGAGGAGTCTGATGCATGCATGCATTCAAAAATAGGATGGTTTATAATGTGAAGGCCATGGAAAAATTATATCTAAAAAAAGGATGAAAGGAGTTGAGTGAAATATAATGGAGATACATGGAGTTTTAAAACGTAGAGAAGGAGAACATTATTGGAGAGGGTATGGTACAAGGGGTTATTGTGCTGAGAAATAAGAGGTTAGGCCCGACATTAAATAGTTATAAGTTTAAGTCAATTTGAATAATAAATGATAACTTTTCCGTATATTGCTCGAATTTAACGAAACATGATCCGTTAGGATCGTATGGACGTAAGCTACGCAATGAAACTGGTCTGGAGCGATTTGGGGGTTGTTACAATTTTAAGCAAATTAAACCTTGATTCGAATCAACCAACGTTAATCGTTATTCAATGATTAATGACCAAGGTAAGTAAACTCACTAACTTTGTCCAGTTTTATAATATCACAAACAATATTTGATATTAATAATGATAGATAATGATTGAATGTTGTGTGATGGTTGTTTGGACGAATTGCTTATAAATTGGTTGAAATTGTAAATACAGTTATATATATAATGTTGGTTGAATATGGATACTATTTATTATAATATCTCATTTTGATGTTAAATTAGTGTTATTAATATTTATTAACACATGTGAATGCAGGGAAACAGGTTTGGAGGGATCCAACTGGATTCCTCAACAATTATATTATTGTTTTTCATATATGATATTATATGATGTGATAAATAATCTGGTGTTGATTATTGTGTATTTGGGATGTTTGAACAACATTGTCCCTAAAATAATTGGTATTTAAATACCGTAAAATATATTTGAATATATTGGAAAAGAATTCGATTTTTAAAAAGGAAAAATATACTTTCAAATTATAAAGGAAATTTCGATGGGGCTGGAATATATTAACTTGTTTCTATTCTATTAATACAAATGATTTAATTTATAAACAATATTTATAAATAATATGAATTAATTATTATTAAATAAATTGAGAAATCATTTCAAACAAAAGCATTGAAATTATTTCGATGTTCAAAATGTGAATAAATCCATAAGGTTTTATAATTAGAATTAGACGATGTTGAATGTTACAAAAATAATTTATTTTTAGAAATCATATATTACATAATTTGGAATTCAAGATAATTAATATTTGGGTTGAAACTAATAGTTTAAAAACCGAATATGAAGTTGATATTAATATATAAACTTGATATGTAATTAATAAATGTTGACTTGTTAATGAGGTTTTATGAAGTATGAATTTATAACACAACTCGATATATGGAATTTTAACCTATAATGTTATTTATTATTTAAATCAAGATTTATTGGATATAACGAGTCCAGTTGTCTGTAAAGAAATGATATTCATGTTCTAAAGTGAAAAATGGATTAAAAGTAAATGTTTTGCAAGTTGGAATGGCTATAAAGGAAATTGGTGATGTTTGGGAAAGTGATAAATTCAAAAATGAATTTAGAAATTTAGTTGATCGAAAACGGTAAATTATCCCGAAGTTCGGAACGTCAATCGAATAGGAATTATTCGAAGGAGAGTTGGACGTTGAATTTAGGAAGGTATTATTTACTTTTCATTTTTAAATGAAGATTATTTATTTAATTAGTTGAATATCATTTATTTATTCAATGTAACGAATCAAAATTATATTTTAAAGTTAAATACTTTGGAAACAGCGATTATAATGCTATCGTTATAATCAACATTTTCCGTAAAAGAAGTAGATTTGTAAACCGAATCTCAGAGTTTCATAAGCAATGATTTGATAAGAAATTAAGAAATGGAGTTAAGAAAATTAGAAACTGACTGGAGATTAGTTAAGTTGAATAGCTTTCGAAGTGTCGATTTGATGTTGGTTTCGGCCTTTAGGGTTGATACTTAGGGGTTGTTCTCTTACTAGTTTACGGTTAGGGACCGACGGACGTCGAAGGATAGTGATGCGTGAATATAAGAAATGTAAATGTTTTTTAATGTAAATAACATATACTTTCTAAATATAGAAAATAGGAAATTGTGGATATATGGAAATGTTTTCCCACGAATCGTGAGAGGCAAATAGGTTTAAGAAATATGGAAAAATAAGAAATTGGAAAATAAATAAATTATTGATAAATTAATTAGAGGGCTCAGTGTTGATTGATAATTGATCGATATGATTTCTATTAGGAAATAAGATCATTGTTTGTGTGGATGTTTCCCTTTGATAGTTAAATAACCGACTATCAAAGTTTTTGACCATTTTCCGCTGTCAATACAGGGAGACCGGGATCAGATTTATTATTTGAAAACCACTCCGTATGATCATTAGCGTTGCGAATCAAATATGATGAAGATAATTGAAGACGGAATGTATGCAACGGTTGTTCTGGCGATTCTAGGTAGAAATTGCCTAAAACGGATTTAGAGAATAGTGCCTTTGGTTTTTCCAGTCCCAGGACAACATGTATGGAAGAATGTCTTACAGAGTATACCTAATAGATCGTGTGAGTTGATCCCTTCAATCGTATTTACGTTGGTGGAGGAGGAATTAATTTCTCATAGCTTTATACCCATGGTATTTTTTTGGAAATCAATTTATGATTTGGCAGGTTTGACAATATGGCATTCAAAGTGAATGGCGACCAGAAGTTACAAAAGATACATTATGACCTCAAGCCTCATCAACCGGGAAATGACAAAAATTGGGTAGGTAACATGGCTAAATGGGTCCATCTATTGTTCTTCTTTCGCATTTGTATCTCCCGGGATTGGTTATATTGGTATACCAACCGTAAGGTGACAATATATTCGGAACATTTAAGCGAAATGAATGGTCGGTCATGTGTGGATGAGTTGCAAGATGTTCTTGTTGAACTCCAGTGTATCCCCTCTAGAGTACACTGATCGGAAGGTGGTTCCATACCTTTTCATAGCTGGAAATCCATTCCCCAATAAGAGCCCATGGTTTTTGATTGTATATTATATATGTAGAGTGTCAGATGTAAGCGTTCTACTAGATTGCTATTTAATTGTATTGGACACTATTATAATATCAGAAAATATTGAATTTAAATTGTTTTGGGTTATCGTAAGGTAAAAACCATCTGTGTTTATGTGTGGATTGGTCTTACGATTATCTTTTCTTTTGAAAAGCATTTTTGAAAAGTTAAATCGAATGCTTGGAGTTTACTCACACCAGTCCCATGTCTGACCCAGAGTTTATTTTGTTTTGTTTTACCCTAAACACTTGGGCGCCCAATTTTTGTATGGGCAGTCAAGTAGTCAGGATTTTTCAGATACTTGAAGGAGCTTGGAGCAGGAGGCTTTGACATTAGATATACGTATAGAGTTTATTTCCGCTGTGATATACGTGTGATGTACTCTAATAATGTATGTAAGTACAAATACAGTTTTGTATTTCCAAGTTATGTTATATAATATATTTTATTTGTTCCATTGTGAGATGCATATTTTCTCTATTTCCATTTTGTTGTGATCTTCTTCTTCTATTCTAATTTTCTTTCTTTCTATTTCTCACCCTTTAATTCTTTCTATTAATGATCTGGTATTTCCGATGCTTGAATAGTCAACATTGGTATTTATGTCGATTTTCAGGGTCGAATATCCTAGGATCGTTATAGTGGTATCAGAGCTGAAGGTTGAGTAATTACCTTGGCTCTGTGGCGTAACTTAATAGAGATGGGATTAGTAGTACCCTAGATTGAGTTGAGTGTATATATATGAGAGTGCATATTTGTAGATTGATTAAAAATGGTTTTATATTGTGAAGATTTATTGGTTGAGTGGCTTATAAATTCTAGTCGATGATGGAGCAACATAATCTCGTTAAGGATTTCTAAACACTCAAATACGATGAATCGACACAATATGTTTTAAAAGGGGGTAAATGAAATAATTTTACCCAAAATATATTTTGATACAAAAGAATGATTGATATTGAAATTTTTATAATATATTGGATGTGTTTGTTGTTATTGTAATCAAATGAGATTATAATTAAAATAGTTATAAATAACCAATCAGAATTCGTATACTTGTATAGATTTAAAATCAGATTAATTAAATCTGAATATGAGTCAGAATTGGAATTAAAATTCTGGAAACTTGGGAATTGTTTGGAAATGAATTTTGGATTAAACATATGAAAATTTTAATCCTGGGGAAATTTGGAAATGTTTTCCAAGCATTGAAAATGATATTTTGAAATAATTTCAAAATGGAAATGTTTAAGAATGGGTTTTAAAATGATATTGCATTGAACTCACTTCGATCACTGAAAAATAATTCTGATGATGACGGCCGCATCACCAGTGCCATTTTCGAGTTTCTAAGTGGCAGATTACTACCAAAGATTTTGTTTTATATTGATTTGAGGAAACAAGTTGTCAAAAATTCAAATGTTTTGAATTGCTATTATTATATAAATGTATATGATTTCAAATTGATTTGAAATAAAACCCAGGAATTTGAATTGTAGAATTTAAATTTAACTTATGAAGTTAAGTATATTGAAATAGTAAAAGTGAATAAATAAATTAGAATTTAACTTAAACTAAGTTAAATAAAATTGGATTGGATTCGAGATAATCTGGAATAGAATTGGATTGTTAAGTAAGAACATGGAATTGAGATTGGAACTAGAGTTTGAAAATGGAATTTGGCTTGGTATTAGAGAATTACTGGTTTAATAATGAATTGATTAGAGATTGGTTAGGAATGCATGGGTATATGCTAAAGTGATAGCAAATGGAAGAGGTAGAGTTGAATGCCCGAGAAAAAGGTACAAGTTTATATTTTATGTGAGTATGAGATTTATGATCTTGTTTAGCAAGTCGCTTGGCTGTTTGATTTTTTTTGGATTGGAGAAGGCCTAGAGAGGCGATTATAGTTGTACTGATTGAGCCATGCAAAGGAAACATTGGAAAAAATTTCAAAAATTTTACATGTTAGAAAATTCTCGGAATTTTTGAGAACATTCTTTAGAAGGAACGAATTAATATTTTAATTAAAATAAATTGGTTCAGCTAAAACTGAAACTAATAAGTAAAACAAATGATTTTTACATAGTTAATAGAGTTGTAGCATTTTCCTACCTTAATAATTTCGGGGACGAAATTCTTTTAAGAGGGAAGGAATGTAACACCCTGAATTTTTAGTGATATAATAATAAATTAATTTAATTATTTTAATATATTGGTTTTATAATTTAACTGGTTTGAATTCAAATATTTTGAATATTTAAATAATATAAATAGTGGGATAATAACATATTTATTTCTAAAATAGTTGGAAATAGTTAAATCGGCAATATTGTGTGAATTGGATAATTTAATTGGTTTAATTCAGTCTAGAATTGAATTATTTTAACGAGTTTATTACTTAAACGACGTTTAAACGTATTAATTATAATATAATTATAAACGAGCTCATAACGTTGCGGTAGTTCGTAATATTACGTTTTCAACTTTAATTAGGTGTACAAGATCCATTATAAGTCGGATTTCTTCGAAATAAGAAATATTCTAATCTATTGAGTTACATTTTTCTAGTGGAAGGGAAAAATCTAGATTTTGCCTTGTAGATTATTAGTTATATCCAAATCAAAATTTTCAGGAAGTCGCTATGGAATCGTTTAGAAACCATGATTTATTTTATTTTGATAGAATATTTGTTTCGAATTTGGATAAGATTTTCAAGATGTATTTTTAGTTTAATTTATAGAATTTTTCTGTAAATTGAAAAATAAGCAACTTTTCGGTTAACGTATTTTGCACCTTAAATCATCATTTTTGGGACTTCACAAAATAAGCTAACTTGTCTTTTTTATTTTGTGATCGTGGCATATTTCTCGACACAATGATATTTTATTTTTGTCGATAGCGGTCCATAAATGATAAAATTTTGTGTAGCATGGTATGCTAAAATTTAAATATTACTAAACATAAAAATATATTTTCCTCATGTGCCTTTTATGCGAAGTATCGTACCTATGGCCCCCTTTCAAATGTTATGACATTTAACACAGGCCTATGCTTTCCAAATCAAAAACAAATAAAAGAAATGAAAACGCAATGCTGGCTACCCTAAGTTCTGCAGCTACTGTACTTAGGCGTTAAGTATCATCCACTTATAAATACATCACCAAAAACTACATCAGCTTGCTTCAGCAACTTGGAATATTTTTTCATGGCTTTCGAAATATTGATAAACCCAATACTCATTTAAAATAAAAATAAAAAATAGTAATAATGTTCGCTACTATTCTCCGTAGCGTGGGTTACACATTGGAGTCGCATATGTGGAAGGTGACGCGAGTTGCACTGGTTAATGTTGAGGGAGTGTTTAAACTTGAGAGAGAAGAAGAAGCAGCGGGTTAGTGAAAGTATGGAGTTGTGAAGAAAGGGAGGATGCAAGTGTGTGAACGTGAAGGGAGCAGGCGGTTGCATGTGCATGGGGGTTATATTTGGTGTACAGCCTAACGTAAGTATGAAGTGTAAATGGGGAGGGATAAATAGGCGCGTGTACAAAGAATAGAGAACAAGATGGTGTATGAAGGGCATGCGCAAATTTTTTTTTCGTAGAAAAAAAAGACGGAGGCTTGTGAAGTTTTGGAAATGAGGAAAGTGGGAATACTGGAGATATTTCTTTTGGGAAGACAAAGTAGTTTAGGCGGGTCTGGGCTTTGATGGGCCTTATTACAAAAAAACAAAGGGAAATGAACGTGTATACGTGAAGGAATGGGAAAGTTTTATATGGTGCAAACGTTTGTGGAGGAGTCTGAACGCACACGTGCATTCGGAAATGGGTTGGTTTATAATGTGAAGGCCGTGGAAAATTTATATATATAAAAAGGATGGAAGGGGTTGAGTGAACTATATTAGAGATATAAGGAGTTTTAAAACGTGGAGAAGGAGTACATTGTTAGAGCGGGTATGGTACGAGGGGTTATTGGGTCGAGAAATAAAGAGGTAAGGCCCGACATTAAATAGTTCTAAATTTAAGTCAATTTGAATATTACATGATAACTTTTCCATACATTGCTCGAATTTAACGAAACAGGAGACGCAAGATACGCAATGGAATTAGTCTGGAGCGATTTGGAGGTCATTACAATTTTAAACAAATTAAACGCTTGATTTGAATCAACCAACATTAATCGTTATTCAATGATTAACGATCAAGGTGAGTAAAATCACTAACTCTGTCCAGTTTTATAGTTTCATAAACATTACCTGATATTGATAGATAACGATTGAACGCTATGTGATGGTTATTTGGACGAACTGCTTATAAATTGGTTGAAATTATAAATACAGTTATATATAAAACGTTGGTTGAATATGGATTCCATTTATTATAATATCTCATTTTGATATTAAATTAGTGTTATTGATATTTATTAGCATCTGTGAATGCAGGGAAATAGGTTGGAGGGATACAACTGGATTCCTCAACAATTATATTATTGTTTTTTCGCATATGATATTATATGATGTGACAAATAATTAGTGTTAATTATTGTGTGTTTCGGATGTTTGAACGACATTGGCCCTAAAATAATTGGTATTTAAAAACCATAAAATATATTCGAATATATTGGAAAAGAATTCAAGTTTTAAAAAGGAAAAATATACTTTTAAATTAGAAATGAAATTTCGATTGGGCAAGAATATATTTACTTGTTTCAATTAAATTAAAACAAGTGATTTGATATATAAACGATATTTATAAATAATATGAATTAATTATTATTAAATAAACTGGGAAACCGTTTCAAACAAAAACAATGAAATTATATAGATGTTTGAAATGTGAATAAATGCATATGGTTTTATAATTAGAATTTGACGATGTCGAATGTTTCAAAAATAATTTATTTTTAGAAATCATGTATTATATAATTTGGAATTCGGCAAGATAATTAATATTTGGGTTGGAATTAATAATTTAAAAACCGAATATGAAGTTGAGATTAAGTTATAAACTTGATATGTAATTTATAAGAAGTTGACTTGTAAACGGGGTTTTATGACGTATGAATTTATAAAACAACCTGATAGACGGAATTTTGACCTTTAATGGTATTTGCTATTTAAATCAAGATTTATTGGATACAACGAGTCTAGTTGTTCGTAAAGAAATGATATTCAAGTTCTAAAGTGAATAATGGTTTTAAAGCAAACATTTTGCAAGATGGAATAGCTATAAAGGAAATTGGTAATGTTTGGGAAAGTGATAAATTCAAAACTGGATTTAGAAATTTAGTTGATCTGAAACGGTAAGTTATCCCAAAGTTCGGAACGTTGATCGAATAGGAATTATTCGAAGGAGAGTCGGATGTTGAATTTAGGAAAGTAATATTTACTTTCCATTTTTAAATGAAGATTATTTATTTAATTGGTTAAATATCATTTATTTATTCAAAGTAACGAATCAAAGTTGTACTTTAAAGTTAAATATTTTGGAAATAAAGATTATAGTGCTATCATTATAATCTATTTTCCGTAAAAGAAGTAGATTCGTAAACCGAATCCGAGAGTTTCGTAAGCAATGATTTGATAAGAAATTAAGAAATGGAGTTAAGGAAATTAGAAACTGACTGGAGAATAATAGTTAAATGGAATAGCTTTCTGAGTGCCGATCTGATGTTGGGTTCGGCCTTCGGGGTTGATACTTAGGGAGTTGTTCTCTTACTAGTTTACAGTTAGGGACTGATGGACGTTGAAGGATAGTGATGCGTGAATATAAGAAATGGAAATGTTTTCCAATGTAAATAATGTATATTTTCTAAATATAGAAAATAGGAAATTGTGGATATATGGGAATGTTTTCTTGCGAATTGCGAGAGGATAAATGGGTTTAATACATATGGAAAAACAGAAAATTGGGAAATGAATAAATTATTGATAAATTGATATAGAGGGCTCAGTGTTGATTGACGATTGATCAATATAATTTCCATTTGGAAATAAGATCGTTATTTGTATGGATGTTTCCCTTTGATAGTTAAATAACCGACCATCAAAGTTTTTGACCATTTTCTGTTGTCAATACAGAGAGATCGGGATCAGATGTATTATATGAAAACCACTCTATATAGGCATAAGCGTTGTGAATCAAATATGATGAAGATAATTGAAGACAAAATGTATGCAAGGGGATGCTTGGCGATCCTAGGTAGAAATTGCCTAAGATGGATTTACAGAATAGTGCATTCGGATTGTCCGGCCCCAGGACAACTTGTATGGATGAATGTCTGACAGAGTATACCTAATAGATCGTGTGAGTTGATCTCTTCAAACGTATTTACGTTGGTGGAGGAATTCGTTTCTCTTATCTTTATACCTATGGTATTTTTGGGGAAATCAATTTGTGATTTGGCTGGTTTGACGATGTGGCATTCAAAGTGAATAGTGGCCAGATGTTCCAAAAATACGTTATGACCTCAAGTCTCTTCAACTAGGAAATGACAAAAATCGGGCAATCATGGCTAAATGGGTCGCTCCCAATTAAGGTATATTGTCACCATTTAATGAGTACTCATTTTTTTCTTCTTTCACTTCTGTATCTCCCAGGAACAGTTATTTTGGTATACCAACCGTAACGTGACAATATATTCGGGACATTCAAGTGAAGTAAATGGCCAGTCTTGTATGGCTGAGTTGCAAGACGTACTAATTGAACTCTAGTGCATCCCTTCTAGAGTACACTGATTGGAAGGTGGTTCCATACCTTGTCATAGTTGGAAATCCATTCCCAATAAGTGCCCACGATTTTTGATTGTGTATTATATATGTAGAGCGTAAGATGCAAGCATTCTGCTAGATTGTTATTTACTTGTATTAGACACTATTATTATATCAAAAAATATTGATTTTAAATTGTTTTGGGTTATCGTAAGGTAAAAACCATCTGTGTTTATGTGTGGATCGGTCTTACGATTATCTTTTCTTTCGAAAAGGATTTTTGAAAATTTAAATCGAATGCTTGGAAATTACTCACACCAGTCTCAAGACTGACCCAGAGTTTATTTTGTTTTGTTTTACCCTAAACACTTGGGTGCCCAATTTTTGTACGGGTAGTCAAGTAGTCGGGATTTTTCAGATACTTGGAGGAGCTTGGAGCAGGAGGCTTCAACATTAGATATATATAGTTTATTTCCGCTGTGATATATATGTGATGTACCCTGATAATGTATGTAAGTACAAACACAGTTTTGTATTCCCAAGTTATGTTATATAATATATTTCATTCGTTCCGCTGTGAGATTCTTGTTTACTCTGTTTCTGTTTTATTGTGATCTTCTTCTTCTTCTATTCTATTTTTCTTTCTTTCTATTTATCACCTTCTAACTTCTTTCTATTAATGATCTGGTATTTCTGATGCTTGAATAGTCAACACTGGTATTTATGTCGATTCTCGAGGCCGGAAATCCTAGGGTCGTTACATTATTTTAGGCTGTGAGCGAGAAGAATAGAGCTATTAGACAGAGGCAGTTGCCACACACGTGCAGTCATTAAGGAATGACACGACTAACTGAAGATTTGTTAACAAAATTGTAGTTATAATTTACTACAATATTTATGAAACTTTTAAGTTAATTGCTTTTGTTATTTGTTTTTTTTTTAATCTAGAAAAGCGAAAGTAGCGATCGCTCTGCCATCTCTAGAGTGTAGCCTGGATCAAATCTCGCACTAAGGAAAATGGTGAACCGGTGAATATGATTGTTACAGATGCTATAGTAAGTTCATACTTTTATAATACGTATGGTGGATATATAAATACCATGTTTTAATGAGTTCTGGAAAAAATAAAAGATCTCGTATATGTGGTATTTAAATTTGCAAGCTTCTGAGTGTGTTTCTTATTTTAATTTAAATACTATGTTTTAGTTTAAACTGCAATAACATGAAATTAATCATATTTTGTAGGAAAAGATTAAACAAATTGAATTTGTTTCCCAGTCGAGCTCACTAATTAATTAAAGAGAAGATGCACCTGCACAAGTGTCAGGGCAAGAAAGACTGGGTTGACTTAGAGCGATGGGAAGAGGAGTGAGTCTTAGTAGAGCAGCTTTTTCATAAGATAAGGATAAGCATACACTGCTACTTAAAATAAAGTATTGAACTTAGAGAAGAAATTTCAACAACTAGTCTACTAGAGAAAAATCAGATGCAAATTATCACTACATATTGGACTATATATGAAATTATTAGTATTTTATTTTTATTTTTATATACAGTAACTGTGTTCAGCTACAAACATCCCTTGGTAAACCCCTCATGTTCTTCAAAAATATAAATGTTATAGTTAAACCATTGCAAGTAATTGTGTGGCATTTATAGTCAATTTTATTTTTATATACAGTAGCTTAGAGAAATTTTTGATGTCCGCCTCAAAGCCATTTCGACGAATATCCCCAGTTGTAAATCCAAATCATTAGATGAAATTGATCTTGTTAAAAAATACATCAAAGATTGAGTAGAAAATTCACATTCAACAGTCATCTACAGCATAAACACACTTTTCCAAGCCCAAGCTCTTTGTCTCAAAGCCATTTTGATGAATATCCCCAGTATTCAGTTTTCTCTCGCTTCTTTGTGCTCTTTCACACTGCATCCATTTTTCAAGTTTCCATTTTCTTCCATTTGAGATGGGCAATAACTTTTTGCATTATAACTTATGTTTTAACATTGTTGGTCGAATGCATATAACTACAGTTTCCAACGAGAGAGAGCAAAAATTGAACTAGAGTTTAAAAAATATCTTATGTGCAAATCTAGTAGTCAAAAATAACTTTCTGTCTAAGGTATGTTTCAGATTCTTGACCATTATCCCTGCTGGCAACTTGTGATTACCAAAACAATGTTTGATCTAAATTCCAGCTTTTTGGAATTCAGATCTTCACATAAAAGGAATATGATAGTGAAAAATAGGAAATATGTGTATTTCATTTTTGTATGCCTTTTTATTTTTGTCTACATTATCATCACCACATGTATGGTTACTCTTACATGTGTCATCATTGTGTCTAAATTGTTTGCAAAATTTACTGATTGAACATCAGTTTTGAACGTTTAAACAATGAGCAATGGTGTGATATATTTGCATTGGCTGGGAACTGATGTATACATAATAGGTAAAATACGTTAGTAGGGTGGAAATATAATAACCATACTTACTGGACATTGATTTGAACACTGATTTTGATCAAACATGATGCTTGATTATTCATATTAACGTTATATTTTCTTAGGTTTTGTAGAGTAGACACAGTGGGATTGAAGTAAACAAACCTCAAATAATTAATTTTTTTATTGGTTTCACATCGTTTGTATTTTAACTTTTTATGCAGTTAGTATCATAATTTTCCTATGTTTTAAATGTAGTGCAACTTTGATGAAAATATGAAAAAGTGTGATTTATCGAATTGGCGAGGGAACGAACAGATCGTTGCTAAAGGAAGATTTATGTCAGACGATCCGAACGAGCTTGTCAATGATGTTCCTTTAGGGCCAGATGCGATCGTAATTTCAGTTGAATGTCCAATCAAGCTGGATGCTTTTATATGAAGGTCTACAACTTCTTTCATACTTATTGGGGAAGCAAAGGATAATATTGTGGCGTGGTTGAAGAATAGAGTTGTTTACATTCAACCGATTACGACGAAGGAGGAGAGGATAGGGTAAACATTTTTCTTCACAATGAACATGCAGTTTTATTATATTCCTTCATAAATAAATATATTTTTTACCTCTAATAGAGTAGAAGCAGCAACTTAGAATGCAAATGCAAAATTTTTGATTGGGGAGGGAGCAAGCAATTAGTGGCATTGGGACGATTACATTCGAGCATCTCAGAGGAAATTATTAACGATGTTCCTCTTGGACTAGCAACTATGATTGTTTGGATAGATGAACCACTGAATCGAAAAGTTTTTTGTGGAGCCCAGCCTTCGGTTTGATCCGAATTGCGGATGCTCATGGTAAGAAGGTTGCATTGCATGAATCGTAAGTAGTTGTTGAGATGGTTGATACTACAGTTCCTATTACGACTAAGGATGTGGTGAAAACATTTCTGATACTTGATTCTTATCTTGTCTTTCTATTTTTTAAGGATTAACAACTTCATTTTTCTCTTTTTTTCAACTTACAGACTGCAAATTCAAGAACAAACAATAAATGCAAGTTACCGAACTTATGGGGAAATGGGAACGTAGTTGCTTTAGGATGGGTGGAGTCAACTGATCCAAATGGAAGGCCTAATTTTAGACCGCTAGGAAATAATGCAATTAAAGTTTGGGGTAAAGACTGTAAAAGAGCTAGCAGTAGAGCTATGGAGGCAAACATCTGAATTACAGTACATGGAAGATGCCATTTCTTCTATTTTGGCTTGGCCTGCTATGTATGTCGTAATGGAATGAATTTTGGGTAAGCCTTTACTGTTTAATTTTTATGTTAGTTATTACATTTTCAGACTTGTTTATCTTTGATCTTTGGTTTAATAGTGTAATTTGTCAAAACTGACCTTTACTATATTAATAGGATAACACCTTATTCGAGTAGGCAATAAATAGATAAGAATTAACAGCAAGTTGAAGAGTTTATAATTGAATTTTATTTATTTGAGATGAAGGGAACGAGAAAAGTAGGGGCAGAAATAGCAAAGGATGTGTGTGCGTGATTACATATATATAGACAAATGGTTTGGATTAAGCATAGAATAATTGAGGAGTTGGCCATATTTAAAACTAGATGGAATATGATAAATTCTTTTGTGTGTGCACATATCTTTCAGAATTTCTTTTTACAATTTGAAGTGTTAGATCGATTTTATCAATTATTCAAATATCCCTATTTAGTTTAGTGTTTTGATAGCCTCCCTTATTCATTAAATAAACAGTATTATATGCATGAAAATGTCATGATATAAAAACTTCCTAAATTTAAACTTGTAACACCCCACACATTTTGGCGTCCAAATTTCGACAAAAATCGAAACTCAAGCACATCTAGGCATAGAGCATGTAAATATGGTACCTACAATAAATGAGCATGAGCATAATCAGAGTATGATAAGATAACTCGCAGTAAAAACAAAATAAGATAAATTAGTATTAACTCAAGTAACTAACTTTTTTTAAAGTAAGCCACTATGCCAATACCGAGCATGAGAGAGAACGAGAACAAAAAGCCAAACTTAAACACCTGTGAGAACCCGACCTTCTTAAAAATCTGGGTGGTTGTAATGTGGAGGGTGGTTAGAACAACAAGATTCTGGTGAATGGGAAATGTACAACACATGTTATAATACATAGATGTATCCCGTTTGGTCCAGCCCAAGATGTATGCCAACCAAGGTTAGTGATTCTAGCTTAACCTTGTAAATGTTTATGCACAACTTTACTTTTTTTCCTAAAGTACAATACTGAGATAGGACGTTTACACATATATTTGTGAAGCCTTTATATCAGAGTATGGTTGGTTATTAAATCGAGGTTAGACCCCTAGTTACGGAGTTTTTATATATATATATATATATATATATATATATAAACACGCACACACTTTCATTTACTCATCCCTTATTGTTTAATGCCTCACTGTTGATGATTGATAGGGTGGATTCTTCCTGATCACTTATGACTCTAGGTGGATCTATTGATCACTTACTATTCCTCGAAGGTTTATTGACCTTAACATAAACTAGAGGGCAGTAGCTATGAGTCCTACTAGTTAAGGCTTCCGTCAATCACGCATGCACCATTGGCCACGTAAGGTGAGAGGCTTTATCGCTCGTTATACCATCTAGCTGACCTTATTAGATAACCCCCTTAATCACTTATTACTTCCTATAGGATAGGTAACCATATCTGACATTTTTAGTTTCAAGGTTTTGGTAGGCCCATACGCACCTCTCATTTAAGACCCCTAGACTGAAAGACCTATTCTTAGGTGGACTCTTCAACCCCCAGCCGCTTAAGACCCAGGAAGCAGACTATACACGAGGGTTATTAGTTTCGTACCCTATTAGCCTTTAATACTTTTCCCATATTGGGATAAAGTGGGCTATGTTATTAAGTCATTCCCATTTAGTCCATTTATACGGAAACACTATACACACACGATTAGTTATCGTCCTGAGTTCCTATGGTTAATAATTTTTCACATTACTAACCTACTAAGTCCAATTTTAACTTTTATTTAAAATTTCTATAATAACTAATTGTAGATAAGGAAAGTTATATCCTCTTTATCCTAGCATACTTATTTAAATATTTTCCTAATTGGACGTAGTATTTGAATGACAATTCAATACCCATAAATCCTCTTTCTTTCTTATCCATAGCTTTATTGCCATTTGTGACCACAATGGTCATATATACCTAAGGCAACCTTTAACTCTGGATATCCTTATTTTATTAGTCCCAAAGCATCTACTTCTTGTACCCCAACATACCATTACTATTCTTATTTATTTATATATTTATTGGTTGATTGTTATAAATACATATATATATTCATGCATCAGGCCTCTCACATTAAGTTGACTACTTTGTGGATGCTGGATTAGCCGGTCGGTTCCAGGCAGACTTCTACCTCAAGTTGAACTTAACTTCATGTATTAGTACATTTATATTTACGCGTTAGACCCCTCACATTAAGCTGATCACCTGTAAAAGCTGGATTTACTGGTCGGTTCCGGGTAGACTTCTACCACAAGTTAAGCTTAACCACGTGTCTAAATGCGGTTATAATTCAAATTTCCTAACTGGGGTGTACAAAATTTATCCAAATTAGATTACGAATTGTAACCATTATCCTATTATATTTACTTTTCCCAATCCACATAGGTTACAATTGTTATTTATTTATTTACAGTCCTATTTATAGCAATTCATTATACCGATTGCTACCAATGGTCACCACAAATATATTAATTCAATATGGATTACATTTACATATAAATTGAACCTTATCCAAACATTTAACACGATGTATATTTTTATCGCTTTATGCTGCTTTGGACGAATATTATTTATATGTTTCTATTTTAAGTTTTCGTGCAATCAACGTAGCTGTTATTATTATTATTTTTATTATTCTTTTAAATTTGATAATTTGGTCAAGTCAATAACCAAACATTCCCTTTTGCATTCAGTCTTGCCTAAAGGTTCAATCTTACAAAAAGATCGTTAGCCGTAATCATTGTAAATTAGGCCTAATTAGTGGAATTGACATATTTCAAAATCATAAGAAATATATGTAAATATATAATTTGGAATAGTTGATGCAAATTACGCACAAATATGTATATTTATATTTATATGTATATTTGCACCACTTTTCCCTTACTAATCCTTTTTATCATACCTCTTGTGATTTCAAAATAATGCAATTTTATTAAAAAGGAGGAAAACAACATATTTACAACAATTAAGCCAAAACCCAACAATATTGAATACAAACAGGCATATTTCCTTTAATATTACAATCACATGATTTAAAAATCACATCCTTTTATCCAAATTCGCATAATTTATTATTCAACACTGAACTAGAGATCTGGAATGTAACTACATCCAATTGGTGTTTAATGTGACTGTAATGGATCGAATTTCCATACTCTTTGAGTTGACCTATTACACCACATGTCCAATCCGAATTGCACAGAAACACGAATCATTAATAGAAAGAAGTTAGAGGATGAGAAATAGAAGAAAGAAAAGTTAGAATAGAAGAAAATGAAGAACACAAAGCTCACAGTGGAAAGAAGAAAATATATTATATAACATAACCTTTGAAATACAAATGAGTAACTGTATATACATACCATCATCAGAGCACAACAGTTATTCCTGAAAAAGTTATAAACACATCTCTCCAGATATAAACATGGTACATGGCGGAAAATATGATAGACTATAGCTAATTGATGAAGCCTCCTGCTTCGAACTCCTCCAAGTGAATCTGTAAAATCATGACTACTTGACTGCCCGTACAAATTTGAGCACCTAAGAGTTTGGGGAAAACAAACAAAATAAACTCTGGGTCAGTCATGCGACTGGTGTGAGTAAACTCCAACCATTGGTTTAACTTTTAAAATCATTTCGAAAGAAATGATAACCGTAAGACCGATCCACACATAAACACGGATGTTTTTTACCTTACGATAACCAAAAATATTTTCGATAACAAAATCTGGTGATATTATAATAATGTCTACATCAAATAAATAAAATCTAGCGAAACGCTTGCATCTCACGCTCCATATATAATATAAAATCGAAAACCGCAAGACGCTTATTGGATATTGGATTTCCAACATGACAAGGTATGGAACCACCTTCCGATAGTGTATCTCTAGAGGGAAATACACCGGATTCAACAAGAACGTCTTGCAACCTGGCCCACACATGGCTGATCACTCATTTAACTTGAGTGTATCGAGCATATTATCACCAACGGTTGTGATTAGCAGCCGTTACCGAAAGCATACAACAACGAATAAAATAAGAAGCAAATGAAATTTCTCTAGATCAGGTGATAATACCCCTAATGAGAATGATCCACATGACCATGCTGCCTGCTCGATTTCTGTCATTTTCCAGGTGACGAGGCTTGAGGTCACGATTATCTTTCAGCACATCTTTCCATCATTTACTTTGAATGCCACATCATCAGATCCTTCCATACACGTTGTCCTAGGGCTGAACAAACCGAAGGCACTATTCCATCAATCCATCTTGGGCAATTTCTACCTACGATTAATCAGAACATCCCTTGCATTTTATTCCGTCTTCAAATATCTTCAGCATATGTTGATTCGTAACGCTTATTCCAATATGGAGTGGTTTTTAAATAATAAATCTGATCCCAGTCTCTCCATATTGACAACAGAGGTATAAAATAAATCAAAATTTTGGTAGTTGGTGATTTAAGTATCAAAGAAAACATCCATGCAATCAATGGTCCTATTTCCAAATGGAAATTCTACCAATCAACCATCAAACAACACTGGCCCCTTTTATATTAGTTCATTATTATATTATCGATTCCAAATTACCCTTTTTCCCTCTTTCATATTCTTTTAAAATTCTATTGTCTTTCTCGATTCTAGGAAAACCTTTTCCAATATTATAATTGCTTTACTCAAGAAAATATCTCTTATTCCAGTTAGAAAAGATTTCTAAATATTCACAAACCCTTATTTTCTATATTTAGAAAATATACCTTATTAATATCGGAAAATATTCCCATATTCCATTTCTAAAGTCCTCATTGACCAATTCATTTTATTTTCTATGCGTAGAAAGTATCTCTCATTTTATTTGGCAGAAACGTTTCAGAATCTTTTAAATTAACCCGATATTATAAAAACATCTTTGTTATAACTCAAACCATTTATCATTTATTAATTAACCATATTGCTAATTAATCTTCACTATCAAACCTTAACCATTCCTCCATCAATCATGAAGTCAATCAAGTTGAGGTATAATTACCCCTCAGACCTTAATTGAACAACATTCTCAACTTTGAAATAGTCAAAGCTCACAACTTCAAACAAAGCATCGCTTACGCGACGCTCGGATTCAATCTAAGAATACAATTCTTTTACAGAAAAACATTGAATATAACGGTAGCGTTATAATCGCTGTTTTCCAAATATTTGATTTATAGAACATTTATTTTAACGATAGCGTTACAATCGCTGTTTAGCTTTATAGAACATTTATTATAATATCAATGTTAAAATCGTTGTTTAGACTTACAAAACGTTTATTATAACAGTAGCGTTATAATCATTGTTTCCAAATATTTGATTTATAAAAATATAACTTGTACTTATTAATTTCAATAAATAAATTAATAAGTAAATGAATAATTAAATTTGATTCAAATGGAAAGTAAAAATAACCACTTCCCTAATTCGATATAATCGAATTCTAATAAATAACTCCCTCTCGAATAATCTGTATTCGATTAATATTTCGAACTTCGGGGTGATCTGCCATTTCAGGATAAATCAAATCCCCTTATAATTATTTCTATTCACAAAATAATTGCTTTTAAATTGTTATTCAATTCCAAATATGAGTATTGTTCCTTAATAGGAATCTAGATTCGTTTTATCAAATCAACTAGATTTTACTTGGCAAATATCATTCCAGATCCAATCTCAGTTATCGATAAACCCATATCATCTTCAACTCCATTTATAAATTCTGTTTATAAAGACAACTACTGACATCATTTTGTTTATATAAAACAATTCAAATTCCTTTTTAAATGTATTTACTAGCTTTACATTCCATTCTTCTAAAATCAGCTTATTTGATTCTTACAATCCCCTTCTCGTTTATAAATCTTAATTTTAAAATAATATAAAATTATCTCAAAAACATGTAATCTAATTTACATAGCCATAAATATTGAAATATTAGTTTCTTAACATATTTTATAGATTCACACTAGATAAAATTTTAAATATCTTTTTCTGAAATAATTCCTTTAAATAAGATACGACATAGTCAAAATAAAAATCCCTTGGATTTTTTTCTAGTTTCATTTTATATTCCAAGCTTTGGAATAAATCCCATCGTTTTCTTGTGAAATCGATTTCTCATTCCCTTCTCACTCAAATTCCTATTTTAATTCATTGATCCCAACTCAAATCTCTTCTATAATTACGGCGTTTAAATTCCACTTCAAATATCGGTATCAACTAATTTCCACTTTAATTATATAAAGTCAACTTGAATTTATATTTTAATTTATCCTATGGTAATTTATTATATTTAAATTATAAGCATGGTTATAATCAACTTCTTGTTTAATCCACTTAAACAAGTTTCTATTTCTGTAATAACCCGGAAATCTGAGCCAATTTAAAAATTCTATTTTGTCAATTTTATTGAATTTTAAATATTTAAAATGAACTGTTTTAAATAAAAACGACGAGAAATTTATTTTGAATAGAATTTGAACGTATATATTTATTTGAATCGTCACAATTTCCAGTCCATTTGAAATCAAATTTCTATTTTGGAAATAAATTCCCTTTTAAAATCCTAAATCCCTTCTCTACATTTGAAATTATTTTACAGTACTTAAATACCAAAATTCTAGGGCCAGTGATATTTAAACACAAGAAGATCAATCACAGTTAATATATCACAGCATATGTCATAATCAATGCAAACACAATAATATGAATGTTGAGGAATCCAGTTGGATCCCTCCAACCTGTTTCCCTGCATGCACAGATGTTAATCAACATCAACAATATTATTTTCACATCAATATGAAATATCATCGTGGATAAGGTTAATAATCGACCAACAGTTTACATACATATATATAAAAAAAACTATACCAACCATCTCAATCAATTTTATCGACCATTCATCCAAACATCCATCACATAATATAAAATCACTATAAATAAATTGAAAGCTCGTTCATATGAAAATATAAACAACAGAGTTAGTGAGTTTACTCACCTTGTTTGTAGTGGATGATTATGCTTTTGTTTTGATTTAAAATCAAACGAGCGTTTGATTTTATCATGGAATTTCAGTAGCTCTATTCACAGTGAAATCAGTCCCAATGCAATTTGTCTGGTCTGATTCTGTCCACACATGTATAAGTTATACTATTATATGAGTTCATGATTAAATTAAATAATTTAATCCTTAAATTAAAAAAAACTATTTACACTAATTATTTCTGTTTAAGGTTAATAGGCCGGTTAAGTCCTATCTGCAGCTTCGTTCAGCAATATCAATATCCCCACATTCTTTCAACGGCTGCACCGTGTCTTCAACCCGTTCAGTATCTAACAAAATTATAATTAACTTTGTTAATTAACCAATTATATTATTGTTATTTTCAAATTATGTTGGAAATATACGGTCTGATACAGTGATACCTTTCTGCGTCGTTCACGGTTGTTCTATAATTCGAGCCAACTCCAATAGACCCTCGCACTCACCAAAATACTAAACATGAACGCATCCTTTCTTTATGGTTTGAGTCCAATCTGGTTTTTATCACTTTCCTCGTTCAAATAAGACATCTGCGCATGTTATTCAGTACTGTCATGCTCAACTTCCACTGCATCATTCACCACACTGCATTGATTCAATCACCAGCCTTACCAAACATTTACCGCGCACAACTCCAAACCCAACCACTGACCAATTTTCCACCGTTTTCCATTTCTTCCCCATCATACATAGCTCGCAAATTCCACAACATCTTCCATTACTTGTTACAGTACTTCCAGGTCCAAGACCATGTTTCATCCTCCCAAACCCCTTACCTCCTTCCATTAAAATTCAATAAAATTCACCAAAATTTCTCACCTTCAATTCTCTCTCACCCATGCTGTTCTCATTGCACCTGATCATACCATCTTCGGTGCGTGGAACCACACCTCATGCACATGAACAGTGCAATTGTAGGGTTCTAGGATATTGGACCGCACCTCAGAAAATTGACGCGAAAATAAAGTCCATGGGAAGGAGAGATCAGTGAATTCAAGAACGGATTTTTTTATTGAGTAAATCGATTGGTTTTAGACTTCGTAATCTAAGGAAGGCCGACCGTATTCTTTGAGTAGAGAACGATTTGGAAAATAAAGGGTTAAGGATTTGGTTTGTAGCATACAAAGGAGTTAAAGATGATTTCAATTCGGTTTCCCTTTTGATTTCAGAAAGGTGCGATTTTATCCCTCTTCTCTTCTCTTGTTTGCGTACGGATGAAATGAAGATATACAATACTTAAAAGGTGAAACAGTTTGGGGCACACGAAACTGAAGTTGCTTGGCATATATGGTTTTCATTTGCTTGTCACGCACAGTCATTGGAATGTTTGGAGAGCACGACTTTTGTAAAAGCTTGAGGGGGCACGGTTCTGATAGGCTTAGTACATGGTAGTAAGACAATTTCACAGTTCCAATATTTGGGTATAGGCATGTGTTACTACACATCATAGGACTGCGCATGGTTTATTCAAGCTACAGGGTTTCCATATGTTCTTGAACTACATGTACCATGTACACTTATTTTGAGATCTTTATTTATTTTAAACTTGATGTTAACATATTTTGTATTGCTGTGTTACATTTCCGAAGATATATTCATATGGTAAGACTGTGTTTGAATAGCAAGGTCTGGTTTCGAATAAGGCAAACGTTGGGTTGATGGGAGGGAAATGAACAGAAGGTATTATATTATTATCGTTAATCAAATTAGCTGCAAGTGTTGAATAAATCTTCCAAGATGAGATATATGACTTTGTAAAGGGTTGTACATTACCAGATTTTGAATAGTTACAGAAAATCCTTATCCAGATTATGAAAATATTTTGCCCAGGATTTTGCAGAGATTTACTATTTGATGTTATATGATTTTAGTAGAGTTTGACTAAATTTTGATTCTAGTTTGCATAGACTCCCTAGGATTACGCAAGATTTACGAGAGATTTGAAAAGGTTGTTCAAAGTGACCTGATTTTATTATTTATGGCACAACTAACATTCAATGTTTTCATATACATATAGAAACGAAATTGGTAACCCGACAATCATATATTATTCCACTGAATATTAAAAAATAATTGAATTCAAGTCATTTAAATATCTAAATCACCATTTAAATAATTAAACAAATTAATTATAGGATTGCTAAAAATCCGGGAGATTACATTCCTTCCCCCTTAAAATAATTTCTTCCTCGAAATTGCTAAGCAGTAAAATGCTATAGCTCTAACTCCTCATAACCTACTTAGTTGAAATCTTATATTCTATACCTTCCTAACCCAGTTCTTACCCGATCTTTGAATTCTCATACCGATAATCGACAATTCATAACTCTTTCCAAATGATCTGTCCACCATTTTTAGGACAACCCTTCATCACGTTCTTACCTTCAATCCATATGCTCTTCTGCATATTCACACTCATTCCAACTGAATTTAAATTCATATATCAATTTCATTATTCCACTTGAAATTTTATTAACCAATTCTAGTTTTCTTATTTCAATTACAATTAACAACTCAATTTTAAATTATCAAAAATTTCTTGAAAATTTTCTAACTCTTTAAATTTTGAATAATTTCGCCAGCATCTCCTTTGCACGGCTCAATCGGTGCAACCACAACTCGCCTTTATATGCCTTTTCCAATCAAGAAGAAAATCAAAAAGCCAAGCGGCTTGTCCCATGGGCTCATAAAACCATCAAACCCAAGTAATATTGTAAACATGTACCTTTTTATCGGGCATAATTCTATCTTTTGCATTTGCTTCCATTCAACATCTGCTCAACATATATATATATATATATCCATTTCCAGTTGGTTTCAAATCAATCAAACTTCCAGCTTTTAACTCTCTAATCAACTTCAAATTAATTCACTTCCAATCTATTAATTCAAATCTGATTTCTATTTAAGTCAATCCACTTATTACATTTGAAGCTATATTTATACAATTCAATTTAAATTAATAACATTCAGTATATATTCAACTTGCTTATTCATAAGTCGAATTCATATTAATAATTTGAATCTCAACATTTTTCTTTATTTAATTTCATTCGGAATTATTTCTAATTCAATCCAGTTTTGTTTAACTTAATTTAAAATTTTAATCTATTTAATTTACTTTCACTATTTTAATTCATTTAACTTATACAAGTTAACTTAAATTCTAGAATTCAAATTCCTGGTATTTATTTCAAATTCAGCTTGAAATCATAATTATATACATATATTTATAATCAATTAAAAACATCCGAATTTCTAAAACAACTTTTCCTTTCTCAAACAAATTTCCATTTACTATGGTAGCAATCCATCACTTAGAAACTTGAAAATGAATACCGATAATGTCGCGATCCATTATTAGAATTATTTTCTCGTTACTAAAGTGATTTCAATGCTTAATCACTTTCAAAATCTATTGAAATGATTTCTATTCAAAAATTCCTTCAAAATGACATTATATTACCTTTTAAAAATACTTCATAGAATAACTCCAAACATCCGGGATTTAAATTCCAAATTCTGGTCTGAATTTAATTCCAGTTCATCTTGTTTGTATATGTTATCCATATACAAGTTATATTTGGTTATATATAACCATTTCATAATTTCATTTGATTGTAATAACAACCAACACATCCCTATATTATAATATTTCAGAAATTAATCCTTTTATACCAAAATAATCTTTGGGCAAATTATTTTATTCACCCATTTTAAAAACAATACTATATCGAATTGCTTTTTTCGAGAGTTTAGAAACACCTATCGATACAGTTGTGCATCCTGTATCGACCAGAATTCGTAAACCACTCAACGAACCAACCAAAACAATATAAAACAATTTTATATCAAATCTACAAATACGTGCTCATATATATACACTCAAATTCAATTTAGGATATTACTAACCCGTCTCTTTCGTGTTATGCCACAGAGCCAAGGTTACTACTCAAACTTCATCTCTGATACCAAATGTAATGGACCGAATTTCCATACTCTTTGAGTTGACCTATTACACCACACATCCAACCCAAACTGCACATAAACATGAATCATTAATAGAAAGAAGTTAGAGGATGAGAAATAGAAGAAAGAAAAGTTCGAATAGAAGAAAACGAAGAATACAAAGCTCACAGCGGAATGAATAAAATATATTATATAACATAACCTTTGAAATACAAATCAGTAACTGTATATACATACCATCTTTAGAGCACAACGGTTATTCCTGGAACAGTTATAAACACATGTTTCCTGATATAAACATGATGCACAATGGAAAATATGATAGTCTATAGCTAATTGATGAAGCCTCCTGCTTCGAACTCCTCCAAGTGAATCTGTAAAATCCCGACTACTTGACTGCCCGTACAAATTTGAGCACCCAAGAGTTTAGGGAAAACAAACAAAATAAAATCTGGGTCATTCATGGGACTGGTGTGAGTAAACTCCAACCATTGTTTTAACTTTTAAAATCCTTGTGAAAGAAATGATAATCGTAAGATCGATCCACACATAAACACGGATGGTTTTTACCTTACGATAACCAAAAATATTTTCGACATCAAAATTTGGTGATATTATAATAATGTCTACATCAAATAAATAAAATCTAGTGAAACGCTTGCATCTCATGCTCCATATATAATATAAAATCAAAAACCGCAAGACGCTTACTGGAGATTGGATTTCCAACATGACAAGGTATGGAACCACCTTCCGATAGTGTATCTCAAGAGGGTAATACACCGGATTCAATAAGAACATCTTGCAACCCGGCCCACACATGGCTGACCACTCATTTAACTTGAGTGTATCGAGCATATTATCACCAACGGTCATGATCAGCAACCATTACCGAAAGCGTACGACAACGAATAGAATAAGAAGCAAATGAAATTTCTCTAGATTAGGTGATAATACCCCTAATGGGGATGACCCACATGGCCATGCTACCTGCCCGATTTCTGTCATTTTTCGGGTGACGAGGCTTGAGGTCACTATTATCTTTTAGCACATCCTTCCATCATTTACTTTGAATGCCACATCTTCAAATCCTTCCATATACGTTGTCCTAGGGCTGGACAAACCGAAGGCACTGTTCCATCAATCCATCTTGGGCAATTTCTACCTAGGATTAATCAGAACAACCCTTGCATTTTATTCCGTCTTCAATTATCTTCATCATACGTTGATTCGTAACGCTTATGCCAATACGGAGATGTTTTCAGATAATAAATCTGATCCCGGTCTCTCCGTATTGACAACGGGGGTATAAAATAAATCAAAACTTTGACAGTTGGTGATTTAACTATCAAAGAGAACATCCATACAATCAATGGTCCTATTTCCAAATGGAAATTCTACCAATCAACCATCAAACAACACTGGCCCCTTTTTATATTAATTCCTTATTATATTATCGATTCCAAATTACCCTTTTTCCCTCTTCTAGATTCTTTTAAAATTCAGTTGCCTTTCTCGATTCTAGGAAAAACTTTTACAATATTATAATTCCTTTACTCGAGAAAATATCTCTTATTCCAATTAGAAAAGATTTCTAAATATTCACGAACCCTTATTTTCTATATTTTGAAAATATACCTAATTAATATCGGAAAATATTCCCATCTTCCATTTCTAAAGTCCTCGTTGACCAATTCGTTTTATTTTCTACGCGTAGAAAATATATCTCATTTTATTTGGTGGAAACGTTTTGGAATCTTTTAAATTAATCCGATGTTATAAAAACATTGTTGTTATAACTCAAACCATTTATCATTAATTAATTAACCATATTGCTAATCAATCTTCACTATCGGACCTTAACCACTCCTCCATCAATCATGAAGTCAATCAAGTTGGGGTATAATTACCTCTCAGGCCTTAATTGAACAACATTCTCAACTTTGAAATAATCAAAGCTCACAACTTCAAACAAAACATTGATTACACGACTCTCGGATTCAATCTAAGAATACACTTCTTTTACGGAAAAAAATTGATTATAACGGTAGCGTTATAGTCGCTGTTTTCCAAATATTTGGTTTGTAAAACATTTATTTTAACGATAGTGTTACAATCGCTGTTTAGCTTTATAGATCATTTATTATAATAGCAGCATTAAAATCGCTGTTTAGATTTACAAAACATTTATCATAACAGTAGCGTTATAATCGTTGTTTCCAAATATTTGATTTATAAAAATATAACTTGTACTTATTAATTTCAATAAATAAATTAATAAGTAAATAAATAAATAATTAAAATTGATTCAAATGGAAAGTAAAATTAACCACTTCTCTAATTCGATATAATCGAATTCTAATAAATAACTCCCTCTCGAATAATCTGTATTCGATTAATATTTCGAACTTCGGGGTGATCTTCCATTTCAGGTTAAATCAAATCCCCTTATAATTATTTCTATTCACAAAATAATTTCTTTCAAATTGTTATTCAATTCCAAATATGAATATTGTTCCTTAATAGGAACTAGATTCGTTTTATCAAATCAACTAGATTTTATTTAGCAAATATCATTATAGATCCAATCTCAGTTATCGATAAACCCATATCATCTTCTACTCCACTTATAAATTCTGTTTATAAAGACAACTCTTGACATCATTATGTTTATATAAAACAATTCAAATTCCCTTTTAAACGTATTTACTAGCTTTACATTCCATTCTTCTGAAATCAGCTTATTTGATTCTTATAATCCCCTTCTCGTTTATAAATCTTAATTTTAAAATAATATAAAATTATCTCAAAAGCATGTAATCCAATTTACATAGCCATAAATATTAAAATATTAGTTTCTTGACATATTTTATAGATTCACACTAGATAAAATTTTAAATATCTTTTTCTGAAATAATTCCTTTAAACAAGATACGATATAGTCAAAATAAAAATCCTTTGGATTTTTTTCTAGTTTCATTTTATATACCAAGATTTGGAATAAAACCCATCATTTTCTTGTGAAATTGATTTCTCATTCCCTTCTCACTCAAATTCCCATTTTAATTCATTGATCCCAATTCAAATCTCTTCTATAATTACTGCGTTTAAATTCCACTTCCAATATCGGTGTCAACTAATTTCCACTTTAATTATATAAAGTCAACTTGAATTTATATTTTAATTTATCCTATGATAATATATAGTATTTAAATTATAAGCATGGTTATAATCAACTTCTTGTTTAATCCACTTAAACAAGTTTCTATTTCTGTAATAACCCGGAAATCCGAGCCAATTTAAAATTTTTATTTTGTCAATATTATTGAATTTTGAATATTTAAAATGAATTATTTTAAATAAAAACGACGAGAAATTTATTTTGAATAGAATTAGAACGTATATATTTATTTGAATCGTCATAATTTCCAGTCCATTTGAAATGAAATTTCTATTTTGGAAATAAATTCCCTTTTAAAATCCTAAATCCCTTCTCTACATCTGAAATTATTTTACAGTACTTAAATACCAAAATTCTAGGGCCAGTGATATTTAAACACAACAAGATCAATCATAGTTAATATATCACAGCATATGTCACAATCAATGCAAACACAATAATATGAATGTTGAGGAATCCAGTTGGATCCCTCCAACCTGTTTCCCTGCATGCACAGATGTTAATCAACATCAATAATATTATTTTCACATCAATATGAAATATCATCGTAGATAAGATTAATAATCGACCAACAGTTTACATACATATATATATATATATACACATATATATAACACTATACCAACTATCTCAACCAATTTTACCGACCATTCATCCAAACATCCATCACATAATATAAAATCACTATAAATAAATTGAAAGCTCGTTTATATGAAAATATAAACGATAGAGTTAGTGAGTTCACTCACCTTGTTTGTAGTGGACGATTCTGCTTTTGTTTCGATTTAAAATCAAACGAGCATTTGATTTTATCATGGAATTTTAGTAGCTCTGTTCACAGTGAAATCAGTCCCACTGCATTTTGTCTGGTATGATTCTGTCCACATATGCATAAGTTATACTATTATATGAGTTCATGATTAAATTAAATAATTTAATCCCTAAATTAAAAAAAAACTATTTACGCTAATTACTTCTGTTTAAGGTAAATAGGCCGGTTAAGTTCTATCTGCAGCTTCGTTCAACAATACCAATATCCCCACATTCATTCAACACCTGGACCCCATCTTCAACCTGTTCACTATCTAACAAAATTATAATTTACTTTGTTAAGTAACCAGTTATATTATTATTATTATTATTTTCAAATTATGTTGGAAATATACGGTCTGATACAGTGATACCTTTCTGCCTGTTCACGGTTGTTCAATAATTCGAACCAACTTCAACAGACCCTCGCACTCACCAAAATACTAAACATGAACACATCCTTTCTTTAAGGTTTGAGTCCGATCTCGTTTTTATCTCTTGCTTCATTCAAACAAGACATTTGTGCATGCTATTCAGAACTGTCGTGCTCAACTTCTACCCCATCATTCACCACACCGCATTGATTCAATCACCAGCTTCACCAAACAGTTACCGCGCACAACTCCAGTCCCCAACCACTGACCAATTTTCCACCATTTGCCATTTTTCCCCTTCATACACAGCTCACAACTTCCACAACATCTTCCATTACTCGCTATAGTACTTCCATGTCCAAGACCATGTTTCATCCTCCCAACCCCCTTACCTCCTTCCATTAAAATTCTATAAAATTCACCAAAATTTCTCACCTTCAATTCTCTCTCACCCATACCGTTCTCATTGCACCCGGTCATACCATCTTCGGTGCATGGAACCGCACCTCACGCATATGAACAATGCAATTTTAGGGTTCTAGGATATTGGACCGCACCTCAGAAAATTGATATGAAATTAAAGTCCATGGGAAGGAGAGGTCAGTGAATTCAAGAACGGATTTTTTTTATTGAGTAAATCGATTGGTTTTAGACTTCAAAATCTAAGGAAGGTCGACTATATTCTTTGAGTAAAGAACGATTTGGAAAATAAAGGGTTAACGATTTGGTTTGTAGCATACAGAGGAGTTAGAGATGATTTTAATTTGATTTCCCTTTTGATTTCAGAAAGGTGCGATTTTTTTTCTCTTCTCCTGTTATCTTACGGATGAAATGAAGATATACAGTACTTAAAAGGTGAAACAGTTTGGGGCACACGGAACTGAAGTTACTTGGCACACACAGTTTTCGTTTCTTGGCACGCACAGTCATTGGAATGTTTGGAGAGCACGGCTTTTGCAGAAGCTTGAGGGGAACGGTTCTGATAGGCTTGGCACATGGTAGTAAGACAATTTCACAGTTCCAGTATTTGGGTATAGGCATGTGTTACTACACATCATAGGACTGTGCATGGTTTATTCAAGCTACAGGGTTTCCATATGTTCTTGAACTACATGTACCATGCACACTTATTTTGAGATCTTTCTTTATTTTAAACTTGATGTTAACATATTTTGTATTGTTGTGTTACATTTCCAAAGATATATTCATACAGTAAGACTGTGTTTGAATAGCAAGGTCTGGATTCGAATAAGACAAACGTTGGGTTGATGGGAGGGAAATGAACAGAAGGTATTATATTATTATCATTAATCAAACTAGCCGCAAGTGTTGAATAAACCTTCCAAAATGAGATATATGATTTTGTAAAGGGTTGTACAGTGCTAGATTTTGAATAGTTATATAAAATCCTTATCCAGATTATGAAAATATTTTGCCCAGGATTTTGCAGAGATTTCTTATTTGAAGTTATACGGTTTTAGTAGAGTTTGACTAAATTTTGATTCTAGTTTGCATAGACTCCCTGGGATTACGCAAGATTTAGGAGAGATTTTAAAAGATTGTTCAAAGTGACCTGATTTAATTATTTATGGCACAACTAACGTTCATTGTTTTCATATACACATTGAAATGAAATTGGTAACCCGACAATCATATATTATTCCATTGAATACTCAAAAATAATTGAATTCAAGTCGTTTAAATCTCTAAATCACCATTTAAATAATTAAATTAATTAATTATAGGATTGCTAAAAATTAGGGACGTTAAAGTGACTGATTTCTAGATTTAACGTGCTTTACAACAACTGCAATATATTTAACAATATAACTATAGGAATTTGTGTAAACAAGTTAAAAAATCCTACAATTAATATTATGCATAACCACAATTTACGATTCAAAAGTTTTGACAATTTTTACAATTAGACTAGATAGGTGCTAATTCAATTACAATCATATTATAAGCATATCTGATGAAAAAAAGGCATATAAACTTGAGATCTAATACAAACAAGATAAATGCATTATTATAAATGTATGTATAAATTTCCATCTCACCTGCGAGCATCCAAATCCAAAGTTTGAACCCTTTAGGCCTACAATTTCCAAATACTTTTAAATCTACAATTTATTTAAAAAAGGGAAATTTCTGAATCTGTAGAGATGTAAGAAAATAGGAAAAGAGGGGAGAATCTATTATTGAGCGCTAATTTACATTCTTTTCCATTATATCTAATAATCCCCTCAATCCTATGTGATTTGGATTTGACTTGTTGTATAAGAATAATTTTTAATTAAGAATTTAGGTTTGGAGAAGGAGGAAAATGGCATAGCTTCGCTGCAGCCAACAGATTCATGTGGAAAAGAATGAGGCCTTACCGCTTTATTTATATGAGCGGAATTGGCCTTGGACCATTAGATTCATTTTAATTATCATCCATCCATTTATTAAAATATATATTATAAACTAATCCTATAAAACCTAGCTGTCACTGGGCATTTGATGCCCAATGGGTCGACCGTAGCGGTTGACTGCCTGGATGTCATAACGCTCAGTCAGGCTGGTTTAATAAGGTATGTTATATATATAAAGTCTGATTTGTTTATTTCTGTAACACCCCGTATTTCTGTTAACACTAAAGTTGCTAATATAGAAAAATAAATGTGTAAAGGGGAGATGTATCTAATGTGCATACAAAAATAAATGTGTAAAGGGGGGATGTATCTAATGTGCATACAAGAATAATAATAAATGTGTAAAGGGGAGATGTATCTAATGTGCAGACAAAAATAATAATAAATGTGTAAAGGGGAGATGTATCTAATGCGTACGTATTTATATGGATTGACAAATAATAGTAAATGTACATTAAGAAAGAAATGGTGAACATAATTGGCATCTCTTTACAACAGACGACTCTGGTTAACCCTAGCTTCATCGACGGCTCAAATTAACTTGCAACTCTATAAAAAGACCGTAGGTCTCAAACTAAAAATTCACAAAAAAAATAAGAATTGGAGCCACCATGTTGTCTGCTGAGAACTAGAGGGAGCCTCCACTTGAAAGAGACGAACAACATAGCGAATACAAACTAAAAGATTAAAAAGCAACAACAAATTAGAATCAAAGCAACGTCTTCCCAAAGGAAAGCTTCGCAAATTCAGAATTTCAGAACTCGGAAAAGAAGACCGTCTACGATTGTAAGTTTAACTACATTTTTAGAATGCGAATTAATATGAATATCATGTGTTGCGATGAAATGATAATAGTACGATACTCGTTATGTTATTAATATACGTTTGTGATTTGATTCTATTATCATGTTGAATTAAGAATTATTAAGTATGATGTTTATTATGTTTTATAATATTAATCTATGCCAGTGACTTGATTCTATTATCATGTTAAATTTGGGATTATTGGATTAGATTATTTGTATAAGCATGAACTTGGATTGTAACATCTTATGAGAATTGTGTAGTTTATTATGCAAGTTTATGTAGTGAAGTTATGCGACCAATTGTCAAATATATATGTTCATGTTTATGCAAAACTTATGCCATGTTCACACTTATCATATGTTGGGATTAATTTGCAAGTATGTTTAAATCTATGTTACTAATTAACACATGTGTATGTTGATTAGCCTATGTTGCTAACTCACATATAAGTATGTTGATTTGCCTATGTTGCAAATTAACATATGTATATGGATTAGTTCATATTGCTAATTCTCATGTATGTTGTTAATATGGGCTATGTTAAAAAAAAACACATATATGTTGAGTTAGACTATAAGTGCAAGTTCATACCTATGACATTATAATGTTTATGTTAGTCTTTTTGCAAGTTTGTACCTATGACATTATAATATTCATGTTAGTTGTTTTGCAAGTTCACCCTTAAAATGTTCATGTTAGTTATTTTGCAAGTACACCCTATTATGTTCATATTGATTATGCCATCAATACCAAAGTTATACCCTTGTCATGTTTATGCTAATTTATGCCAATTTGCGTATATTAAATTAGGCTAAGTTTTTATCCTAATACTTTACAATAAAAATCATGCGAACGTAAATTAGGCTGAGATGGTTAGCCTAATATTGGACGGGGTAACGTTGGGTTAAAATGATAATTTTAGGAAAACTTGCCATAAATTGGTCATTAATCACATAAGTGATTTATGGGATAAATAGGCATTAATTACCTTAATTAATGAGATTAATTGGAAATGAATGTGACAGTAATTTGAATATTTTCTAATTTACATATTGGTCATTAATCACATAAGTGATTTATGACATAAAAAGGCATTAATTACCTTAATTAATGAGATTAATTGGAAATGAATGTGACAGTAATTTAAATTTGAATAATTTACATAATTAAAGTGTAAATTAGAAAATACGAACGCGCTTAACCCGAGGTTGGATTGAGTTGTGACATAAACCTGCCCTGACCCGCCCGGCTGTCCAGTTGTCACAACAATAACTATCCAATATGAGAGGTTAAGGCATGGGCCCAATAAAGACCCGAGGTTAAACTGAGTTGTGGCGTAAGACTGCCCGGACCCAACCGGCATACAGGCAGCCAAAACAATATCTGTCTAATCCGAGAGGTTGGTGCTCTAATAAGACAATTAGAGCTGAATTAGGACTGATAGGGTTAAGTCAATTTAATAAATACTTAACCAAATTCAACATGTTAAATAATTTGGATGGGTGGGGGTTAGGTTCATTCAAACGCTTAACCACTTAACATGTTTGACTAGAAAACCTAGTAACGGGGACCCGTTTTAGTAGTAACCCAATTAGGTATCATGGTACCCTGAACTAGGCAGGGTGGGGTACGATTACTGGGCTGATTGTAAGCGGTCAAAAGCGACGGCGGTTGGTGCACAGTGTGGGTTCTAACAGAGTGCGGACGTGCACACACTCTGGAGTAGACAAGTCAGGGCACTGGAGCATCAGTAGTATACCCTATGCATGCTAGAATTGTGTCGGGGCCACCACCATGGGACTTGATACACCTCATGGTGGGACCAACATAGGTATATACCATATAGGGCCGTAAGACACATGTGAATATACGAGTAGGAGCCGATCTTTTAAAGAAAGATAAAGGGATCACTTCACCCCAATCACGGGGTGCCTGTTGGTATAAGAATTAGTAGGAGCAGAGATAGAGATTTAAAATAGGGTGCGAAGGGATGTTCGTTTTGGGACACCTTATCTAGTTCTAGGATAGTCTATTATCCTGATATCGTCATGTTCTCACTTTATGCAAGTCATGATCTTTTTATTATTAACATTCTAGGAATATAGCTAGACTTACCAGACTTATGTCTAACCCATTTTCCTTTCGTCTTCTTTTCTTCCCCCCCCCCCCCCCCCCCGTCCACAGGGAGGAAACACCACAGCTTAGTCAGTTTTTCATCCATCTTGAAGAGAGAGAATGTATTGCTTGGATTTCTTTCATTTGGACCATGGCTTTGGATATCATTTATGGGGATTATGTAGCTTTATTTATGTTTCATGCTTCTTTAACTTTCAAAATCAAGACAGTATTATGGTTGTAATAATTGGAAGTTTGTTTTGAGATAATGTTGGAAATGTTCTGTATGAACATGTATTTATGATAATAAAAGTCTGTTGGTTTTTCCGCTGCTTATTTATATGTGTTTATATCTGTCTTGTGTTTTATCTGTGTCTTTTACTTATAAACCTCCACCAAAATTAAGGCATTCCCTTTGGAAGTGACCTTAACGGTGGTGGGGTGTTTCACTTGGTGTCAGAGCATAGGTTTACCAGACCAGATAAAAAGTTTTTGAAACTATATTCAAATTAAAATTTAAAGAAGCATTTTTCAAGAAAAAGAATTGTTTTATAGTTTTAGAAAGGCATAATCCCCCAAAGCCATGTGAATTATCTATCCTTCGTTTTGAATCTTTCCTTTTTCGTTTCAGCATGTCGGGAGAATTTAACCTTCCAGAATGTGTGACTGTACCTGGTTGGTTTAGAAGGTACTTGGAAGCTAGGGCCAATGAAGCGGGCCCAGTGAATCTTCGTCCCCCAGCTGTAGCAATTCCTCCTCCTCCTCCCTCAGTTGCTTAAATTCCCCCTCCTCCTCCTCGAGGAAATGCTTTTGCCAAGACTTGTAGAGATTTTAAAGCTATGGATGGGAAAGACTTTCATGGAACCGAGTCCTTCGTAGCAGCCAGGAGCTGGCTGAAAGAGACCGAAGATCTTTTCATTATCTTCGAGGTAGAAGACAGGCAGAAGGTAAGACTGGCAGTGTGGTTGCTCAAAGGAGAGGCTTTCTACTGGTGGGAAGTCACCAATGCAGAAAGACCAGTAGAAACGTGGGAAGATTTCAGATTTAGATTTGAGCTGAAGTTCCTTTCAGAAGATGAGAGAAGTCTTCAAATGGAGAGGTTCCTATCCCTTAAGCAAGGGAGTATGACCGTCAAAGAGTACGTCAACCAGTTTGATCAGCTGGCTAGGTTCGGACTGGACCTAGTCAACACCCAACACAAGAAGGCTCTCCGCTTTGTCAAGGGACTGAATGAGCCGCTTCATAGCCTGGCCATGACCCATATACCTATGGGAGCTACATATGAAAGGCTGGTACATGTGGCGTTATTACATGAGGAGGATAAAGGCAAGAAGGAGACAAAGGTGGAAGGGTCTCAGGGAAAGAAAGAAGCTTTACGGCCTAAGAAAACAGACTTTAAGAAGGGCGGGAAAAACAACAAAGCTCGCGAAACAAGAAAGTGTAATTTCTGTGGTGTGGTTGGACATGTGGTGAAAGACTGCAGGAAGAAGAAGGCAAAGATGAATGGTGGTTGCTTTCATTGTGGAGAAACATGACACATAGCTAAGGACTGCCCTAAGAGGCGAGGGCAGGCGCAGAAAGCTGCATCCACTTCGGGTGGACAAGTTCATGCACTGGAGGCACCTCCTCTGCAACAGCGAGGTAGAAATACTTCTGTAGAAAGTGTAGTTTATCTTTATGATCACCCAGTTTGCACTTTATTTGATTCGGGTGCATCACACTCCTTTATTTCATCTGCTTTAGTAGAATCTCTGCACCTAGAAACTAGTATGGTAGAGGATCCCTTGGTTGTCTCCAATCCAATTGGAGGCCCAACTTATTTGTCATTGACCTGTATGAATTTGAAAATCTCTATTCTAAGTGTAGAATTTAGATGTAGTACCTTTGTTTTGGGCTTCTCGGGGTATGGATTGATTTTGGGCATAGACTGGCTATCCAGTAATGGTGCCATCCTTGATTGTGAGAAAAGAGTGGTTAGGCTTTTAACCCAACTCGGTAACACTCTGGAAATTACTTGTAATCCCTCAAATGTGGTTATGCTTAGTTATCTTGAATCGCTTGACGCTTCTGTTGAAAATTTGCAGTCAGTTAAGGTGGTCCGAGAATATTCGGATGTCTTTGATGAGGTGAAGGGCTTACCTCCGAAACGGGAAATAGACTTCTGCATCTATCTTATTGACAATGTGAAGCCGTTGCTTTGCCTGTTACTAGGGAAAGGAAAGAGCTCAGTAAGCAGATTAAAGAGCTTTTAGAAAAAGGGTTCATTAGGCGGAGCATTTCAGAATGGGGCGCTCCAGTGGTGTTCGCTACAAAGGCGGATGGTTCACTCCGTCTATGTGTTGACTATAGGGAGCTAAACAAGCTGACTAAAAAGAATAGGCACCCTCTTCCCAGAATTGACGATTTGTTTGACCAGCTTGTAGGAGCGTCGGTTTTCTCCCAACTTGATTTGGCGACCGGATTTCATCAGCTAAGGGAGCTGATGATAGCATCGATAAGACAGCTTTCAGAACCCCAGACGGATTCTTTGAGTGGCTTGTCATGCCTTTTGGCTTGACAAACGCACCCGCTTACTTCATGGACCTAATGAGTAGGGTGTTCAGAGATTTCTTCAACAAATTCGTGGTGGTCTTCATAGATGATATTTTTTATCTTCTCAAAAAATGAGGAAGAGCATGCTCAGCACCTAAAGGCATTCATGGAGACTCTTAGAACACATCAGTTAAAAGCTAAATTCTCCAAGTGCCACTTTTGGAGAGAAGAAGTGAGATTTCTTGGGCATATAGTGTCCAAAGAGGGGTTAGCTGTAGACCCCGCAAAAGTAGTAGCGGTGCAAGATTGGAAGGCACCAAGGAATGCAACCGAGGTCTGAAGCTTCCTCGGGCTTGCAGGCTTTTATCGGAAGTTCATCAGAGATTTTGCAAAAATCTCAGCTCCTCTTACAAGGATAACAAAGAAGAATCTAGTTTTCTCTTGGGATTTGGATTGCGAGTTTGCTTTCCAACGCTTAAAAAGGGCTCTTACAACAGCCCTGGTTCTGACCTTGCCGGATGGAAGCAAAATGTTTACAGTGTACACAGATGCATGTGGGACAGGACTAGGCGCTGTCCTAATGCAAGAAGGAAGGGTAGTAGCTTATGGTGGAAGACAGTTGAAAGTTCATGAAAGGAACTACCCAACCTACGACCTTGAGTTGGCCGCCATCGTCTTTGCGCATAAGTCTTGGCGCCACTATCTCCTAGGTGAGAAATTTGAACTGTATACTGACCATAAATCTTTTAAGTATCTCTTCTCGCAGAAGGACTTTAACTTAAGGCAACAAAGGTGGATGGAGTTTCTTGCCTCGTATGATTTCGAGATTTCCTGCACTTCTGGCAAGGGCAACGTAGTCGCAGATGCCTTGAGTAGAAAGAAGCTATCGTTGAGCCCGCTATTTGTTGAAAGGCGAAGCCTAGAGTTTATAGCCAGTTTTGACTTTAGGCCCTCCTCTGATTTTGTACCCGGTCTGTTAGCATCGCTAGAAGTGCGGCCCACTCTCTTAGACTCAATAGGGACCGCACAATGAAAAGACCCTCAGCTTGTAGAAGTGGTTGATAAGCTCGTCAGGGGTGAGACTTCTAGTCACCTCGATAGATACACCATCGACGACAAAGGGTGGTTAAGACGGGATGGAAGACTATGCATCCCACAGGCAAAGGAGTTGGTGAAGAAAGTTCTTGAGGAGGCACATCATTCCAAGATGACAATACATCCAGGCAGGGACAAAATGTACAAGGACTTAAAGAGAGTTTTCTTTTGGAGTGGCATGAAGAAGGACGTGGCAGATTTTGTTTCTAAGTGCATGATTTGCCAACAAGTCAAGGCGGAGCAGAAGAAGCCTGGCGGTCTTCTCCATCCTCTAGAGGTCCCACAGTGGAAGTGGGATAGCATTTCAATGGACTTCATTGATGGGCTGCCTAGGTGTAGAAGAGGCAACACTAGTATTTGGGTAATAGTGGATAGGCTTACTAAAAGCGCCCACTTTTTACCTGTCAAGAGTAGAAGGACTGCCTCATCTCTAGCATCTCTTTATCTTAAGGAGATAGTTCGACTCCATGGAATACCTTCCAGCATTATTAGCGACAGAGATCCTATCTTCACAAGCGAGTTTTGGCAGAGTCTGCAAGAAGCTGTAGGCACACAGTTATGTTTGAGCACGGCCTATCACCTCCAAACCGATGGTCAGACGGAAAGGGTTAACAGGATTTTGGAAGACCTTTTGAGACTTTGCGTCCTTGACTTTGGAGGGACTTGGGATGACCATCTTCCTTTGGTGGAATTTGCCTACAACAACAGCTACCAAGCCACCATCAGAATGGCGCCCTTCGAAGCTTTATATGGAAGACCGTGCCGATCGCCCACTTGTTGGTGGGAGTCTACTGACAAGCTCATACTTGGACCAGATATGATCCGAGAGACTTCAAAGAAAGTAGACTTAATATGGAGAAGAATGAAGATAGCCCAAGACAGACAAAAATTCTACGCAGATAAGAGAAGGACCGACCTTGAATTTGAGATTGGGGACAGGGTTTTCCTTAAGGTATCTCCTTTAAGGAATATTGTTCGCTTTGGATCCACAGGGAAGCTCGCACCAAGATCTGTAGGGCCGTTTCCTATCATCGAGAAAATTGGGAAGATATCCTACAGGTTAGAGTTACCTGAGAGACTGGCCGGAGTTCACAACGTCTTTCATGTTTCTCACCTCCGGGAGTATCTACATGAATCAACGGAAGTGGTAGAGCCAAACATTCTAGAAGAAGCTGAAGTAGAACGCGAAGCAACTGTGAGGAAAGTTCTAACTCGCATCTTAGGAACTGAAGTGAAAAAGCTATGCAACCGCGAAGTCAAACTCGTCAAAGTTCAGTGGAGCGACGCCGAGGAAGACGCGACTTGGGAAACTGAGGATAGAATACGCGCATCCTACCCTTTTCTTTTTTAGGGTACATTTTTGATCTCTCTTTTTTCTTGAAGTCAAGTTAGTATCTATTTTTTTAGGTATATCTCCCCGACCTTACCCTTTTATCCTTAGGTGGAAACCCCTTTGGATGTAAACATGTAATTGAAACATGTTATGGATGATGGTTGCAAGTGGTTGCAAATGTTTGCTAGTGTTGCTCATGGATGCATATACACACACAATCTAGGGTTTTAGATCGGCTCAGTCACTTCATATTGCATATGCATATATGTGTTTATGTTTGTATATGGTTGAAGCATAATATGTTGTCATATGGATGTCGCATTTGTTTGAATGATTGCGCACTCATGTAGAATTATGAATAGGAAAAAGTTTGCATACATAATGGATTCATGACACTTACATAATTTGCATTAAGGAGGTCAACTGAATCAGTAGACCGCCTGATTTTTGCATTAGATAAGGACATGTACACACACGATGCATATGATCATGAAGCATTAGAAGTCTTTTAAGGACAATGGACGCTCGTGTTTGATGATTGAGTAGATGGACATTTGGATGGCAGAATATATGTTCTCCTAGACTTGGAGATTTCAGGGACGAAATCCTTTAAGGAGGGGAGAATGTAACACCCCGTATTTCTGTTAACACTAAAGTTGCTAATATAAAAAAATAAATGTGTAAAGGGGAGATGTATCTAATGTGCATACAAAAATAAATGTGTAAAGGGGAGATGTATCTAATGTACATACAAGAATAATAATAAATGTGTAAAGGGGAGATGTATCTAATGTGCATACAAAAATAATAATAAATGTGTAAAGGGGAGATGTATCTAATGCGTACATATTTATCTGGATTGACAAATGATAGTAAATGTACATTAAGAAAGAAATGGTGAACATAATTGGCTTCTCTTTACAACGGACGGCTCTGGTTAACCCTAGCTTCATCGACGACTCAAATTAACTTGCAACTCTATAAAAAGACCCTAGGTCTCAAACTAAAAATTCACAAACAAAAAAGAATAAGAATTGGAGCCACCATGCTGTCTGCTGAGAACTAGAGGGAGCCTCCACTTGAAAGAGACGAACAACATAGCGAATACAAACTAAAAGATTAAAAAGCAACAACAAATTAGAATCAAAGCAACGTCTTCCCAAAGGAAAGCTTTGCAAATTCAGAATTTCAGAACTCAGAAAACAAGACCATCTACGATTGTAAGTTTAGCTACATTTTTAGAATGCGAATTAATATGAATATCATGTGTTGCGATGAAATGATAATACGATACTCGTTATGTTATTAATATAGGTTTGTGATTTGGTTCTATTATCATGTTGAATTGAGAATTATTAAGTATGATGTTTATTATGTTTTATAATATTAATCTATGCCAGTGACTTGATTCTATTATCATGTTAAATTTGGGATTATTGGATTAGATTATTTGTATAAGCATGGACTTGGATTGTAACATCTTATGAGAATTGTGTAGTTTATTATGCAAGTTTATGTAGTGAAGTTATGCGACCAATTGTCAAATCTATATGTTCATGTTTATGCAAAACTTATGTCATGTTCACACTTATCATATGTTGGGATTAATTTGCAAGTATGTTTAAATCTATGTTACTAATTAACACATGTGTATGTTGATTAGCCTATGTTGCTAACTCACATGTACGTATGTTGATTTGCCTATGTTGCAAATTAACATATGTATATCGATTAGTTCATATTGCTAATTCTCATGTATGTTGTTAATATGGGCTATGTTAAAAAAAACACATATATGTTGAGTTAGCCTATAAGTGCAAGTTCATACCTATGACATTATAATGTTTATGTTAGTCTTTTTGCAAGTTTATACCTATGACATTATAATGTTCATGTTAGTTATTTTGCAAGTTCACCCCCAAAATGTTCATGTTAGTTATTTTGCAAGTACACCCTATTATGTTCATATTGATTATGCCATCAATACCAAAGTTAAACCCTTGTCATGTTTATGCTAATTTATGCCAATTTGCGTATATTAAATTAGGCTAAGTTTTTAGCCTAATACTTTACACCAAAAATCATGCGAACGTAAATTAGGCTGAGATGGTTAGCCTAATATTGGACGGGGTAACGTTGGGTTAAAATGATAATTTTAGGAAAACTTGCCATAAATTGGTCATTAATCACATAAGTGATTTATGGCATAAAAATGCATTAATTACCTTAATTAATGAGATTAATTGGAAATGAATGTGACAGTAATTTGAATATTTTCTAATTTACATATTGGCCATTAATCACATAAGTGATTTATGGCATAAAAAGGCATTAATTACCTTAATTAATGAGATTAATTGGAAATGAATGTGACAGTAATTTGAATTTGAATAATTTACATAATTAAAATGTAAATTAGAAAATACGAACGCGCTTAACCCGTTGGATTGAGTTGTGACGTCAACCTGCCCGGACCCGCCCGGCTGTCCAGTTGTCACAACAATAGCTATCCAATGTGAGAGGTTAAGGCATGGGGCCCAATAAAGACCCGAGGTTAAACTGAATTGTGGCGTAAGACTGCCCGGACCCAACCGGCATACAGGCAGCCAAAACAATATTTGTCTAATCTGAGAGGTTGGTGCTCTAATAAGACAATTAGAGCTGAGTTAGGACTGATAGGGTTAAGTCAATTTAATAAATACTTAACCAAATTCAACATGTTAAATAATTTGGATGGGTGGGGGTTAGGTTCATTCAGACACTTAACCACTTAACATGTTTGACTAGAAAACCTAGTAACGGGGACCCGTTTCAGCAGTAACCCAATTAGGTATCATGGTACCCTGAACTAGGCAGGGTGGGGCACGATTACTGGGTTGATTGTAAGCAGTCAAAAGCGACGGCGGTTGGTGCACAGTGTGGGTTCTAACAGAGTGCGGGCGTGCACACACTCTGGAGCAGACAAGTCAGGGCACTGGAGCATCAGTAGTATACCCTATGCATGCTAGAATTGTGTCGGGGCCGCCACCATGGGACTTGATACACCCTATGGTGTGACCAACATAGGTATCTACCATATAGGGCCGTAGGACACATGTGAATATATGAGTAGGAGCCGATCTTTTAAAGAACGAGAAAGGGACCACTTCACCCCAATCACGGGGTGCCTGTTGGCATAAGAATTAGTAGGTGCAGAGATAGAGATTTAAAATAAGGTGCGAAGGGATGTTCGTTTTAGGACACCTTATCTAGTTCTAGGATAGTCTATTATCCTGATATCGTCTTGTTCTCACTTTATGCAAGTCATGATCTTTTTATTATTAACATTCTAGGAATATAGCTAGACTTACCAGACTTATGTCTGACCCATTTTCCTTTTGTCTTCTTTTCTTCCGTTGCCCCCCCAAGTCCACAGGGAGGAAACACCGCAGCTTAGTCAGTTTTTCATCCAGCTTGAAGAGAGAGAATGTATTGCTTGGATTTCTTTCATTTGGACCATGGCTTTGGATATCATTTATGGGGATTATGCAGCTTTATTTATGTTTCATGCTTCTTTAACTTTTAAAATCAAGACAGTATTATGGTTGTAATAATTGGAAGTTTGTTTTGAGACAATGTTGGAAATGTTCTGTATGAACACGTATTTATGATAATAAAAGTCTGTTGGTTTTTCCGCTGCTTATTTATATGTGTTTATATCTGTCTTGTGTTTTATCTATGTCTTTTACTTATAAACCTCCACCAAAATTAAGGCATTCCCTTTGTGAGTGACCTTAACGGAGGTGGGGTGTTTCAATTTCTGTTCATTTTTGTATTTTGTCTGTAACTTTTTCATGCGGAATCCGTTCGTGAAACTCCAAATATGAAAGTTGACCAGAATTCCAAGACAAATGCATCGGTTAAAGTTTCAAGGTCAAATTCCGTTGTTTGCAGAAATTTGTAATGACCCGGGTTTTATCGACCTTGGTTATCCGATATACAACACATATCGAACATCCAAGGGTCGAAAATACCGGATGATTAATGAAAGAAATTAGAGGGTGAGGATAAATAAGATAGAAACTTAGAATAGAAGAAGAAAAGAAGAACTTACATCATCAAAGTAACACGAATCTCACAGCGGAACGAATAACATATAATATATAACATAACTTTGAAATAATGTTATTCGTTCCGCTGTGAGATTCGTGTTACTCTGATGATGTAAGTTCTTCTTTTCTTCTTCTATTCTAAGTTTTTATCTTATCTATCCTCACCCTCTAATTTCTTTCATTAATCATCCGGTATTTTCGACCCTTGGATGTTCGATATGTGTTGTATATCGGATAACCAAGGTCGACAAAAACCCGGGTCATTACAATTGGTAACAGATTAACATGAATCTCCCAGCGAAACAAATAACATATAATATATAACATAACTTTGAAATATAACAGTTATGTATACAATCTTCTTTTCTTATTCTATTCTAAGTTTCTATCTTATCTATCCTCACCCTCAAATTTCTTTCATTAATCATCCGGTATTTTCGAACCTTGGATGTTCGATATGTGTTGTATATCGGATAACCAAGGTCGACAAAAACCCGGGTCATTACAATTGGTATCAGAGTAACACGAATCTCACAGCGGAACGAATAACATGTAATATATAACATAACTTTGAAATATAACAGTTATGTATACAATAGCACTTATCATAGTACAACACTTACAACACATCGGAAAACAATAGCTATAAAATCTTGAAGCCTCCTGCTCCAAGCTCTCCAAGTATATCTGTAAATCCTGACTACTTGACTGCCCGTACAAATTTAGGCACCCAAGAGTTTAGGGAAAACAACAAAATAAACTCCGGGTCAGTCATGGACTGGTATGAGTAGAACATGAGATGAAAGTGTTTCTACTAGATTGATATCTATTTGTACTTAGACATTATTATAATATCAGAATGATATTGCTTGTCAAAGATGTTGGATTCTCATAAGGGAAAAATTGTTCCGTATTCACGGCGTGGTCTTATGAGATATCATATACCTGTATAACTGTTTTAAACTGTTTTACTCATACCAGTCCATGACTGACCCGGAGTTTATTTTGTTGTTTTCCCTAAACTCTTGGGTGCCTAAATTTGTATGGGCAGTCAAGTAGTCGGGATTTACAAATATACTTGGAGAGCTTGGAGCATGAGGCTTCAAGATTTTATAGCTATTGTTTTCCGCTGTGTTGTAAGTGTTGTACTCTGATAAGTGCTATTGTATACATAACTGTTATATTTCAAAGTTATGTTATATATTATATGTTATTCGTTCCGCTGTGAGATTCGTGTTACTCTGATGATGTAAGTTCTTCTTTCTTCTTTTCTTCTTCTATTCTAAGTTTCTATCTTATCTATCCTCACCCTCTAATTTCTTTCATTAATCATCCGGTATTTTCGACCCTTGGATGTTCGATATGTGTTGTATATCGGATAACCAAGGTCGACAAAAACCCGGGTCATTACAAAATTCTTATTTTTGAAATTCTAATAATAAATTTATATTGCCGAAACTCCAGGTTGTTACATTCTTTCCTCCTTAAAAGGAATTTCTTCCCGAAATTTTGACACCTATAGTCCTATTCTACACAACCAATTTGTGTACATCCACTTTGCAATTATGTGCTTATGTGCATGGTGTAAATAATGCAATTCAACCATAAAATATGCATGCAAGATGATTCTAAATCCGATCCTCCTACATGTTTGCATTAAAATTTTGAAATACTTTTGAAAACATGATGCAAAACATCATAAATATACTGGCAGTTCTATATGAATGCAAAATTTGAAAACTCTTTTTCATCCATTATCTTCACATAATTACGAATAAAATTGTAAAGCAACCAATTTTGCATCCAAACCCTACCATCCAAAATCTTACGCAATCTAATCGCTTCTTATTTAATTTCTCCTAAACTGGAAAAAAGAAATCGAGGGAGAATTTTTATATTTTCCCCGCTTACAAATATTCCATTTCTGCCCTATAGTGGAATTTTCTCCTCGGCTACCCAAAATACTCCGAAAATTTCCATCTTTAGACTGTAAAGAAGGCTTAAGAAAATCTCTAAAATGTTAAACGAGTTAATTAATAACTCGTACACAACATTGGCAAGGTGTGGTAACAATGTTTACAAGGCTAAAACAACATTTTTCTTGTTATCTTTAATTTTTTTGTCATATCATCGGTCCTATTGAACTGCTAAAACACGCATACAAAACATCCAAAAATCTTCCTTACACTGTTCGTGTGACCAAAAATTGAAATTTTTCGTAAAAATAAATTTCCGCTTGAAAACTTCTTATGTTTATTTTGAAAATTTATTTTCAAAATTGTTTCACTTTCCTATAAAAATAAGTAAATGATAAAAAAATATTCAAACAATGTCTTTCAAAGATTTCAAAATTGTATTTTGTGGAAATTCAAACGATTCATGTCACATGTTGGAGAAAAAGGAAGTCAGTCAAAATGCAAAAACTGAAATCACACAAAATAATAAAATAAATTTTAGTTTTAATAAGGAACGGTTAATTATTTATATCTATACCCGTGACGTAGAACCAATCATTTACTAAAATTTATCCGACACAAAATTCTATTCTTTCCAACTCTCGGACAAATGCCGGTTTAAAAATGAGATTTCATTCAAATAAAGATGCGTGAATGACGCACAACAAATTTAAACATAGAAATCTCATTAACTAAAGTCATGCGATTTAAATAGCACTAACAGTTACAAGCACGAATCGCCATAAAGCCAAGAATCTGATGCTGGAAAGGGAAAATAACAAAAACAACGACAAAACAACAACACCGAAACTTCTAAACAATGGCTATAAACAATGAGATGTCTTACTCCACGGTTGGAGCTCAAACCATTTTTATGGTACTTGTTTAATCATAACATGGTAGTAAAATGCTCAATCTCGTATTTCAAACACTGCTGGTGTTGTTGGAGGTTTCCACATCACCGCCTCTTCTAAGAGATAATTTGTGATGAGAAAAGAAACCTACTACAGAACTGCTCCTCATGGAAACCCACTGAATATTGTCTAAGAACAAAACTGGATAGGCGAAATTACAGAAAGTAACCCCATGAGACAACACACAAGAACAACAAGCTGAATCGAATATGATGCGACATTAAATTGATGGTTACGCCATCGATTAAAGAAAAGATTAATTTCCGCATCATAAGACAAATCTAGTCTTAACTCCCCATTTATAAAACGATGTGTTAAATGGGTCACACGTCATCTTGGGAAGTTTTGACGTAGATCCTCTAACTCAAACACTGACATTAAGAAAGAGAGATTTGCTACAAAATCTCCAAATTCAGTCAAACAAATGGCCATTCAAGTCCGCGTAAGACATGGATTCCTCTAAAATCTTATCGAGATTCTCCTTATGAAAATCATCCAAAGATAGCTTAATTTTCATCTCTGAAACAACGATCGCCTTTGAAAGAACCAATTTTAACAAGGTATAGCAAAGGCGGGTGCCGCATGAACAACAAATACTATTTTAAGATCTCGAAGCAATGGATCGGTGCAAGTCCAAATGCCTTGACAAATTTTCTTAACCCTAAAGTAGTAAGACCTTTTTTCTTATCCCGATCCAACCAAATGATCTCTTCTCTAAGGATGAGACATAAATGGTACAAGAAAGATCAGGAAATGCAAGTATGCGTTATGGACAAAGAAGTGGTCGGAGAGAAGAAATTAGATCTTGGAGTATTAGTGAGGCAAGATCTAATGCGCAAACAAGAACGGAAAAGAGGAGATGATGGGGGCAACAATGAAAGAGAAGAAGGATATAGATATGGTTCGGCTAGAAGAGGAAGAAAGGACGAAAGAAAATAATTTAAGGAGGTTATTTGGATGCAACTTTTACGGTTGAGTCGTAGGTCCAAATTGTACCAAAACTCATCAATTAATTGACTATCCTAGCATAGCACTAAATGGTTAATTACCAAATGGGCTTTGCACAAAGGTTAAACCTTGATCGCATTAGGTCGGATTAAAATATTAATCGTCCCATGTCATCTTTTAAGATTTAACGCGATCCAGAAAATAATTATCCTCATCACCGCGGTATTTAAAGACTGTAGTTAAACTCCGAACCAACTCTAAGGATTTATAGTCTCTACAACGATGCTACGACTACACAATGAACGAATGAATTCTAAAAATAATTCAGCTAGAAATCTATAACATAAATTAAACGTATTTTCACTTTACGTAGTTGACAACAAACAGACGATTCAAAATTAAATACCTTAGAAATAAAGATGAAGGATTTTCCTAGCCTTTTCGAAGAAAATTTCAAAACTTCTCCAAAAATGGAATTTTATTATAATCTGACGGTTTCGTACTTATAAATCCATTTTATTACTGCTATTATTTATATTCCATTTTACATTTCAAACTGAAAAGGCCTTTTCATGTTCAAAAATGTTGGAGCTTTAAAATCTTATGGACTAATTGTGATAATTTCAATAATTATCCAATACATACAGAAAGAGAGATACTAAAAATCACAAGGATCAGGTATTTATTATTCTTAACTTCTTAAGTTTAGTGGCATATTCCTTGCCATTTCTAATTTCATCTTTCGTACCAATCAGTTTTTATTTATTAGAATTACACAATAGCCCTATAATTTTGAAACACGAATAGATTAAAATCTTTTAAAAAAAATGTATCTTTATAAAACTAGGCCCTCATAAAATCATTTTTCGAAATTGTCATTCCAAACCATTTAAACCCATTTTATTTTTCAAATAGTTTTAAATATAAATTTTCCTCGAATACAAGGCCAAGATCTCAAATGAATATTTCAATAAAGGTAGATTCGGAAATTCAACGAAGTAACGAATGGATATACCTCGTAATTATATTTCCAAAATAGATACAACCTATTAATGTGGACTTTTCCTATTTTGGATCGGGTAATGGTCTTAACCAGAACTACTAAACAAGATCAGAACCAAAGACAGTGACTATCTCGGTTGTAGCTTGATTTTTATATTATATATACTATTCCAGTTTTTAAACTCGAATCAGTTGAAATCCACCAAATGTCATCCTCATGTTCTTTATGATAAGATCACTAACGTATTATGGGGTAAGACAGAATTGGATAGAAATCCGAACTTAACATATTTCAACTCTTAGTCACTTAAAACCCATTTTAAATACTTAGGCCTACGAATAATTCATCGTCAAAATAAATTAAAGTCGGGTAAGAAAGATGAATAAAATAGAAAAGAAAATCGAATTACATTCTCTCACGAGTCTTAATCTAGCTAATTCTTCTGATCGTCTAACCTATGCTCTGATACTAAATGTAACACCCCACACTTTTCTGCACCCAAATTTCAACAAAAATCGAAACTCAAACACATCCAAGCATGGAACATGTAAATCTAGTACCTGCAATAAATAAGCATGAGCATAATCAGAGTACGATAAGATAACTCGCAGTGGAAACAAAATAGGATAAACTACTAATAATTCAAGTAACTAACTTTTTTTCTTAGTGATTCTAGCCTAACCTTGTAAATGTTTACACACGACTTTACTATTCTTCCCACAGTATAATACCGAGATAGGACGTTTACACATATATTTGTGAAGCCTTTATACCAAAGTATGGCTGGTCATTAAATCGAGGTTAGACCCCTAGTTACGGAGTTTCTATATATATATACACTTTCATTTACTCACCCCTTATTGTTTAACGCCTCACTATTAATGATAGATAGAGTGGATTCTTCCCGATCACTTAAGACCCTAGGTGTACCTATTGATCACTTGTTATTCCTCGAAGGTTTACCAACCTTAACATAAAGTAGAGGGCTCTAGCTACGGTCCCTACTGGTTAAGGCTTCTGTCATTCATGCATATACTCTTGCCCATGTAAGGTGAGAGATGGTACTTTATCGCTCATTATACCATCTAACTGACCTTATTAGATAAACCTTCAATCGCATATTGCTTCCCATATGATAGGTAGCCATATCTGACATTTTTAGTTTCCAGGTTTGGGTAGGCCCACATGCACCTGCCATTTAATAACCCTAAACTAAAAGACCTTTTCCCAGGTGGACTCTTCAACCCCAGCAGCTTAAGACCCAGGAAGCAGACTATACACGAGGGTTATTAGTTTCATACCCCACTAGCCTTTAATATTTTTCCCATATTGGGATAAAGTAGGCTACATAATTAAGTCATTCCCGTTAAGTCCATATATACGGAAATACTATACGCACACGATTGGCTATTGTCAAAGGTTCCTATGGTTAATAATGTTTCACATTACTAACCTATCAAGTCCAATTCTAGCTTTTATTTAAAAGTTCTACACAACTAAATATAGATAAGGAAAGCTATATCCTCTTTACACTAGGATACTTATTAAATATTTCCCTAATTGAACTTGGTATTTAAACGACAATTCAATACCCATAAATCACCTTTCTTTCTTATCCATAGGTTTAATGCCATTTATGACCACAACGGTCATATTTTCCTAAAGCAACCCTTAAATATGGATATTCTTATTTTATCAGTCCCAAAGTATCTACTTGTTGTACCCTGACATACAATTACTATTCTTATTTATTTATTTATTGGTTGGCTGTTATATATATATATATATATATATATATATATATATATATATATATATTCATGCACCGGGTCTCTCGCATTAAGTTGACTACTTGTGGATGCTGGATTTGCCTGTCGGTTCCGGGCCGACTTCTACCACAAGTTGAACTTAACCTTGTGTCTTATTACATTAATATTTATGCGTTAGACCCCTCATATTAAGTTGACCACCTGTGGATGCTAGATTTGCCGGTCAATTCCAGGCAGACTTCTACCACAAGTTAAGCTTAACCTCGTGTCCAAATGTGGTTATAATTCAAATATCCTAATTGGGGTGTGTAACATTTATCCTTATTAGATTTGGAATTGTAACCATTATCCTATTATATTTTCTTTCCCCAATCCACATTGGTTACAATTGTTATTTATTGATTTGCGGTCCTATTTGTAACAATTACTTATATCGATTGCTACCGATGGTCACCAAAAATATATTAATTTAATATGGATTACATTTACATATAAATTCAACCTTATCCAAACATTCAACACAATGTATATTTTTATCGTTTTACGCTGTTTTGGACAGAAGTTATTTATATGTTTCTATTTTATGTTTTTGTGCTATCAACATAGTTATTACTATTATTATTATTTTAAATTTAATAATTTGGTTAAGTCAATAACCAAAGATTCATTTTTGCATTCAATCTTGCCAAAAGGTTTCAATCTTACAAAAAGACTATTAGCCATAATCATTGTAAATTATGCCTAATTAGTGGAATTAACATATTTCAAAATCACAAGAAATATATGTAAATGTATAATTTAGAATAGTTGATGCAAATTACGCTTAAATATGTATATTTATATTTATATTTATATGGACATTTACACCACTTTTCCATTTTAAATCCTTTTTATCATACCTCTTGTGATTTCAAATTAATGCCTTTTTATTCTAAAGGAGGAAAATGACATATTTACAACAATTAAGCCAAACCCCAACAATATTGAATACAAATAGGCATATTTCTCTTAATATTACAATCACATAAGTCACAATCACATCTTTTTATCCAAATTCACATGATTTATTATTTAACACTGAACTAGAGATCTGGAATGTAACTACATCTAATTGGTGTTTAATGAGACTGATTTCCTGATCTACAGTGCTTTACAACAACTGCAATATATTTTACAACATAACTGTAGGAATATGTGTAAACAAGTTTAAAAATCCTACAATTAATATTATGCATAACCACAATTTACAATTCACAAGTTTTGACAATTTTTACAATCAGATTTGATAGGTGCTAATTCAATTACAATCATACTATAAGTAGATCTGATGAAAATAGGCATATAAACTTGAGATCTAATACAAACAAGATAAATACGTTATTATAAATGTATATATAAATTTCTCACTCACTTACAAGCATCCAAATCCAAAGTTTGAACCCTTTAGGCCTACAATTCCCAAATCCTTATAAATCTACAATTTATCTGAAAAATGGAAAATTCGAGATCTGTAGAGATGTAAGAAAATAGGAAGAGAGGGGAGAATCTATTGTTGAGCACTATTTGGATTCTTTTCCATTGGATCTGACAATCCTCTTAATCCTATGTGATTTGGATTTAAATTATTGTATAAGAATATATTTTTAATTAATTAAAAATTTAGGTTTGGAGTAGGAAAATGGTAGAGCTTCGCTGATGCCCACATATTTGTGTGGAAAATAATGAGGCTTTACCCCTTTATTTATAGGAGTGGAATTGTCCTTGGATCATTAGACTCATTTTAATTATCTTCCGTCCGTTCGTTAAAATATATATTATAAACTAAACCTATAAAATCTAGTCATCGCTGGGCGATCTGACTCCCAGTGGGTCGACCGCGTGGGCGTCATAACGCCCTATCAGGATGGTTTAATATGGTATGTTATATATATAAATTCTGATTTGTTTATTTTCCGTCCATTTTCTTGTTTTATCCGTAACTTTTTCATACTGACTCCGTTCGCGAAATTACAAATATAAAAGTTAACCAGTATTCCGAGACGAACGCATCAGTTAAAGTTTCATGGTCAAATTCCATCGTTTGCAGAAATTCTAATAATAAATTTATATTGCCAAAATTCCGAGTTGTTAAATACTCCCAAAATTTTGCGGTATAATCATAAACATGTTACTTTTTCATATACGTGTCACTTGCTTGTGCAAAAGTGTTAGTAATTAATAATGGAAATTTCAGGGATGTTAAGCCTTTGAGGATAACCGTTGGAATATTAATATTGGAAATTCAACCTTAATATTACATATCTCTGCTTAATCATTGAATCACTTCTAAATATTCAGTTTGAAGTTCAGAATCCAAGATTGGATCAGGCTCATTAATGAACGTCTGAGATGGAACTCTCATTTAAAGGAATTTTAAGCTTAAATGCTCACTTAATGAATGCCTCGTTATATTACAAAAAAAATAACTAAAAGAAAATACGGAGATCTCCAGACTCTCCTAAAATAAATTCTAAATATTTAGAACATGGAATATTAACCATTAAATCTCGTGAAGATGAGCTCAATAACAATCTACGTAGCACAGATTCCATTCTAGTTTCTACTGATGATGAATCGTCAACCTATTCTATTGATACTAATACTAGCACATGGTCAAGTCATTAAGCACTCATCAATACAAGGCAACACCATCAATATGTTATTTCACTGCCAGTTGCTCGCACAAATACGTACACGGACATTACCATAAGCAACACCTGTGTTTGCTTAATTTAAAGTTAAGTCATCACAGCATGGATGTAGCTGAAAATTGTCATTTTAATTGAGACATCTCAACGGTCCACTATTTGCATGCACAAGCAAAATATGCAAGCATAGAAAATAATGATGTGCATAAAAACAACTTACATAGATAACAAAAGTAAAGAGCTAGATTTGATGGTTTTCGAGAATAATTGTAACTTAAAATAACACAATTCAAGGGGAAAAACCGATGAAAGAAATAATGAAAAAAAAGTGTAGTGATGAAAAAATTCAAATTAGGTAAAAATCAACAAAACATTCTAATAAGGACAGCGACCCAAACAAGATTAGGGAGATCTGTACTAGTTAACTTGTAAAGCGTCGTGTGAAAAAAAAAATTGGTCATCAACAATTTCAATTGAATAACAAGATCGTGCAGATTTCACTTGAATAACTTGAAAGAAAACCCTCTTACTCATATGGATAAAACGACTACCTTTGGCTTGCCAACTATTACAATTTCCAAACATATGCATAAAAATACCTATCTCAGTCGCCTGATGGCATGTAAAATGCATAATGGTTGCCGCACTGAACAATTTATTTTATTAAATACATGAGTTACACTACATAATAAAAATTCCAACATGATAGTACACTCATCTATAAACCGCACTAGATCTCATATGCATAAAACTTGAGGAAAATCAGGGAAGATGATATGATACATTAAGAAAAGATGCAGTCCCAAGGATATGACTAGGAAGACATTCTAGGTTCAGCACATCCGGATAATCAACAAATGGGTTCACCTGGAAAAGTGTTTTCAGTAGTTAGATTAAATCAGAATTGCTGATAATATAACATGCAGGTATTATTAAAACTGCTATGTTCAACAACCAAAAGCTGGAAGTGTCTGCTAACCGATTAAAATCATTTTTCTTAATGTGAGTGGATCCTTGAAACAATACAGGTTGTAAAGGCACTATTTTGTTGTTTCTGAAAGGTTTTAACAAAGCCAACCGGTTTTTATATTAGGCGTAGCCACTTTCATTATAACAAATAATGAATACATGAGAAAATAGGAGCTATACAATTTGTCTAACTGCTACAATTCTAGTTGAAGTGCCAAAACACTAAGCAATACAAAACAGGAGAGTAGTTAGGCGCTACTGCTACAAAAAAAGACTCGCAACTAATCCCCGACCGAGGAATAGCTAGAGTTATCTCTAGATCCTATAACATTGGTATACTAAGAAAGGAGTGCTGCAAGGTTAGGAAGGTAACAAGGGTTCAAAAAACAAAATTCCCATTCCTAATCCTATGAAGAATCATAGAACAACGACCTGTTCAACTCACCTAGCTCACCCTCCGTAATGAGCTCAAACCCTTCACATACAACTTTTTATTCCAGTTTTCTGTAATCATCTTCCATGTCATTAACATATATATAATACATGTTTTATGTGGGATCATATCTCATTCCAAATTTGTCGTGAAACCAAGAGCGGTCACCAGAGAGCCAATAGATACCATCATACTCTTCAGAAGTACTATTATCGCCATCCGTATTATCATTCTCACCTAGGATAGTCGCATCCTGTACTGGGATATCAATCATAACATCATCGTCTACTCCATCTTTATCAACCATTCTATCATTTTCAGATGGGGTAGTCATGTCCTGAACAGGGTCCTGAATATCAATCGGTGGGCTGACAACTTTCTTGTCCCATTTCAAGACAAGCGGTCTAGGGAGGGGGTCACGCATAGAAGAGAGAACAGGAGCATGGGTAACGGCCGAAGGTTTCCATGTACAAGTTTCATGTATATGACCAAATGAGTTACATATGGTGCAAATTTATGGTGTCCAACCATAGCGCAATCTCACTTCAGCCTACATAATCTTCAGCAATTATAACTTTAATCGTCTCCGGAAGCTGTTTATCTGGGGTTATCTCAATTAAGGCTTTGGCATAAAATATTTTTTCTAGCAGTTGTATTCGCATCAAAGCACCTAAGTTTTCCAATGTAATTGGATAACCAATTAAGACCTAACAACGATTGCAAGACTGAGGGGATGTGAGAGAAATAGGATCATACCGGGATGGAAAGAATATGTTCCTTGGCTCTATCAACGATCGGGCTCCACAGAGTAATAATGAAAGTCTTCCCCCAATAATAGTAGGCTCATATCTAAGGACTTGAAGACATTCTTTTGGAAGTGAGAATTTCATGAAAAACATCGTTCGATCCAATCGAACTTGTTGGCTACCACGCAACTGTCATGCTTTACCACAATGTTCTTTGACAACCATATAAGGAGGAGGATTGGTATCACAGAAGAAACGTACCAAACAATCAGTCCAAAAATTAGCTCCTGCATCAATTATCTCCATTAGTAGAGCACTGACACCTTCTATCACATTATGCTCAAAATGTCTGGGCACATAAGAGCCCATGTTTCATGGCTTTCTTTCGAATAGAGAAGACCATCTAATTGTTTTTGTAGTCTCATATGGCGCAACATTCTTTCTTGCAGGCACTGCCACATCAGAAGCAAACACTGATACAGCAGCAGCAGCAGATTAGGTGTTGGATTTCGCAGTAGGATTTATTGCAGCACTATTTCGAACAATTTGTAGGCATGGTGAGTACGGGTTGGTTTTAGAGCTTTCAGCTGCAATAGAAGAGGTAAAACTACATTTCTCTTTCTGTACATTCTCATTAACATTGTTACTACCCATTCCATTACAGTCTTTTCCCATTACACCAGCATCAATGTCATTCAGAGGTTTCTCAGTGTTTGTACATTTACCTGTCACTGGGCCTTCCATTTCATTTGTCTTAGATGCATTGCCTTCAGTGTCCATTGAGAGGAACCATCAGCCAGAAGGCAGGTTATAGGAGTCTCAATCAGATCTGCTACTCCATACTTAGGCGTTGCATGCATAAAGCTAATCTCATTAGCTAACTGATGTAAACCAGTGGGTACTGCAGCTGAAGCGTTCGCGATACTTTGTTTGGATTGGGAGAATATTCTTCCTGAATGTGTTACGCTCATCTTAGTACGAGGCTTCGATTCATATTTTTCGTCATTAGAAGATTGAGGTGTTGATTAGATAAGAGAGCGGACATAAGAAATTGGAAGCTCGGAGGGGTAGAGATGCGAGGATGAAGCTTCTTGAGGAAGATCTGAAGGCAACGAAGAAAATAGGACAGTGGCCGCTATTAAAGTGACATCGGATTTTAAATGATGTCAAATTAAATATTAAGGTTATCGTATTCATTGATTTTGGGGCGTGTTTTACTTATTTTGATGTTTAATATTAGTAGTTTGTATTAGGTCATTTATTGTATTCACTATTCATTCTGATATATTTGCTTTTGTGCAGGCCGAAGAACGTGGATTAGAATCTGACCTTTGTTTAAGGGGAACAGAGAATGAATTTTGAACTATGAATTGTGAAGTATGGTGGATCAAATTCAGGTTTTGGATGTTTTGTCTTTTGTGTATTATGTTTTGTCTTGTCTTTTGTGTAATATGAATGGTAAACTATGAACTATATTTTGTTTTTTGTCTACTGAAGTTGACATCAATGAGAATTGAAAACGTATGTATTCAAATTGTCAACTCATGAATTTTTTTTTTTTTTTTTTGTTGGTTGTTATTTTATTTTGTTATGATGAATAGGGTTATGCATTATATTAGCTAATTATTATATTTTTTTTCATTCATACATTGCTCTTTAATTTGTTATGAAGATGCATTTTGATTGTTATTATTAAAAAATATGAGCAGTATATATGAATTGTATATATGACTTAACAATATTATAACATGTCAATTTAATAGCATCATATAGAAGATATCGAAGAACCATGGTAAAGCGGTAATACTATGTTATAAAGATTTTCACTATCATTGAAATTTAGATGTATTATAGCAGTATAGGTGAGTTATTGTATTTACGTAGCATAGTAGCAAAAAAGAGCTATGGAATAGTTATGTTATAGCGGCTAAAGTGTATTATAAATATTCTCGTTTTCAATGATCATATTGTTTGTTCATATATGTTCTATAATGCCTATGATTTTCATATTTGTCTTTTTTTACATACACGTTACTTATGAAATTATGTATCTTATGTTCTACTTATGATGAACTTTTTAATGTTTTGGATCTTTTTGTGTTTTATGTCTAACAATAATTCATGTTCATGGATCATATGTTGTAAGCACTAATCTATTTGCATTGTGTTATATTTCGGTTTTAAGCATATTACGATTTAGTGTATGATGATCTTTCATCAATTAAGAATAATAAACTGCTTTTGCAATTCAAATTTGAGTTACTATGTTTTTAATAGCATTTATAAAAATCATTGTGTAAGAATATCAGTTTTTAACATATCGTGTACCCCGAGATTGTTTCGATATGAACTTTAAGACCCAAGTGGAAATCCGAGACTAACTCCCGAGTTGGACTCATCTCATCCGAGATCTCTCCAGATACGAGATCGAGTCTCTAAAATTCCCGAGACAAAACGCGATCGATATTCGAGATCCAAAACCTTGGCCTTTTTTATAACATGTGGATATTCAGCATTTATTGAACTCCTATATAGTCATTAATAGCGGTTGTAGGCCGCTATAAAATACCATTTCTGTTGTACTGATTTTAGAACTAATTTCTCGGGTTTTATATTCAAAACATATTTTCAAATTTCTTTGAAAAACCAAACCAAAATTAATTATGACAAGGAGAGTGATCCTCCTACCGAAGCATGGTATAACTCTAAAAACAATAAGGAGTACCCAGTATGTATTTCGCTTCCTCCTCAACAGCACCTAGAGTAAATGAATATACCAGGAGAGTCTTTCGATCAAAAAACTCCCAAAAGCCTAATTTAGCTATAACTAAATATCTCATCACATAGTTTTTTTCCAAATTTCATGGGTACCATCTTTTTCAAATTGACTGGATTTAAGTCCTAACACAACAATAACAAAAATTTATAAGTCGTAGCCTATAAAATCACATTTTTAAAAAAAATTCTTGGATGTCACCTTTTTCAAATTCACCGAATTTAAGTCCTAACATAACATCAACAAAATTTGTGTAAGCTGTAGCCTCTTAAATCATACAATCAATCCATTCAAAGCAATCAAATTCACTACAATAGAGTCACCATATTGCGATGGTATAGAACAGTTGTAAATGACTTTTTACAACGGTAATTACACCATCATATGTTTAGAAGTTGTAATAGACAAATCTTTTACAGCTGTGTATTAACGTTGCATCTAGATATTGTCATATATACTATAACAACTATTGGATAACAGTTGTAGTAATAACTACCCCAACTATTATGCACCGTTGTAACCTCGTAATTTTTACAACTGTTTATGACAGTTGTAATACACTTTGTTACAACTATAATTGACAATTGCGTTTTAAATCCCAAAAAGTAATACATACACTATTTATTCACATTCACATATTAATAATAACATAATTCATTCATATATTAATATTGATATAATTCATATATCAATGAAACAAATATAACCAAATTAGAATCATTCATATATATTAGTAATCATAGTATTCGATCAAAATATATTACATACCCAACAAAATAATCTAAAGTAGTCATTCACATCATTAACTAAACTGTTACTAAAATCATTGGTTAAACAATTCAAAGTGATTATTTCAACAACTACAATGACTATTTCTTCTTCTCAGCTGATAAACAATTCAAAGTCTCTCGATAATCTGAGAATTTAGGCATACGAAATACATTAGTTAAATTCACCTGATGTTCATATCAACATGCATGTAATTACTTAAATTCACAATTATGATATAAAAAGCAAACAACAAACAATGAAATATTGTGTAAAAAACACGAAAAATGAGATACCTTAAAGTTATTGATGAGGAGAAGCTGTAGCAAGGAACAAATAATTGGTTATTTGAATCACTTAAAAGAACAGAAATAAACAAATAAAATGTCATAAAAGAACCATGCAAAGGACCAGAAATTAAAAAACACTGGCTGAGATTTGTTATTTGAATCACATACATGTACAAAAGTTACTAATTGAATAATAAAACGAGAACATATAATTTTTCATGAGAATCTTACTAAATTGCAATTCCATGTTAGGTAATATAAGGGAAAATGAACAAAAATTTGACAAAAATATAATGTGCTCGAAATAACTGAATGCACTAGCTCTGTTACAGGAGTTGCACTTGCAATCACGCAAGTCTTCTTTAAGGATTTGAGGAACTAAGAAAGTCCATGAGAACAATAACAATGCATATCTACATATCACTAGGGATATGTAAAAGCAAGAGGATTGTTTTCTCGAAATACTTCATTTGTAGTTGCTTCCATGGGCTATGTATTCTTCATCTTGATTACATTTGTATGATGGTAATTGATTCATAGGTTGCAAGATGATCAGTATGTGTATAGCTAAAATTCAGTTTTTTTTTCAATCTTTAATTTTAGAAATCAAAATAAAATAGTCAAAACCAAGTCATAAAATATAGGATTGTGTCTTAACATACCTGGTGATATATAAGCTCTAATTGTCCTCTCAATGCCTTGTATACCCCGATGGTGTATCATATGCAAACCAAGTATATTGAACCTTTCACTAGGAAGATTATATGAACATAACAAAGTTAGATTGTGAATTAAGGGTTAGAAGCAAAAATATGGAACATGTATTATTTTATAATTATTACTTAAAACGCCATTGTTGATGCAAACAAATAGTTAGATAGCAACTTGCAGCTACATCTCCAACATACTTTAGACCAATATTTACACTATAAATATAATGAATGAACCATTTACATTGTACTTAATCTTAAATTTTAAATAAGATCAATATTTAAGATCTCACCTATCTTCAATAGGAAGCATCACATCTCCCTTCCATGACTTAACCCGTAACGACCGAATTTTTTGACCGCCTCAAGTCGTTAATTAAACCCACTCGAACCATTCAAAACGAATGATTGTTACTGCTTATGAAGTTGAAAAATCATAACAGAATCATAGACACAGAACATAGAATATCTCACAGTAGAAGTAAAATTTATACAATATTACAGAATCTTTAAATTTAATGATATCAGAGAACATAAATAATATAGATACCACGGAAGGCTAAATACAAAATCTCACTGGTATAAGAATATACTGACAGAGGTGCAGGTAACTGCATAATAATATATGGATGATTGGATCTCCAGCAAATATCAAGCTCTAGTAGATAAATATCCAAGTTATAATGCTCGGTCTGACCTAAGCATTTTGCAAGGAATAAAACAAACAAAATACTCGAGTCGGGACTAACATTCTTATATAAATGAATCAACTAACATGAAATGTCTAAATGGAATGCATCGGTAATTTAAAGGATGGTTGGGATTCCAATTCCTTAAGGATCCATGAAACTAATACATCTAGTATAATAAGCTATTACAATGGTGTATATTCAATAAAGTAAGTATATCAAAATAGCGTAAGCGGGATTACTATATTTCGCTTACACCGTTTATAAGCCTTGTAGTCTATACATTACCGTAAATTCACCATACTGGTGTTATCAGAGGGCACTCCATAGAAAATGATGTCAAATCAAAATCGTAGGGGGCTCGATCGGGATAATATGACAAGACACACGAGGAATACTCAAGGTAGGATTCTACCTGATTGCGGCCTTCGGGCCAATGGTAACGCATAGTAACAACTACCGCCCACCTCGAACAACACTCCCATAATCAAAGGGTGCACCCAAATTAATCACAACAGTCATAGAGATGGTATCGAAGAAGCATGTTCGAACATAGGTGCGCCCTCACTTAACCAAGGTATGACACATGTTTTAGTCATTTTAATTATGACCGAAGGTCAAGGCCAATCCGTCATCGTTTTCTTTCCTCCATACCATCCTACTTTGTTCTAGAATCTCCACCATATACATAGTTGTTAAAGTGGTGACGAAATTGGCAGGGGGTATAACATCTACCGACTTCGATCCCTTTAACAATCAAACTTTTACATTTTTCACATCGTGGCCATTAGATTTGAAATCATATTTTGAGTATCAAAAATCGATTTATTTTGAGTAATTCCTTCAAATCGATTACACAAATAAGTCATCATTGGTTCAACTAAGATTCCAAATCCAATATGCACCATTAACCCTTTTCAAACAATTCGAGTTTAGATTTCAATTCCCAAAATATCGTTACTACCCGAAATCTTCATTCTAAATCACTTTGGATTCATTAGCTTGGATTGGATTTGGATTAACTTAAATTTATTAAATGTTTATAATAGTAACTTGGAGAATGGTGTAAGATATTAAATTAGAAAATAGCGAATATATATACACTTATGTGAATAACTGAAAATAGTTTAAAAAATCTTTAATTTCCAATAATGGTCATAGGTCATATATTTAATTTATAAAATATGCTTGGGAAGGTAAACATCTAAAATACAGTATCTAAACATACTTATATAAACAGTTGTAAAATAATTATAAAATAGCTATGAAGTTTATATAGTCGAAATGGTTTTTAAGTTTATTTGTTAAAAGAAAATATTTTGTAAACTAAGTAATGTAGAAAGAAATTACCTTTGTGAAAATATAATTTGATTTAAATAGCATGATCCAAATCCATTCCAATTGAAATCCGTCTTCCAAAATTCGACTTCCAACCATTTCTTTTCTTATTCCAATCAATTTTCATTCATTGGTTTGAAATTAAATTCTCCTCATAACCTAAAAGAGAAATGCTAAGCATACTCTCCCTTAGGGAGAGTGAGCTTGTACTTGCCACCTAATTGGTGGAAATGAGTTGGCATTTATTATATCATACATAACTAATGATTGGTGCCAACTCATTTCCACCAATCAGGTGGCAAGTACAAGCTCGAGCTTAGCATTTCTCAACCTGAAATACTTCCAAACCATTCATTCTAAGTTAAATTTAACCTACCTTCTGAGATCACATATGATAGTGGTTTTCAAAATAGCTTCAGTGATTAGTTAATAAGTCGTTACTTAAATCGCTATTAAATCAATTCGAAACTTACTATTTTCCCACTCAAAATCTTATATCGAGTTTTTAATATTTCCATTGGCTTGGATTTAATCAAGAAATCATTCAATTCTTTCCCTTAAATCAAATTCAATAGATCAAATCTATACTGTTTCAAACTAATATTTTGCAAATTCTTTAAAACAAATCTGCATTTCAATATTCAGTTAATTTCCTCTTTTATTGGTTTGGATTCAAAGTCTTCTTAAACGGGAAATATTTCCAGATCATTTCTTTTAGCTAAAATCCATAAAAGTTGAATCCAATCTTAATATATCAAGTAAGGTTCATTAAACCTTCAAAGCAAATTCATTTAGTAAGAAACTTAGCGTAAATCTCCAAAATAAATTTAATAACAATCTTGATTACTTGCCTAACTTCAAGTATAGATCTTTTACAAATATATTTCAACACTTCCCATTAAACCAAATCTTATTCGCTTAACCAAATTTAAGATAATTCAAGAAAAATCCTTTCAAGATTCCATTATATAATTTTAAGTTACATACAGTTCTTTTCGAACTAAATTTATAACTTTATAAAATTATATCTTTATATCAAGGGAAATATGCTAAACTTTAAACCAAATCTGTTAACTAAAAATAATTTGTTGAATCAAATTTTTTAACTAATATAAGGTAAACCATGGTTATATTATACAAATCAAATATATTGAACATCTTGTTTTTTTTTTTTTTTTTTTTGATGCAAAAAAGGTAGTGAATCGCTAGATTCACGCCTTCATTCATTCATTAAGCATAAAACAAGTACAACGTGTTCAGCATACATAGAGCTATCTACTAGTTACAATAGTTACATATATTTACATAAATATGTACAATCAAAATACATGCACCATCTTGTTTAAACAATATTAAATCAAAAACTTAAGTTTACACCTCATTATATTAAAACAAGTTTAAGATTCAGTTCGATAAATTTCCAATATTTCTCTTTATTTAAAAATTTTATTTCAAAATTTTATTTATTAAAATCGATACGTACTTGTAGCATTTTTGGAAATAGTTTTTTATTGACCACAGCGTCCGTATAAAATTTTCTACCTTATGGTCAAGTGCTACATATATGTATCATTTCGATTCGTTTTAAAGGAAATTTCGAATCCCAGGTATACATCATTTCAACCCATATCCTGAATCGATCCGAATTCATTTCTTAAGTCTATACAATTCATTTGGATGTATCTCATTTCAACCCATGGTGATTTCCTCGAAGTTTATAGGGAACTTGCAAGGTGAGAGCAATACAAAATATAACATATCATACATCGCATTCAAATGTGTCATATACGATGGTATTGTGCGTGTTACATGTGCACAATCACATAATAGATATTATTAGAGCAACTTAATATTTCATTTAACATATCAAGTTTTTAATTCACTTAATTTTCAATTAGTCGTGAGGGAGGAAAACTCACCTTTCGAGGCAAAAAGACGAATATGACACTGACAACAAAACTGAAGCGAACGCGATATCCAAAATAATGGCTTCAATGAATTTATATACACATACGCGTACATTGTACATAAATAAAAATTGAAATTCCCAAGCATGATGAGACCCAACTAAACTACGAACCCTACCCAAAATTTTAATGAATCCAAATCAAACTAAATCCAATTATATTCATATATATTCCAATTTATAAAAATTCAGTTACTAACAAATGCGATTTAAGAAATATGCCAAGGCTTTACGATAGACCAACAAGGCAAATAAATGAACCCAGATCCAATCTTGACCCCAACAGTAAGCCCTAAACCAATGCAGAAACCTTTCAGGCATTCTGTCGAGCACCCTGAGTGCCTGCTGTAGAGATTAAGGTTTTCGAATGGGTTGAGGGAGATAAGGTCTCAGGTTTGGGAGTATGCAGGAGGCTTCGAAGGTGCCAGTGAACGCAAGGCTCGCATGTGACTACGGTGATCCTGGTGGCTCCGATCTGGTCGCCGTTCGACGTTGCTCTTTTTGTATGTATATAAATGGTTCCAGGTTGAAACGAAGAGGGGCAGAAGGCTTTCGAAGAGTGGATCGCGGGGTGTCCGACATCGATGGCAAGGAGGCTGCGACATGGGTGAAACCTGGTGGCGGTGTGCATTACTGCGATGGTGAGGAGAGGAATATGGCTTTCGCGAGGCCAACAGGTAGGTGGTTCGACGTTGAGAAGTTCTGGCATCGCGTTGGTGGCACGAGGGATTGGAGGTCTGCTTCTCCGGCGTGAGGAGGAGAATTTCAGTGGCTATGGACAGACAGCTTTGGGTTAAGGATCTCATCCTGTTTTGGGGAAGGAAGACTTGCGTTAGAGAAAAAGGCATGCATTTGTTTTTCGTTTGTTTTTCCTTCCTCTGTAGCTTCTGATTTCTCCCTTTTTTATTCTTTTTGATAAGTTTTGGGTTAAGTATTCAGTAAGTCACGGTCAAGAATATAATCAACTTTCCGTTTATAAAATAGGGTCCTCCGTTGAGAAGTTTCTCGCTATCTTCAGCATTTGTGAATCTGAGAATGAAGAACCCATTTTCTGTAGTAAATATTTCAAAAGAACCACTCGGATTCCATGTTCTTACCACAAAATTCATGAAATAATGATATGGAGGTTTTTCTCGAAAACGTATGCTACAATTGAGAGTTCCCATTTACTTTCAGTACGGTTGCATACTTCTTCGGATGCCACGACTATTTTTTCATCCCCAATCGTTTCTATTGGATCAATGAACCTCAGATCAACGTTCGATTCTTGGTTGTTTTTCTTAACAAGATCCGCCCATGAAGATGCTTTTAAATCTTTCTGAATTAGGGAATGAGACTTAATCTTTCTGAAATAGGGAATGAGACTTGATTAAACATCCAATCTCACCATGGACTAAACTAATTAAACTAAATAAACATCGCAAAGAGTTTATATCTACCCGATGCAAATTAAAAATAGAAAACTTGTAATTTTAGAATCAAACGAACCGATAAGAAATTTTCCAAACAAATAGTGACCAGGAGAGTGCGCTCCTCTGATCGAAAGTATACCTCTAGAATATACTGAGAACTCTGATGGCTCTCGGAACGTCCAAGTCGGACCCCATACAAAATCTGAGAAACCGAGTCTTTCACATCTGCACTCGAACACAACCGAATCTTATCTACAGTAAATGTGATAATACCCTAATGGGAGCAATCCCACATAGTTAGACTTTCACTTGCTCTTTTGGTTCAACCATTTCAGACAAAGGATAACTATGCTCAAAGAGTAACAAATCTTTTTAATTTTATGATACAATTCAAGAAAGATGAACCAACAGTTGTTAAATCAACTATCAAGAATATTATAAATGAGTATATGGAAATTGAATCACATTACCATATCACTATTCATCGGTCCCAAACATATATTATCTCTTGGTAAAATATAAAGTCGAGCAGGTTAAGGTAGCGTTACCTCTAGGCATCACCCTGACAATGTGCTCAATCTTCGAGATATGGAAAAGTTTTTATACTTCAAAATCTAGTGATAAAATTGTAACTAAATATTTTCCATATAAGCAATATCAATTTTCTTTCCATACCCATATCGAAAAAATTTAAACTTCAAAAGTCAAACTTGTGCTTGGTTTTCTAATTTCATATATTTGAAAGAAAACACTTTTAAAAATATTCTTTAAAGTGATAGTTTTAAAGTGCTGGTTATAAATTAAAGTGTATTTTAAAGAAACGTCAAACTTAATGTTATATAAACATTGTTTTCCATTAACCAAAATACTTTACCCATGGATTTAATTTCAAACCAATTCAATTTAAAAGCACTTCTCATTTAAAAACTATTGTTAATAAAATTTAAAGGATATTATTTACCCCTAAAGGATATGAAATTAGATTAACACGAGTTATTTTTCCCAAAGGAAAATAAATTAAATGCCAAACTTTATTTATAAATTATAAAACAAATTTTATCACCCCATAAGATAATTAATCACATTTATGATCTATAAAAATAAAACAACTAATTTGTTTTTAATAGTTTTTAAATGATATAATTAAGTTTCAAATCCTTTTATAATTCGGTTAATTATTCTTAAATCCTTTTTATTCGATAAATTAAACTGCTTTTATTCACTTTCGTTAAATCAAATTTATTATCTTTTAAAAACATTTAATGGAAAACAATATAATTAAGTTCAATCCTCATCAATTAAAATATGAATCTAAACTAAGGCATCATTCATTTAAAATGGTTATTACCGTTAAACATCAATAATAAAAATGATTATTATTTTGAAATGTTCATTTATTAAAATGATTATTAAATATAGATTTTTGATAACCAAACGTATAACTAAATTCATTTATCATTTGTTAAAATGAATAATCACATTTCAATTTATTAATTAAATACATAATTAAACTTAATTATCAGCAGTTAAAATAAAAAAATGAATCTCATTATCATTACTCGAATAATAAAAAAAATTACAAATATGATTACTTAAAATGATAATTTTATTCAAATATCGATTCTATGAAAACTTAAGCTTAAATTAAAAAGGATGTCTAGTTTATTTCAGTCGTTGAAAATCGAAACTATATGAGAATAATCATAAGTAAGTAAATTTGATCAGAATATCAAAATTAATAAAATAGCAGAGCGGTGGTTTATTTAGTTAACTTGATGTCAATTAGAATAAGTTCGATTAATTTCTAAACGGTATTTATTTGGTCTCGTAGATAACATCAAACATATGTGTTACTTTTTTCTTACATCAAAATTAATAGTGTAATTAATTCGATTAAGCTATATTCAATAATGTTAAGGTTCCCACAAGATCACTACACAATTAGATTTTGAAAGAGGGAAGAAGATAACAATAACAAGCCACCAAACAAGCCTTTATTAATCCACCAAATTATTACAATGAAAACCTAAAAATAATTGAGAATTTATCTCAATCCCGAAAAAACAAGTTTTTCTTTCCTTCAAGTTCAAGTAATTCTCTCCCTAATGAAATGCTTATATATGCAAATAGAAAGACTAGGTCTAAAACCTAATTGGACCCTAAAATATCTCAGAAATAAATACTTCTTAAAACTTGCTCAAAACAAATCTTATCAATTATGCCACCTAAAAAGGGAAAACAATATCTATCAGAATCTCATTAACTAGGGAAAGCAATATCTACCCTGTCTCCCTCTTAGAAAAATTTCCTTCCATTTAATCTGATTTAATATACCATCTTCTCCACCTATGATTGAATATAACAAATCACAACACTCCGCCTTGATATGAAATCTCTCCAATAAACTCCAATCTCAAAACAAATCTACCACTTATAAATGATGCATCTCCCATATGAAATGCACCTCCCAACAATAAATTCCAAATTGCTTATAATACCACAATGGTCTCCATATAGACTTTGTGGCTTTACATTGATGGCTCCACCTTGATTCAGATGAACTCACCTCTCCAAATCCAATTTGAGAACTCATAACATTCTCCACCGTTTTTCCAAGCAATTCATATATATGTTACCATTTCCCTGTTTTGCGCGCAGAAGCTCCTGTTACCCCTCCAAACCTTCGTGACTCCTCCTCTAGTCGAGAAATTGCAGCCTTTTTGTTCCAACTGTCCAATTGAAGCAAGATTCTTCTTAATTTCCGGGATGTACCTAACGCCTGTTAGCTTCACCACCTTTCCATCATTCATCTTCAATCGGACTGAACCTATGCCTTTAACATGCAAATCTCGACCATCGGCGGATTCCACTTCAGCAGATTGTTCTTCATAATCAATAAATGCTTCCTTTTGATGACATACGTGGAAACAAGCTCCCGAATCAAGTATCCAATCTTTGCTTTCGCCTTCATTAACACATAAAACATTGCCTTCAAGTTCCAATCCAAGATTCACCTTACTATCATTGTCCTTTTGTTCATCCGACTCTTCTTCCAATGCCTTCATCTTCTCCTATCCCTCTTAACCTTATGATAAAATCTCAGTTGATGACCGGGTTTGTCACAGTAAAAACAAACGTATTCCTTTCTCACGTCTGTTCTATTAGATTGCCTTTCCATATTTCGTTGATTAACCCTTCTTGCAATAAAAGCTTTTTCAATTGGAGCTTCAATTTCCGTTGCCTCCTTATCTTTTCCTTCCATAAGGCTCGTCCTCCGCATCTCCTCATTAAGCAAGCTACTGACCACTGAACCTACTGAAACAACGCCATCCAAATTTGAGTTATTCAACGCAACCACAAGTGTTTCTCAACTCTCCAGCAATGAACTCATCATCATTAAGGCTTATGTTTCATCATCCACCTTAAAATTTATGGCAGCCAATTTATTCACAATTTCCTGAAAATCATTAAGATTCTTTCCAATTGATCCACCTTCCTTAATCTTCAGATTCACTAACCTTCTCATAAGAAGAGCCTTATTTGTTGCAGAGTTCTTTGCATAAACCCCTTCCAATTTCTTCTATATGATATATGCAGATGTTTCATTAGCAACGATATGAAACACTGTATTATCCAAAAAACATCGAATAGACGCAGCAGCCTTCCTATCCAAAGTCTCCCATTTTGCTTCGGATAGATTGCTAGGTTTTTCCCCATTATTCTCCAGTGGCTGATGAAGATCATTAAGATAAAGGAAATCTTCCATCTTCGCCTTCCATAATCCCCAATTTCTTCCATTAAGCTTTTTAATAATTGTTTTATCTATATTCAAACCCTCTCCAAAAAAATTGTGTAGAAGGCTCTGATACCAACTGTTATGTAACGACGGTCGGAGAAAAGCCCCCCTTCCTTGCACGCATATGAGCTGCCACACAACTCCCATATAACATAAGGAATCCATGTTGTTACGTGCCTATCAACTCATATTTGTACTCAACTCCTTTAATTTATTCCATGGTGTGGGACTATTAATTCCAACCCGTCATTCCTCCTTAACAACATGCGAGGCAATCCTAACAGTCTCCCCCTTGACTCGCATCCTACGAGTATCTTTTGAGAACACTGCCTTGCCTGCATGGCCAGTCCTAACCTTCAGCTCTGATACCACTGTTATGTAACGACGGTCGGAGCAAAGTCCCCCTTCCTTGCACGCATATGAGCTGGCACACAACTCCCATATAACAAAAGGAATCCCTGTTGTTACGTGCCTACCAACTCATATTTGTACTCAACTCCTTCAATTTATTCCATGATGTGGGACTATTAATTCCAACCCGTCATTCCTCCTTAACAACATGCGAGACAATCCTAACAAACAATTCATATAGAACCGTATACCAATTATGAATATATAATAAAATTAAAAATGTATGATAGTAATTCAAGATTCTATATCAAAATCTCAAACCAAGTTTAAACCATTTAATAACATTTCAAGTTGTTAATTTGTGATTCTACATTTAATTCAAATAATTAATCAACTAGATCAAATCAAACAGCTAATGGATAATATAACAATCTAACCAAGCCAAACAACTACCAGCTTTCACAATCAAGCAGATAATCAATATTTTAATCTACTTTATAAAATGCTGGTAAACCAAAAAGGTGAGTTTTATTCACAGAGATTTCCAATCGGCGTTTTGCGTTCCAATTCGAATTAAAATTGATCAGACGTTCGATTTTAGCTAAATATCCAACAAGCTCTAGAAATGACTAATTCGTTTCTAACGCGAAGACATCGACGATACTAATCCAACAGAACCAATGGCGTTTGAATTTGATTTCATATGAGCAAGATATTGCTTTTATAAGAAATCTAACTAATTCAATTTTATTAAGCAACTAATTAGATAATTAAGTTAATTACCCTAGTTAATAACTTCTTCCCCCCAACTATGTTGAAACCTACAAGTGCACAACTCACCAAGGCTTTCATTCTCTTTCTTCCTCCTAACCTTCACATTTCATGAAACACTATGTTGTCACTTCCAATGATCTTCTCTCTGAATTCTCCCCTTACACATCACCTTATGAATGACTCTGACGCCACCCTAGGAAACACATCCCCAAACTTTACAACTACTGCCACAGTGTCGCACGACACTTCATGCCACTAAAATCAACCATTTTCTTCCCAGAGCAGCTACTTTCCTTGCTTAATTCGAAAACAAACTCCATTTAGGCTGTTGATGATCATATGATCACAAAAATCAAGCCCTAGCCAAAAAATATTGTGTTAAAACTGTCTTGGGATCCAAACTATCACCCTAAGCTATCAGGTGGACATGGCTTTGATGAGAAAGTCCATGCGAACTCAAAGAAACTTGTTTTGGCATTTATCGCTCGATAAATCATGAGATATTGAATTTATATGTTTATGCTACTTCAATTTTCAGTGACAGCCTTAGGTAGAATGGAAGTGGAGTATAAGGAGAGACAACGAAGTGATATATGATGAGTTATCTAAATTTTGGAAGTGGAGATATTTGATTTATAATGATTTTCTTGGTATCTTGTTACACAGTTTTAATTTTGAAAATGTACTCCAAACGATGAAACAAAAATACCGTCGCGCTCAGTTTTCCAATATGATTCTAAAACTATATAAATATACACTAGTAACTGGATTCCCAAAAATCACAAAAACACTATTTTGTCGCTACAAAATCAAATTATAACACTATAATTCTAATTGCCAAACAATACGTGTTTTTATTGCGCACAGTAGCACAATAAGCCTGATCATCGCAAAACTTGACAACTTACTATAATTTACTATTCCAGATCTGATGAAACTGGTTTCATCAAAAGCCAAGACAATTTGCAAAAATTGATATTTTCCACATTAAAATATTATTTTATATTCCAAACTATTAAATTCAAACTATTTGTCATTATTCATAAACTTACAAAATGAATTTATTATCGATATTAATTAACTAAACAAAGTCAAAGAAAATGATTGAATCCGTTTAATAAGTATTTAATTACTAATTCAACTATTTAAACAACCACTAAATTGTAATTCAACTTATTAAATTCCAAAAATCCAACTATTTAAATATTTAAAATTAATTATTTAAAATATAATAACTAAAATTTTAGATTCTTAAACCGCTCCTCCATTTTTACTTTCAGATAATTATTTGGGAAGGACAACGAATCTTCCACCACTTCATTCTTTGGTTGGATTCGAAATTTAGATTTATTTTAGAATTTTAATCTCCTTTGTTTTATTAAATCTATTTCTCCTCCTCCTCTAAATCTAATAAATATGTATACAAACTTATGTTACAAGTGTGTGTGTGTGTGTGTAAAGAAGAAGATCTATTTTAATTTTTGTCTTTAGTAGTTGATGAATATATGTATGGATTTGACTACAGTGTAGGAATTTTTGGATTACGAAAACAAAACATTAACATATCCCACAAGATTTCTATGTGTGAAATGCCAATTCTTAGTTATAGATATCGATTTCAATTACATTATTTTTGTTTGCTATAATGGGTTTTACAATTCTTTTGTGGTTAGGGACTTATTCTACCTACAATATCTTAAATTCCACTATTAGGGATCGAAGCGTAAAGTACATAAACCTTTATTTTATACAAAAAATGCAGCATTTCATTAGAGTAAGGTGTTAAATGGTAATCAAATTAAGATTTGAAATTTTGACTGAGTTTCAATGATTAAGTAATTTCTATTGAGATTGTTGCATACAAGTCTGTGCTTACTTTGGATAATATTGAAATCCCTTATTTTACTATTGGGATACTTTATGTTATGGAAATTGCTGGAACGAAAAAGAATACGAATGGTATTATGAGAAGAATTAGCGTCCGACGTGAGGAAGGGCGAAATCCGACGCATTATGATTCTTTTCTTGTTAGGATCTTGTGTGTATATATATAGTGTAAACGTTTTATTATGGCATAATAATTACATATTAGATTCGGGCTTTAGATTAAATACCTATTAGTAAGGTAATTTATTGATTGTTCAACTAGCAATGAAATCCTAATTATGGCATAATAAGGAATTTTTTATAGTAATCTAATTTGAGTCGATGAGATAAATAGTATTAACACGGAGTGGACATAAGGTAATTTATTGATTGTTCAACAAGCAAAAAAATCCTAATTAGAAAGGACACATAAAAGTCTATCAACTAATCTGGCTACCAATAATAGGATCTTGGGACTGACTTGGGATACCATTCATAATAAGTTACATGAGAACATAAGGTCAGTCCCAATTCTATAGGATAGATTAGCCTAGTTAATTTAGCTACCAGTTCCTACAAAATGGTCGCACTAATGTGAGACATCATAATGTTATAGGCCATAAGATAATGAACCAGCTTGAGGAGTTATTGAGATATTAAGTGGTTGTTTGAGGGAATCCATCACTCGAAGTATTAAATGGTCAGTGTTAAAGTTGGAACAAATTTTCTTGTAAGGTCAGCTTCAACTAGGTATTAAGCGGTTAGTTGAGGTCCTTCCTGAGAGAAGTATTAAGTCATTGAAAGGACATTTATGCAACGTTAGCTAGATAGTCATATGGCGCACCAATTCTTCTGTGCCGAAATTCGGTGTGCCCTGTGTCCCCAACCAATCACAGCCCCCTGATTTTCGCTTTTTACAGTTAAACCCTTTAATTGTCCGGGGACTAAAATGCAAAAAAAAAACAAAATAGAGAGATTTGATTGGAGGGGACATGGGGCATAGGGGAATTGGACACATAAGAATTGGTCTCGTCATATGGAATAATCCAACTTAGGAATATGAGATATGGGGTCTACCTTCATGAATATATTAAATGATCAAAATCTGCTTAATTCCTCTGAATATATTAAGTGGTTAGGATATTATCTCCCACATGCATGGACATTTATTGCGTTAGAACTATCGATATGAAACCTACTTTTGGAACGGAAGGTGCTAAATGGTTGCTTAGAGCCAGTCTCCTTTCCTTATATGAAGTACTAAACGATTTCAAGTTATATAATTAGAAAATCTACTTCATGCATAAGATGTCATAAATAACATAGGGCCTACTTTTATTGAAGTCTTAGATGGTCAGAGTTTGCCTCATGTCCTTATGCGAAGTATTAAATGATTTCATCATATGACATGTTCTTATTTCTAAATATAGTGTCTGTACTATTATAAGAAAGCTTGAGGTTTTCGTTCAACGAAACTTGTTGTTCTGACCCTATTCCCATTATACCACATGATAGGTAGAAGTAATGAAGGATTGGAGTTAGGGGAGGATGATGGTGTGACTTTTAGGGATATGTTCATGTATTATAATTAGTATTTTCAGTAGTTGTACTCATAAATACTTTTTTGATTATTGTTACACCTACAAATGAGATACTAGATATTGTTTCTGGTTTTTAAATATTTGGAAATGATTTAAATAATGAATGGGTATAAGTTTACTTTAATACCTACGTTGTGAGCTCTTAAAGCGTAGATTTGCTTCGTACTATTTTGCTTTACTAACAACTAACCATGGAAGGGGTACAAGTATCGATGGAACTTTTTTGAGTCAGGACTTAGGTATATTTCGAGGCAGGTTGTTGCAAATATAGTATGTGTTCACCAAAATTCTGTTAAAACCCCAAGACGATGTGGCCCTTGTAGAATTCTTGTACTAAAAAGTAATTTACTCAGGTCACACATTCTTATAGCTGAATCCTTCTAATGCTTGATCCTTTTTAAACTCTTAAATTCTTTGGAAATGAATCCCTCTGGAAAAAAAGATAGTAGTTATATTCTTGTAGCCTGAATCTTTGAAATTTCCTTTAAGTAAAAAATCCAGCTTTACGTAGATTTTATCCTTTTCATCTTTACTTCGGTCGGGGAATCTTATTCCCTTCGAAAGATATGATAGTTCATGGGTTATATGAGTTAACCTTCATGTAGATTAATACCTCTTGTTGGGTTTCGGAAGGTTTATGTAGTTGACAATTTTGTCTCAGGAAAAGTTCGTAGTTTTGAGTAACCTAATTTGTTCTGGTGACCTTGGGAAACCTTCGATAAGCTTAGGTTTAGAGATTTAGGATGAAAATCCTTGATGAGGTCTCACTAATATTATTTTGTTTATTAAGATCTTCCAGTGAATCTGGAGGCATTCTTGTAGAAATATTCCATTTGATGCCTTTGATGTTAAACTAGCAAAGCGATAAGATGATTATAATATAATAATTTAAAAGTACAATGTCATTACTTCAACAGTTATGCTTCTTTTTGTTAATACTTAGAAAAAATACATAGATTTTATATCCTAGAAATTCCCAATTTGATTTAGAAAATAGGGTTTACAACTTAGACTTTTCTAGTATAAGTGAGAGAACGAAAACATTTGTTCAAATATTCGACCCTTGAGGTCGTATTTATAGGTGCAGGTTAATCCTCTTTTGTTCCTTAAGGCTTTTGTCCTGATGCTTTTGTTGAGGCGAAATGGAAGGTCTAATAAGGCGCCTACAATGACAAGTGGCTCATGCTCTTGATGTGGCTTCGAACGACGGCACGTCTTTCCTAACATTTCTTGATCGGTAGCTGCTGAGATTCTTTCAGATTGATTCTCCAAGTGGAATCCTATATACAGGGAATACGCTGTCCGCAGGAGGAACAAGAATTTGCATGCTTCAGGCTTTCAGTATTACCAAATGGTTGTCCTCTTTTAGATGAAATTTATCTTCTAGTAATTAAGGTATTATGAGGGATCCAGCTACCAAAACGCATCTTTCGACTGGGCCAAAGGGTGTATATGGTTTTTTCCTTTACTTGGAGATTATTGTTCCTGAGAATACGCCCTTCGCATTTCATCGGGAGGATCTTTTCTTTATTGAAAGAAGCTTTTTTGCTCTTTGGAAAGCATGCTCTTGTGAATGGCCTCTTCTAGACCGGAAGAACCCTTCTTTTAACATCCCTTCACTTTAATTTATGCTCTTGACTCTTTCTTGATTATTTTGCATGCAAACATTTGCCATCCCTCATCCCTTTAAGTGGAAGGGTTTTCTTAAATTTTCAAGTAAAGGGCTCCAATTTCAAATGCATGTAGAACTTTCCCACCTCTTAGTATTCCAAAATGGACGACCAGATTTAATCCAACAGCTAATTTTGTTTTCCCTTTCCTTTCCATATATAGTACGTTTTCTTATTCTCTTTTACCTGCAAACAGAATTTTCAAGATCTAAGATCAAAGTTTTCTAACAACTCAAAATTTGTTCTAGTTCATCTTAACTTGCAGACTCAAGGTAAATATTTTAATCTTAGTCTCGGTTTCATGATCAATCCTCATTTTCCAATTTCTTAGGGTTTTAATTATCTTAATTTCCATGTTGAAAACAAAAACTTATCTGAGCCTTCAATCAAACGTGGAGTTTGGCTTGAAAATTTGGAGTGCCTTTGAACTTAGTTATTACTAGACATATTTCGATTTCAATCTGATTTTACTTAAATTTGAGTATGTTTTCTGCTTAGTTGGTACGATTATTCGGCTAGAAACCCGTTTTGACCCAATTATAATCAAGTTAAGTATCCTTAGCCTATTTAGGCTGTGGAATTCAAGCCCAATGCTCATAATAGGGTTAGATAACTAGCTATTATATTCGAAAATTATTTCTTTTGATTTCACCTGATCTCTCCTTCTTTTCGTCATAAATAAACCTTGCTTTTGGGTTTTGATGATCCCTTCCCTTTTTTATAAGAAGTAGGTTTCAATTTAAATTAAAAGATAATTTGGGGTTAATCATTGATATCTAATAATTTTGGTTCATTCCATGCCTTATGCTTCCAACCATTATTCCTTCCAGATGTATTTGTGATTGACTACTTCATTGGTCATTCTATAATACTTCCGAAAGAGGTTGGAAACAATATTTTCCTTTAATATCTTCTAAATGTCTTTATAATAATGAAACGATATCACCTGGCAGCATTACGGGTGAAAGGAGATCCACAAAGAAAATAAGCTTGAAGCCAACTCCAAAGGTCAGTGGTTCTTCTGCCGCAGCTCAAGAAAAAGTGACAAAGAAAGTCGTCTCCATTTCCAAAAGCTATTTTGTCACCACCTAAGAAGAAGTGAATTTTATTATGGACAACTTCTTGATGTTCGAAATCGATGCCATTCCACCACTGGTCGGCACTACCATTGACAATCCCTCGCTGGGTTATTTTGCTTATACTACCATTCATAGTTGGCATGGAGGGTTCTTCCGCTTCCTGGTATACTTTCTTGATTTCAGAAACATATTCATGTTACCCCAATTCTGCTCCCTCACAATGTATATACGTACTTGATTTGTTTAGAGGTCATCTCCTTGGAATCCAGAGGCTCATCTCTAAGTCCTTCGGCTCTTTCGTACTTGGTTTGCTTAGACAAGATTAGCAATACAAACCCCTAACTATTTCGGTCCTTTTCCTAAAACTAATTACTGATAGTATTTACGAGTCAAAGAATTGGGAGAATCAATTCTTTTTTATCAAATTTCCTCCTGGCATTAGTGAGAAGTTTTCCAACCCTGGTAAGGATCTTATATTTGCATCCCATTCTTGTTAATTATTTGGATAAATATCACTCTGAACATCTACCTTGTAGAGGCAGTCCTTAAAGCCCTAATTACAAAATCAGGCAAGCCATCCAAATAGTAAAGGAGACTTCAGTAAAATATGGCAGAAGTTCCGCCCTTTTGACCTATGTCGTTCTATCGAAGCACCATCTTCTCCCTTCCGGATAAAATATTCTTGGAAGCCCTCCAGTGACGCAATTCTCGACGAGAGGTGGTCTATGTTGGGGATGCGGATTAAGGATCTTAAGGCAAATTAAACATTATAGGGGTGAATAGTGTTTTATGGATTTTATTAATTTCTTGAATTCTTTTCGGATTTATCAAAATGTTATGCAAATCATGGATATCAACACTCAAAGAATCAATAACAGATGTAGAAAATAAAAAGTAGTAAAAGGAAATACATATTGGGATTTTATACTGGTTTGGTGTTACCCTACATTCAGTTCCACACAACTCTTAAGTTGTGCAGATTTATTTTAGATATAACCTTCAAATTACAATCCTCGATTTCAATGGCCACGAGGTCCACCACCACCTGCTTCCAAGCGTAGGGCGCTCTCTTGATTTAACTAAGCTATAAGAACATCTAATTGATTTCAAGGCTAAGATCACACCCAAACAGGCTACAATCACACCTTTCTCAGTATTAATTTTGATGTATTGACTCGATAGAACTTGATCTCATAGTCTTTGATTACAAATAGCCTGTAACTCTTGCGTAACACTTGAATTTCAAAGAGAGTTTGATGGAGAATTGAAAGAGAAATAGTTTGATATAAATAACTTTGAAAATTGATAGATTATAAGTATAGATTTTAAGAATTCAAAAGAACTATGGTGAGGTGAGAAAGGAAGAAGAAGATAATGATTAGTTATTAAAAAATCGAAATCTGAAGCCTAGTTATAGTGTTCCAACAGCCACAACCATTTAGAAAAGGTTTGAATTCAAAAGACATAAAAATTCAAAATATAAAATTGAAACCAACGGCACGTATGTCGACATATACATTTATGTATGTCGACATATCTTAGTATTTTTCAAAAACTAAAATTTTAAATCAAAGAAATTAATGATTATATAAATTACGGTGATTTTTGAGTTAAAACAAACTATATTCCTTTATATCAAAGTAGAGTATTTCAAGTAAATTTATATTAAAAACATATATTAAGATGATTTGAAAATGATTAAAAACCAAACATGAAATGATATAAAAGTATATAAAAAAACTATATATATATAAGAAATACTTTAAAACTTAATAGATATAACTATGTAAATTAAAAACTTAAATAACTATGAAATTAATATTAAATCTATAAGTAATAAATATTTTAATTAGGAGTTAAAATATATTGAGTATAATTTTGAAACAGAAGTTAAAACAAATTTCAGGAGCTAGAATAAATTTAAGAATAAAGAGATATAGATTTCAAATAAGGAAGTAATTTTGAAATCAATTTAAAAATAGATTTAAAAACAAGGAAATATTTTTGGAATCATTTGAAAATTGTCTGAAATCAAAATTCAGTGCTAACCAAAGTTTTAACAAAATATCTAGACATAATTACTTTATGTTTCTTGAACTTTTGATACTCATTAGTCTTGTATCTTGAACTCTTAAACTTTGAAATCTTATTTCTCTGAACTATACAATCTTCAATAATCAATACCTGCATAGATTTCCTGTATATACATACATATAAATATTCTAGATAACCGTGTTAGTATACATTTTATAACAATAATAATTGAAATAAGGTTGTTGTCATCAAAACCATCATCATCAACATCTCAATCCCTAACAATCTCCCCCTTTTTGATGATGACAATCTTGGTTTATAAAATATTCATACCTGATGTCTTGATTCTCCAGTTACTCCCCTTTACTCCGTTAACTCCTTCTAAAACTACTAACTCCCCTTTAATCTAAGCCCTATTTTATAATTCTACCCTTTTTTCATCAATAAAAACTTTTATATTCCTAACTAGACTATAATACTCCCCCTAAAATTAAGACATAGTTCTAAAAACTAATATGATTATATTACCAGAAACTAATTAATACTAATTTCTAATATTTTCCTTAAGTAAACAAACATCTTAATACTAGAAATCTATCTTTAATAATCTTTGTAAGACTATTACATTAATTCAAACTTTTATTATTATGTAATGTTAATAATGAAGATAATAGAGCCGTTACAATAGAGCCGTTAGAGTGTGAACACGTTCTTATCATATTTAGCATGCTTTGTCATTATCTACTAGCTGTTGGGCTCATAGCACTATATATATGTGCTCTTTGTATCATGTTTTGCATCAATAAAAATTGCAATTGTTCCTCTCTAATAACTCTCCTCCTCATCCATTAATATGGTATCAGAGCCAAAGTGCCGAAAGGCTTAATCATCAAGCAGAAAGTTGTTTTTGTTTTATGGCCAACAACAATGAAGTAACCTCCGATGTTTCAGGAAGTGTGGGATACAGCGCTCCACCTAACCATCATGACCTGATTAAACCAAAAAGTCAAATTATCACCACATCTCTAGACGAAGACAATTACATTCTATGGAAATATCAAGTAGAGATCGCTTTAAGAGGGTATGATTTACTGCAGTACATTAATGGGACAATAACAGTCCCACCAGCGACGATAACCAATTCGGAAGGAGAAATTGTGCCTAACACAGACTACACAAAGTTTCAAAAACAAGTCAGCCTCCTCTTCTCATGGCTCCTATCGTCAGTAAGTTCGAATTTATTATCACAAATAGTTGGATGTAGCACGTCTTATGAAATATGGAAAACAGTTGAACAAATTTTCAGTTCACAATCAGCTGCTAGAATCATGCAATATAGAAGGAAATTACAAAATTCTAGAAAAAAGGAGGCAAGCATGAAAGAATACTTAAGGAAAAATTAAAAATCTGTGTGACAAACTAAATGTTGTTGGCCATAAGATCAGCGACAATGAGCAAATCCTATTTATTATTGGTGGATTAGATGAAGAATACGAATCTCTAGTAACTGTGCCAGCCACACAACAAACCTTACCTGATTTACAGTTCGTTCGATCAGCACTCCTTGCTCATGAAGGCAGAATCGACCAAAGAAAAACAGCACAAAATAAGTTCTCTGCCAATTATACCACAGTCAGAAATAAGCAGATACAAGGAGATAACAACAACTATCGTGTAAAATGTCAAATATGCCAAAAGTTTGGTCACATGGCGAACAAATGTTACTTCAGGTATAATTCAGACACAGGTAGACAACAGGCAAGCCAAAATTACTCTTCACAAAGAAGAGCACAAGCAAATATGGCAACAACAGGGAATTCAACTCAAAATAATAATAACGCAAACCGAAGACATAATGCTGCAGATGATGATGAAGTAAAAAATGAAGACAATGGCTTCGAAGAATGGTACCCTGACTCAGGAGCAACTCACCACATAACTAGAAATCTTCAAAATTTGAACATTGGGAGCAGAAATTACTCAGGTATGAGAAATTTGCATATGGGTAATGGTAGTACTGCTAGTATCACACACATAGGCAAAGGGACTATTTTTGGGAAAAGACAACTCAAATTAAACAATCTTCTTAGGGTACCTAAGATTAATAAAAATTTGTTAAGTGTATCAAAATTTGCCAACGACAATAATGTTTACTTTGAATTTCATCCTAAGTTTTGTTTAGTTAAAGATTCCCTAAATCATGAAATATTACTTCGAGGTAACCTATACGATGGTTTATACAAATTCTAGACTGCAAACTCAAGTGGAGAATTCTGGTACAATAATATAGATGCTAGTAGTGACAATGACTGTATTAGGAATAGTTGCAATAACGTTGATTATGACAATAATAACAGTGAATGTAACGTGATTAATTCTTGGCATGTAAAATTAGGACATCCTAATCTGGAAACTGTTAAGACTGTTCTGCGTAATAATAACATTCATTATAAAAATGTACCCATCAAACACATATGCACGCACTGCCAACTCGGCAAGAGCCACAAGCTCCCTTTTAGTGATTCTGAAACCAGCTATAATAAGCCACTGGAACTTATAGCCGCTGACTTATGGGGACCCGCGCCTCTAAATTCATATCAGGGACACAGGTATTATCTTTCTTTTGTGGATGCTTATTCTAGATATACTTGGATATACATGCTGAAAACTAAATCAGAAGTTTGCAATACAGTTATGCAATTTACAACTCATGTCGAAAAACAAATGAACAGCACTGTTAAGGTTGTTCAGACAGATGGGGGAGCTGAGTTTAAACCTCTAACTAATTACTTTCTCAAAAGAGGGATCAAACATAGATTAACTTGCCCGCATACGTCCGAACAAAACGGTTTAGTCGAAAGAAAACATCGACACATAGTAGAGACTGGTCTAACTTTGTTATCACAAAGCTCATTACCCATGAAATATTGGAATGAAGCTTTCTACACATCTGTATTCCTCATTAACAAGTTGCCAACCAAAGTCTTAAACAATAAAAGCCCTCATGAAATGATATACAGTGTTAGACCAGAATATGGTTTTCTGAAAGCCTATGGGTGTCTATGTTTTCCATGTTTGAGAGATTATAACAATCATAAACTAAGTATGAGATCAAGCCCATGCACATTCATCGGGTATGCACAAAACCAAAAAGGTTATAAGTGCATGGACAAAAATGAAAAAATGTATGTTTCTAGACATGTGATATTTGATGAAAACAAGTTTCCTTATGCAGAAAAGCAAATCGGCAAAAAGGATGGGGAACAAAGCATAAACAATAACATACGGTTCGAGCCATTCATTACTGAACCACCTTCAATTGATAGAAATGAAGAGCAACAACGTACAAGTAATTTAAACACCCAGGAAGAAACTATGGATCGAACAAATGAGCAAACCAGTGAGACACACAATGACTCAGAAGATACAAACATACATCAAAACATGCAGTATAGTGAAGATACAGAAAACAACAACCATGTTGACACTACCAGTAACAATGATACACAGCAGCAAACACCACCACAATCAACTGGACATCACATGATCACCAGGTCAAAGAGAGGAGTCTTCAAACCCAAAGTATATAATATTTCTGCCAGTGAGATCGAACCATTGAATTTCACTCAGGCTATAAGATCAAACAAATGGAAGGAGGCAATGGACACTGAATATAAAACTCTCATAAAAAACAGGACTTGGAGCTTAGTGACTCAACCAAAACACAAAAATGTGATTGGTTGTAGGTGGACATACAAAATAAAAAGAAAAGAAGATGGATCTATTGACAAATACAAGTCCAGACTGGTTGCAAAAGGTTACGCGCAACAATTTGGTTTTGATTTCAATGAAACTTTTTCCCCGATCATAAAACCCACAACCATCAGAATTATACTAACCATTGCTCTAAACAAAGGATGGAATGTGAGGCAACTGGATGTCAATAATGCTTTTTTGAATGGGGAATTGACTGAAGAGGTATACATGCAACAGCCTGAAGGATATGGTACTGGTGATAAAGTATGCAAACGACACAAAGCAATATATGGCTTAAAACAAGCTTCGAGAGCTTGGTATGAAAAGCTAAAGTCTACTTTGTCTAACATGGGTTTCTCACAAGTTAAATCGGACAATTCTCTACATATGTAGAAGGGCATACATGGAACTGTGTTCATTCAAGTATACGTTGACGACATGCTAATAACAGGAGACAACAGCGAAGAAATAAACAGAATCGTACACAAGCTGGATCAAAATTTCGCCATTAAAGACATGGGGGAACTAAAAAAATTTCTTGGAATACAAGTGATTAGGAAAAACAATGGTGAATTAATATTATCCCAACAAAATTATATCACTGAAATATTGCAAAGGGCAAATATGCACAAGGCAAACCCATTACCTACGCCTATGATTAGTAACCTAAGACTATCTAAGCATAAAGGAGAAGCTATCGACAATGCCAAACAATATAGGAGCATAATAGGAGCGTTACAATACGCAACTATTACTCGACCTGACATATGCTACAGCGTCAATAAACTCAGTCAATACATGCAGAACCCTTTATCAGAACATTGGATGGCATTAAAGAGAATGTTACGATACTTACAAGGCACAAAACATTACGGCATACGCCTAAATTCAGAAAATGAACTTACCTTACAGTGCTTTAGCGATGCCGATTAGGCCAACGATATTGACGATCGAAAGTCTGTCTCAGGATACTGCGTTTACCTCGATTCCAATATCATTTCCTGGTGTACGAAGAAACAACAGACCACATCAAGATCTAGCACAGAGGCTGAGTACCGTGCACTGGCAAGCGCTACAGCCGAAATCATGTGGATAGAATCACTGATGGAGGAGCTTGGTTTCACTCCAAGACGAAAGCCGGTCATTTGGTGCGATAATAAGAGCACAATATCTTTATCTCTAAACCCTATTCAACATTCAAGGACGAAACATCTTGAAATTGATCTCCACTTTGTGAGAGAAAGAACGCAATCAAGAAGACTTGCAATATGTCATGCGCACGCATACTATCAGAGAGCAGATGCTCTCACAAAGGCCCTTTCGACCAAAAATTTTATCAGAATGAGAGAGGAACTTCGCGTTATCAGTGCAGGCGGAAGCCAGAATGAGCAAGGAAACCCTAGTTCGAACTGAGGGGGCATAATGAAGATATTAGAGCCGTTACAATAGAGCCGTTAGAGTGTGAACACGTTTTTATCATATTTAGCATGCTTTGTCATTATCTACTAGCCGTTAGGCTCATGCATACTTGTTATATTTAATACTAGCCGTTAGGCTCATACATATTTGGTATATTTTGTACTAGCCGTTGGGTTCATAGCACTATATATATGTGCTCTTTGTATCATGTTTTGCATCAATAAAAATTGCAATTGTTCCTCACTAATAACTCTCCTCCTCATCCCTTAATAGTTAACACAAATCCAATATACGAGAATGTATAATGAATATTTACATGAATAATTATATAGAATACAAATACATGAATTATTACACGAATGTACGATACTTAATTATTACGCGTTTTTTACAATTGGGGATTGGACGATTAGGGTAATGGAGGCAAAATTCTCCATTTTGTTTAATTACATTTCCTTCCCTATCGAAACACACTTCGCCGACGTAAATAACTCGATCCTCTTCTTCCATTTCTTGTTCTTTTTCCTCTTCTTCTTCTTCCTCTACTTCTTCTTCAACTTCTTCTTCACCTTCCTCCATAGGACTGTGGATTTGAATATTGGAGGAATCATCTTCAATAATAATTGGATTATTTTGATTATCCATTATGTATTTCTGAAGATTCATAACAATCTTCCCTTGCTTTTCTCACTCTTTTACCATCCGAAGTTGTAGAAGTTGTATTTCAGCGAGCAATTGTAGGGTATCTTTCATAAATTCCTTTAATTTGATAACTCTTGCATGAGTAGATCGTTGAACGGGCCAGGAGTAGGTGTAGGAAACGAAAAGGCGTTGGTTTGGTTGTTATTTGATGTGAAAGACACTGTTTATTTGTTTTTTATTACAGAGAAAATGAGTGGGAAGAGAAGAATTTATGAAGTGGAGAGTTCAAATAAGATTAATAACTAACATTGGAGGGAATTCAAAATTTAAAAAATTTCAGTTACATATCGACATATGACTTTGTGTATGTCAACATATGTTGGAATTTTTTAATTTTTATTATATATTAGTATATATTTATACTAATATATCTAATTATTTTACTTTGGTTAATGAACAAATGCCGAGTTCTCTTCTTAATTTAGTAAACGTTGCTTCGTTTAACGGTTTAGTTAATATATCTGCAATTTGATTTTCTGTTTTAATAAATTCTAATGAAATGTACTTTTATTTGCGTTATCTTAAGGAAATGATGTCTCACATAAATATGTTTTGTTCTAGCATGATATGTAGAATTTTTAGATAGATTTATAGCTCTTGTATTATCGTAGTAAATTGGTGATTTGATTATATTTAATCCGAAATCTCTTAGAGTTTGTTGCATAAATATTAGTTGAGAACAAGCTAAATTAGACATATATACTCTGCTTCAGTAACTGACAAGGAAATAGTATTTTTTTTTACTAAACCAGGAAACTAGAGAATGACCCAAAAAGTGACAACTTCCACTCAAGCTTTTTCGGTCTGATTTACAACCAACATAGTCAGTATCGCAATATAAAATTAAATCAAATGAATCATTTTTACGATAAATAAACCAAAGTCTAATGTGTTTAACATATCGTAAAATACGTTTTTGTTAAGTGAATTTCCTTAGATTGTGATAGAAATCTAGATCAAAGCCAAATGATATGCATTATGCCTGGTCTACTCGCAGTTATACGTAATAAATAACCCACCGTACCTCTATATAATTTCTGATCTACATTCATTTTTACTTAAGGCTTCATTAGTTGCAATAGGTGTAGGTTTTCCTTCAGTACTAACCATGTTAAATTTAATAATTAAATATTTAGCTTATTTTTCTTGATTAATAAATATTCCATTATCTAATTGTCTTATTTGTAATCCTAAAATGAAAGTGAGTTCTCTCTTGTGACTCATTTCAAATTCTTTCGTCATGATTTCTAAAAATTCTTGATTTTTTATTGTTTTTGATCCAAAAATTATATCATCTTTGTAGATTTATGCTAATTGAATACCATTTTCATTTATTTTAATAAATAGTGTATTATCTACTTTACCAATTTCAAAATTTGATTGCAACAAGTAAGTTCTTAATCAGTCATATTGGGCTATAGGAGCTTGTTTTAATCCATATAAGGCTTTCATTAACTTATAAACGTGGTTTAGAAATTTTTCATCCTCGAATAATGGGGGTTGTTCAACATAAACATCTTCTTTGAAAAATCCATTTAGAACATCACTTTTTACATCCATTTGAAATAGTTTGAAATTGTTATGATTAGCGAAAGCAAGTAGAATTATTATAGCCTCTAATCTTGCTATGGGGGCAAAGGTTTCGTCATAATCTATTCCTTCTTCTTGTCTGTATCCTTGAGCAACTAATCGTGCTTTATTTCTAAAGACCTCACCAAGTTTATTCATTTTATTTTTATAAACCCATTTATTACTATTATAGTTTTATCCTCTGTCTGGAGCAAGTTCACATACATTTTTTTAGTGAATTGATTCAATTCCTCTTGCATAACAAATATCCATGAATCGTCATAAGATACTCCTTTGGATTTGTAGGTTCAATAATTTATATAAAAGCTATATTACACATGTTACTTAATCGATTCCTAGTTCTAACTACAGATTCAATATCTCCTAGTACATTTTCTACAAAATTATCTCTTAAAAGTCTAATTTTTTTATTGGGTTGATTAATTTCATTATTTATTTCATTTAATTCATTATCATTATCACATTCATCTTCATTATGATTTTGATTTAAATCTTTATAATTTTCATCAAAATATACATTCAGAGTTTCTTCAATAGTATTATATTTTAAATTAAAAAATTTATATGCTTTATTCTATTTGAATATCCAATAAAAATTCCTTTATCTGATTTAGAATCAAATTTATCCAAATTTCTCTAGTATTTAAAATAAAACATTTACTTCCAAAAATTCTAAAATAAAATACCTTTGGTTTCTTATTATAAAGAAGTTCATTTGGAGTTTTGTTGGTTAAAGGTCTAGTTAAAATTCTATGTAAAAATAACAAACTGTAGGAACTGCTTCAGCCCAAAAATCTTTTAATAAATTACTATCAGAAAGCATAGTTCTCACGCACTCTTGGATTTTCCTATTTTTATGCTCAACTATTCCGTTTTGTTGAGGAGTTCTTGGAAAATTAAATTTATGAGTAATTCTCTTTTTATTATAGAAATAATAATAGTTTCCATTTTCAAATTCTCTACCGTGGTCACTACGTATGGTTTTAATTTCTAAAGATAGTAGATTTTGAATTCTCTTTGCAAAATTTTTAAATAGATCAAAAGCATCACTTTTATGATTGAGAAAAAAAGTCCAAGTAAATCAAGAGAAGTCATCGATAATTATGAAAACTTATTTACTAGGGTTTTTTGATTGTGTTTGAGATGGACCAAACAAATCCATATGAAGAAATTCTAATGGATTTAAAGTAGTAATATCATCTTTTAACTTGAATTGATATATTTCTAAATTTCCCTAATTGACAAGCTTCACATAAATTATTTGGTTTAAAATTCATTTAGGGTAATCCTCTAACTAAGTCTAATTTAGAAATCTTAGATAGTTGTTTGAAATTTAAATGACCAAATCTCTCATGCCAAATCCAAGGGTCACTTCTATTGGCCAAATGACATAAGCTGTCGTTTGAAATTTTCATACTTGAGATGTAAATATTTTTCTTTCTAATTCCTTCAAAATTTATGTTTGAATTATTATCTTTGACAAAACACTTATCATTTTCAAATTTAATTTTATAACATTTATCAGATAATTGACTTATACTCAGTAAATTATGTTTTAAAATCTTAACTAATATAACATCAGAATAGTAGGAGTTTTAGAATTACCGACATTGCTGATGTCAATCACATATCCTTTTGATTTATCACTAAGACCATTTTCTCCATCTTCGTAGACTATATTTTTATTAATTTTGGATTTCCCGTCATATTTCTCAAACAACCACTATCAAGTTTTCATTTATCTCTTTTGATTTGCACCATTTATCCATCAAGTTTTGAATCATCAATAGCCATGTAACTTATCTATTCCTGTATAACACACTGATTCAGTGGATAACTTGAATTTTCAATAAATTTGAATGTAAACTTATGAAACAATGATGAAATACATATTTTTGAACTAGCGTGATAAAAATATTCAAAATTTGCCATTTAAACTTTTCAAAAATCCAGATTTTGAAAACTTTGAAAACCATTTTTCTAATATCAATTGTTAGGGATGCAGATTAAGATCTTAAGGCAAACTAAACACTAGAGGGGGTGAATAGTGTTTTATGGATTTTATTAATTTCTTGAAATCTTTTTTGATTTATCATAATGTTATGCAAAACACATATATCAACAATCTCAGAATCAATCACAGATATATAAAATAAAAATAAAAAGCAGTAAAGGAAAGTAAACATTGAGATTTTATACTCGTTTGGAGCTACCCTACATCCAGACCCACACAACTCTGGGATGTGCAGATTTCTTTTCAATATAATATTCAAGTTAGAATCCTCGATTTCAATGGCCGCGAGGTCCTCTACCACCTGCTTTCGAGCACAGGGCGCTCTCTTGATTTAACCAGGCTACATGAACACCTAATTGATTTCCTGGCTACAATCAAACCCAATTGATTTTCGAGCTACAATCACACATTTCTCAGTATTAGTTTTGAAGTATTTACTCTATAGAACTTGATCTCACAATCTTTGATTACAAATAGCATATAAACCTTGAGTAGCATTTGAATTTAAAAGGGAGTTTGATGGATAACTGAAAGAGAAAGAGTTTGATATAAATATCTTTGAAAAGCGGTAGAGTATAAGTATAGATTTTAAGAATTAAGAAGAATAATGGTAAGGAGAGAAAGGAATAAGAAGATGATGATCAACTATTTATAAACTCGAAATCTGAAGCCTATTTATAGTTTTCCAACAGCCACGACTAATCAAAAAAGGTTTGAATTCAAAAGACAAAACTTTTCAAAATTTAAAAATAAAACCAACAGTACATATGTCATCATATACATATATGTATGTTGACGTATCATAATATTTTTCAAAAATTAAAATTTTAAATCATAGCAAATAATGGTTAAACATATTATGGTGATATCTAAGTTAAAACAAACTAGATTCCTTTATATTAAAATAGAGTATTTCAAGTAAATTTATATTAAAAACATATATTAAGCTGATTTAAAAATGATTAAAAACTAAACATTAAATGATATAAAAATGTATATAAAAACTATAAAAATAAGAAATACTTTAGAACTCAATAAACATAACTAAGGAAATTGAAAACATAAATAACTATTAAATTAGTATTAAATCTATAAGTAATAATATTTGAATTAGGAGTTAAAATGCATTAAGTATAATTTTAAAATAGAAGTTAAAATAAATTTTAGGAGTTAAAATGGATTTAAGGATAAAGAGATATAGATTTAAAATAAGGAAGTAATTTTGAAATCATTTTGAAAATAGATTTAAAAACAAGGACGTAAATTTGAAATCATTTGAAAAAAGTTTGAAATCACAATTCAGTGCAAACCGGAGTTTTAACAAAATATCTAGACACAATTACTTTATATTTCTTGAAATCTTGAATTATTGATACTCATGAGTCTAGTATCTTGAACTCTTCTACTTTGTAATCTTGACTCTCTGAACTGTACAGTCTTCAATAATCAATACCCGCATAGACTTCATATATGTGTGTGTGTGTTTGTGTGTGTGTGTGTGTGTTCTAGACAATAGTGTTAGTATATATTTTATAACAATAATGATCGAAACAAGGTTGTTGACATCTAAACCATCATCATCAACATCTCAATCCCTAAAGTGTATACTCAGCTCGAGATAATCCTTTAAAGTTTACTTTCATCTCTCCTATTATTCTTGGTCAAGGCGATAAGTCCTAACTCTGTCGTTTAATAATCATTGATAACTTTCTTTCGTACTTTATTTTATTGGTTTATTCCAATAATTTCTCTTGGTCCTTATTATGCTCCTCAGTTATTAATAAGCATGTTCCTATTTCTCTAAAATTGAAGTTGCCTCCTGTAACAAAATCTAATTTTCAGTTTAGGAAGATAACTAGCAAAAAGATTATTAGTTATCCTACCAACGAGTCTGTCATAAAGAAGGCAAAAATGTCCAAACTTACGATAGATATTTCAAACAAAGAAGGTGATAAGAGGGATGTCGCTGGCTCTCCAAAAATACAATAACATCGACTAGCAGTGCCTCACTTCCTCCTGAAGATAAGATTTCACCAAAATTTTGTGTTGACGGGTTGTGACATTTTAATTTCTAAAACTTCATGCTTTTCTTCTTTACTAGATGCCGGTCGATATAAATTTCCTCTTCTTCCCTCTCGTACAATCACCAAAACCCTTAACGGTCCTTTTTTTAGCCCCCCGACCGATTTTCCAGGGCTAGTAAGATCAATCTAAGAGTCTCATTCTCTTTCTTCGTTTGAATTTTTTCTTGTTTCTCCCTCAATGGATAAATCTATAGTCACGCAACAACGTATGGTAATCCGTTTTCTTTTCTCTTCTTTCTTTCTCTTTTTTTGGATCATGTTTTGCTTTTTGGGTTTTCAACTTTTAAGAAGTTGGTATTTCTCTCAACATACCTCCTTTGGCTTCGAAGTTGAAGTATCAAAGCTTAAAAAGGAGGTTCAGACTTTAAAAGACCAAAACTCCACTCTAGTTGTCGTTGCTGATGAAGGTGCGAATGAGACCGCTGCTGTTAAAGAATATGCCCAAACGCTCCTTGATTAGGATGTTGCTCTAAAGATGGAACTCCATGGTTTAAGGATAAGCAATCTCAGATAGTTGAAGAAAAAACATTTTTGGAGAAAGAGTGCTCATCCTTAAAGAAATCTTTAGTCAAAAAGGATAAGAGCCAAAAGAAGATCACCAATGCCTTTTCGGACGCAAAAAAAAAAGGTTGAAACCTTTCTTGATGACACCTACAAGCAACTTGCAGAGGATTTTTTCATGAATTCCCTCATGATGGTTTACGCTAATAACTTCAGAACATGCCCAAACTTGAATTTATCCACTCTTCCCTCATCTCTAGTCAGAAGATTCCGAGTTAAGGGGAAGAATTTCAGTGTACTCAAGCTATTTCTGAAGAAGATAATGAAGAGATTAATGCGAGGGCCTTTTTTCCTTTGAAGCACTACTACAAAACAGGTCAGTTGCTTTGGTTATCAAAAAACATTTTGACAAATAATATTACACCCATACAAACCAACATTATTCTTAATATATCAAAACAGGGAATTATTGATATTCGTACTATACAACAATACAAATTGGGCAATTCACAAATAATTTTATTGATGATGTTAATAATCCATACATTTAATAGCAACATGTTAATTAGAAAACAAATAATTCATATAGTGTTAATAATGCAGTGTCCTACTACAAGAAAGAACAAAAAACAATATAATCCAATCTCTTACTACAACAAAGAACCAAATACAATATAATCCAATCTTACTACAAGAATGAACAATGCCCAAACTGCGAATTTAACTTACTAACTAAATCATGGTTTCAGAAAGATGTGATAAATGCAGTGTTTATAAAATGCAACCTGGACCTGCATAACAGAATTTTGTAGAAGCATCTCAGCCTGCACGAGTTCTCGACTACTTCCTGTAGAAGCCGCTATTTCCATGTAAACTTTGCAAAGTTGTAAAGCAACATTTGCAATTTTTTTAAAACGATCAGTCGTGCCATAAATTTGACCCCTGCAAATCATTTACAGGCCCAACACTTATTAATCACAATTCACAATATACTAGTAAATTTGTTTACCTGCTGCTTAAAATAATGCCATCCAATCAATATAGAATTGTGGAAAAATTCAGTCTGTTACTACAAACATAGAAAAAGGATCACGTACAAGTTGATAGAGTGCAAATTTAACAAGGAATTAAAAGTTGTTTGCTTCGCGCGTTTTGTGCGCAGGTTGTTAATTAAAGAAAAATATCACTATTAGGTTGAAAAAAAGGCTGCTGAGAAATGCGAATATGAGAAAGAGATACTTCAACATAGTGATACATTGATTAATTGGAAAGTTCGAAGAAAATAACAAATTTTAGGGATTGTTACAAGAATTGACAGTTTATATGCAGTAAGTGTATCGCAAAAAAAGCATAAATATATTCGTTAAACATACCATGTAACACACCTCGATGTAGAAGCTAGAGTTTGATACAGTTGGTCAATTTTCATCTTCATAAGTTTGAAATCACCAAATGTAGCCGGATTTAAAGTGCCACATGAAGCTCTGAAAGAAGTGACAACCATTTGCTCAAGAAGCTGATGTGGCCTCGGTGTCACCAAATAATGTAGTGTCTGCTTGGAAAATGTAACGTCCCGATTTTTGACTAAGCTTGCAATACAGTTTATTATTGATTAATTCAGTAATTGAGTTAAGATGATAAAAATGTAAATAATAAATATTTCGTAAAATTCCAAATATAAATATATAAATAGTTTAAAATTCTTGACCATCATATATATATATATATATATATATGTATATAAACCGGTAAATATAATTTATCATGTTTACTGCATTAGAACTTGTTTCAAGTTCACATGAATATAAAAGTTCATAATGTAAATGGGTAAGAATATTTGTAATAAAATTCTAATTACCTCACATTCAAATATATGAAGATATAGTATAAAATTTGATATGAACAGAATAGAATGCAATGCATTAATAGATTTATATTGCTTAGAAACCAAGTATGGAAATATTTAAATAATCACTATATTTTGCACATGGGTATGGGAATATGTACATAGCATAGGGTGCACAAATCTTGTACCTCCTTTTATCCATCAACTTGGCCGTGAGTTTCCTTCTTCTAGGAAGCTGTTAGAATGAGATGAGAACATGACTGCATAGGTTGTACACTTGCATATGTTTACACCTCATTTTGCACATGGTTGTACATGTATTTGTACTCCATTCTGATTTTGTCGTGGCTTCTCACTTGGCTGAATGGCTACTTCTCTTTCACCTTAGAATAGACATAGCTAAGCTATGCACATCAACATTTCATTTCAATGCAAAGTTGGATATACATAGCCATTTCCTTTCAATCAAAAACATATAGACAGCCTAGGTCAATACTTGCTTGGCAACAAAGTCTAGCGTTTTTATAATAATAAGGTACATAAGCCTGCACATACTTTACACTTCTTTGCACATGGCCGAGCATACCATGGGAGATTTTGTGTGAAGCCTTGTCAATGATACCCCTCTATCAATCAAAAACAGATGCTGCAGCTAGCCTTTGCATCTATTCCTATGAACTACCTATACGACACAAGGCTATATATATATATGTGTGTCTACTTCATTTATCTGCTTGTCTACGCATTGTATTTGAAATGAAATTAGAACCAGCTATATACACTAGGTTATTCTTTTCATTCAATTGATCACAGCGGCAGCTAGATCCTACTTTGTATCTACAAATGGCACATGGCCGGACCTTTCCATGTGAATTAAAGTTAGAATTTGCTAATACACTAGGCACAGCTAAACCTATTGGCACGTAGCTGGACAAAATGTGAGTACATTAGTTCAATTGGTCGTGGCTTTTCATCAAGATTTGGTTAATGCATGATAGGATTGAACTTAACATTAAAGACATATAGGAACATGTCTTACATTCTCTGTTCAAATCAAACTGTGCACAAACCAATAGCTATACAGTCATATTCAATCACATACAACAGCTGTTGCATTATCATCACCACTTTCCCATGCAAGTCATTAAATGCTACAATATTTTATTGATTCTTAGCATGTATATATATATACCTAGCTACACCATACATTAACACATTCATTCAAACAAGAATTAAGAGAAAATCATGGCAAAGCAAAGTATAAACCTAGACATGAAAAATCAGTAGAATAGAGGAGCTAATGAAATGGTGAGTAAACATATATGTCTTTCCCTACTTTGTTTCAAGTTATTATTCATGTCTGTACAATTACATACAGGCACCTAATTTAACCTGAATTTTTGTGTTATAGTAAGCTGTTAAGAATAAAAATATTGTCATGATGGTGCCTATATGTTTACATTCTGCTAATGATCTTAGAAATGATCTTTACTAAGATCTAGACTCTTAAATCCTATGTGTGTTTAGTTGTTAACATGATTAAATCACCGGATGAGTTTGTGGATTAATAAATATAAAGATCTGTTGCAAACCATGACCTTGAATGTAGAAAACCTGGGATAGCAGAGGACTTGAAATAGTGAGTAAACACCCTCTGTTTTTGCATTTAAACGATTCCATGATGATTATATTGCATGATAGCACCATTTAAAAATATTTCTGATTTTTGAGTATGATATATATATATATATGTGTGTGTGTTTGAATGTATGGTGTGTATCTAAATGGATTCATGTCAACCTGGACTGAACAAGGAAACAATGAGGGGAACAGTGAGTAAAAACTCACTTTAAACTTCTAAATTGAATCAAAGTTTAGCCGTTATTCCCTATGATGTGTTATGTACATCTTTATATGTTTGGGTATAAATGTTGATGCAATTACCTAAGTATAGGTAAGTTAGAAACTCTGTGACCTATGAAACATGTTGGCATGGTTAAAATAAGTAAGCAGTTAACATCCTTTTTACTTTAAAAAAAAGTTACTGTAACATAAATCTAAGTTAGTTATAGGATCTAATATATTTATATTGTTGCACGTATCTGTAGTATAGTTTAGATTTCATTTCAACTTAAAATATAGTGTATAATTACAAAATATAAATAAATATGCTGGAAGTCATTTTAAATCTCAAAAATCCAAACTTCATGATTAAGGCATATGGATGATGGGGGTGATCGAGTGCAACATAAATAGAAGGAGAGATGCTCAGATGGATGGAGAGATGAACGGTGGTGCTGGTAGGAAAACTGACGGTCGGAGTTGACCGCGGAAGTTTGAAAACGACCAGCTATGTGGGTTTTATTATTAATATTATTTTTTTAATTTTTTTTACGGTTTTAATGGCAAACGGTGAGTTTCAGCGGGGAGGCGACGTACGGTCAGTAAGCCAGTGGCGTTCGTGGTTGGAGTCAAGACTTGTTGGCAGTGGAGCGGTGACTGAATGGTGCCTGGAGCGTGTGTGTACATATACAGTGCACGGTGTGCACCGGTGGAGGCACACAGTTATTAGAAAAAAACAGAAGAAAGGAAATGCGACAGTAGAAAGAAATGGCATGGGGATGGTCGCTAATGTCTGGTAGTATGAAAGAAGAAGTTCTGGTTGAGTACAGGCGCACGAGTTGTTAGCGGACTGGGTTATATATATATATATATATATATATATATATATATATATATATATATATATATATATATATATATATATATATATATATATATATATATATATATGGATTAAAAAAACAAACTGGAAAGGATTTGCGTGTAAAGTTCTTGGCAATGGCTTCGGCCGGTTTCACAAATATAAAGAAAAATGTATAAAAGAAGTAGTGAAAGAAAAAGGTATAAAAGGGCGAAAGAAGAAAACAGGTGAAATGGGATAGAAGAAACGAGTACGCCAGAATTAACAGCTAAAGGCAAAGAAGGGAAGAGGAGAAAATAAGGGAGTAAAGGGTTGTGGGCCTAAGGTATTGGGCTTGATCTAAAAATGATGAAAAAAAAGACAAAAAGAAACGCAAGACAGAAGATGCAAGGGCGGAAGAAAAGAACGAGTGGAGGGGGGAATATAAGGTGCAGCGCCCCTTTTGTACAGACATGTTTTATTGTTAATTTAATTTGGGCCTGGGCTTGGCCCACATATATTATTAAAATAAAATAAAAATTGAAAAAAATGTTTAAAGTTAATATTAGTTTAAATATTTGAATGGGCTGTTAGAATTGGGCTAGGCTCATTCGAATAATAAAAAGAAGATAATGTTAAAGATAAATACAAGTGAAATATTATATAAATATTTGTATAACCTATATACATATATATTTATGTGCATAAATACATGTTTGGATTGAGAAGAGAGGATTGAATAAATTTGGCTCGTATATGTGCAGTTATATCCATCGATGGTGTACGTAAGTCACTCGACGTAGTATCGAGTTTTACACAATTCAATTTAAAATAAATTACATTATTATGTAATTCAAAGTGGTTTTAATACCATATATTAGTAAAATAAATCAAACATAAATTTATCGCTGAACTCACATAAATTGTTATAATATATCAGTAACGATAAAAATTCGATAATTCTGATTTGGTTGTTTTATCTATCGGGTTGTGTTAAACTACTTAACCGTAATTTTATATTAACATCTGTTAGTGGGAATAAATACCATTCCACTATAAACTGTATTGATTGAATTGTTGGACACCCTATCAGCAGAAATAAACACCCTTCTGTTGTTACATTAGTTGATTTATTCTGTTAGTAAACATATGTTGTTGAAAGGTTATATTGTCAGTTGATAATATAGAATTGTATTTACATATCTGTTTGCGTAAATTTGGTTTATGACTTGAATGTTGTTTAAAATGGCTATATGCCATTAAGACTGCTAAGTTTATTTTTCTGTAAAGTTAATCAGGAATTTGCTTAAGTTGTTAGCGGTCAATAATTGTTTTAAGAAACAATTTAAGGTAATTATTTTAAAATAATTATATTATTAATTAATTTAAAAAAAGAAAAATTAACTGTGATCAGTTAAGCAGATTATTCTAAGTTGATTCAAATCAACTGGTTTAAATAGAATTGGGTTATTAAATTAACCTGGTTCTGATTAATTTAATGGGAATAGTTTTCAACAGATAATTGTTAAATGTAGAAATGTTTTATTGAAAGCTAATTAATATTTTGATTAACATATTTTGGTAAGATAATTTTGCAATTGAACAAAGAAGAGAAAATGGATAAATTATTCAAGATAATGTTTTAATGTAATTTATCTCTTAATCAAGTAAATTTTAAAGAGAATCTAATTATCAATGGACAAAGAATTTAATCGACTCATTTTCCTTGGTTTTAATATTCAAGTTAACTTGATGAACATTTTCAAACAACAACGTTGTTTTGAAATGGCCTGAAAATCCGGTGGATTTTCAAGTTTTGGTTGGTCGAATATTTTGGATATCGAACTTCTACAAATCTTAACGATAAGAAATGATTTTGATTCAAGGTCTGAGAGGTAAGTAAAATACCCCAACTTGAACGATTTCACTATTATCCAATAGATCGTATTAGTTTGTATTCGAAATGAGTGTTAGCGTTAAATATCTCTTCCAACTATGGAACGTATATTTAAAGGTGAGATTACCACATAAGGTTTATAAGTTATGTAATACTTATATTTTCAAATAAATACATGAATAAGTTGATATTTGAAATTTAATAATTAAAATATTATTTAAAAGGAGCTTAGCAGGTCCAATGGAACAAATCTATTTATTTTATTTTATATTTGATAGTTAAATCACCGACTGTCAAATCTTGACCTTTACATTGTCATTTCGAAGAGTCCGGAATTTAATTCCTCTTCGATTTGATTTATATGTTTTAAGTCAGAGATTTTTGAAGATGGAGTTTATGCAAGGGCTGTTCTGTTTACAGAATAGTGCCTTCGGCTTGTCCAGACCCAGGGCAACTTGTATGGATGAATGTCTGACAAAGTATACCTAACAGAACGCGTAAGTTGATCGCTTCAAAACTATGTTGGTGGTGGAGGAATTCGTTACTCTTAGCTTTTTACCCGTGGTTTTGAGGAAATCAATTTGTGATTTGACGGGTTTGACGATGTGACATTCAAAGTAAATAAAGATGTGCTGTTACAAACGGTAAGTTCTGACCTCAAGCCTCACAATCGGGAAATGACAAAAATCGGGCAGGCAACATGGCTATGTGGGTCACTCCCATTAGGGAGCATTGTCACCTATCTAGGGAATATTCATATTTGTTTCTTCTTTCGTTTCTGCATCTTCGGATAACGATTATGTGGGCCCAACCGTTGGTGACAATATATTCGATACACTCAAGAGAAATGAGTGGTTGGTCATGTGCGAGCCAGGTTGCAAGACGTTCTTGTTGAACCCAGTGTATTCCCCTCTAGAGATACACTATCGGAAGTTGGTTCCGTACCTTGTCATAGTTGGAATCCAATCTCCAATAAGCGCCCGCAGTTTTGTTTGTATACTATATATGTGGAGCGTGAGATGCAAGCGTTCTACTAAATTGATATTTATTTGTATTTAGACATTATCACAATATCAGGAGAATATTGTTTTTCAAAGAATGCTTTGGGTTATCGTAAGGTAAAAACTATCCGTATTTATGTGTGGATCAGTCTTACGATTATCCTTTCTTTCAAAAGGTTTTTGAAAGCTAAAATCAACCCGTTTTAATCGTTTACTCACACCAGTCCCATGACTGACCCAAAGTTTATTTTTCTATGTTTTCCCTAAACTGTTGGGTGCCCAAATTTGTACGGACAGTCAAGTATTTCAGGATTTTACAGATTTACTAGAGGATCTTGGAGCAAGAGGCCTGAACGTTAGATATATAGAGTTTATTTCCGCTGTATTGTGCATGTGTCATACTCTGATGATGTATGTAAGTTCAAATCCAGTTTGTATTTCAAAAGTGATTATATATCTATTATATTTTATTCGTTCTTCTGTGAGATTCGTGTTTACTTTGTTTCTGTGATATGTTCTTCTTTTCTTCTATTCTGAATTTTCTATCTTATCTATTCTCATCCTCTACTTTCTTTCCTCGACATTTGGGTTTTAGTGTTCTTTGAGTTGGACTTGTATTGTATTTGGTCGGCTCAAAGGGTACCGAAATTCGGGTCGCTACAGAAAACCAAGTATTCTGAGTCTTGTACAACAATAGTAGAAAAGGTAAATTCAAATGGAAGACTACTTTTTATTACAGGAAAAGAAAGCATATCAAATTTTGATCATCTTTTGCTGCATATTCAAAAGGAAGACTTGTACATTAACAACTAAAAATGTTGCTGAAATTATCGCTTTAAGCAGTAATTTCTGGTCCAATTATTCTTATATCCATAACCTCTCTTCTTTCAGCTCACAATAAATGAATAACACAATTTACTACTTATACTATTAAGAGTAACCACAAGTAGAAACTGTCTAGCAAAAAAAAAAGCAATCTAATTCAATTTAGTAGATAGAGGAGATTGAGCTCATTTTAGCCAATCAAATGAAGATGAAAAAGACAGAACACATTCCAAGCAATGGGTAAGCAAAAAAAATAAGAAGCCGGGAAAAAAGATAGGAGTTCAGCACAACTGCAAACATGAGCCTTAGTTAACCCTATGAGGGATGAATATGAATCTCAATTTCAGCCAAGTTAATCTAGACATGCCTAGATTAGCTAGCAATACTAATAAATTTTAAATTCGTGTGCAAATCTAAGAAAAATAATATACCAAAATTTGAACTTACAAGAAACAACAAAAAAATGGACAACTTTACATTTTAAGGTCACCTATTTGTTTCACTAGCACTTGAAAACTGGAACTATGCCGCCTATCGTCATCATACAAGCTATGAAAAGAATATTAGATCTGGGCCTCTTCTATCATCTTCTCAGACTCCTTTTCTCATGTTGAATCTAATATGCTGATCTGGATAAATTATAACATAGGCAACATTAACAATTGTTTAAACCAAAGAATACAATTTAATGTTAAGTCAAAGTTATATATGCAGTTTTATGATATCCATAAGAATAGAAATAATGTAAGAACATGAGGATTCTACAGTGAACAAAATTAATCACCACAGGACCTTACTTGGTTGAAAAGATAAACTTTAACTACTTAAACAAAATCGATGATAATGAAACTCCTTAATAGCAGGATTTAGGATCTTGAACTTTCAGAAGTCCTAGATTTAACCAAATTTTGAAGTAGGTAAAAATTCAAAGAAGTAGAAGTAAAGATCAGATTTTTATCCACGTAAATTAAGATAAATATAAAACAAAATCAAACAGAGGAAACGCGACAAAATCATTCCTCCACCATTAACTCATTCCTACCTCAACATAATGAACATCCGTCCATTCCTACATGTGCTCCACCATTCATCCTCACCGCAACCATACAACCATCTTATCAATCAACCAAATAGACAAAACGCGGCATACACAGGAGAAGCTACATCGTCGCACTCTTCCTATGCACACTGTAAATCACCAGTCTTGGCCAATTGAAGCACCTCCCCTTGACAATCCCCTAGAAATCAACGACAACATGAATCGTCGCTTAAAACAATTACAAGATCGAACCCTAGTTATATGCATATCCTCTCCAAACTGTCGAACCAAGAGATGAAGCGGTGACCCCCTTCAAGAAGACCATAGGACATATGTGGATTTGGAGAAATTTCTAACACGAACTCAAAATTCAGATTTTTGAATTTTACGTAAGTATATATTTTGTTTTGGATAATTGAAATGATCTTCCACTCCAATATTTTGAAGAGGGACTCAAGATCTAGATTAGGAAATAAAACTAAAAATGGCGAATGAACAGGGAAAAGGCGAACTAATGGAGGAGGCGGAAATTGCAATAAGTTCTGGGATTTTATAGGTGATAGAAAATTAGGGTTTGGAGAGCAGGCGAAATGGATTCACGCGTGAGTATGGTCGGGTCTAACATTTTTGTCAAACTAATGCAACACAATTATCTTGCCCATCTCGTTATGTAGGAAAAAAGAAGAAGGAAAGAGGTTATATGAAGTAAAAAATGCATATAGGAAAAATTAACCATTCGAATGCAAGTTATGAAATATTATATTTCTTTAAAACGAAAATAAGTCATTAAATTTTAATTATTAATTGTAGTTATAAAATATTAAATGCCGAATATTACTTTTCAATTATAAATATTTCTTATTAACTATGAATCGTTAAATGATTTCTTGATTATTAATTATTAGTTAATTATTATTAAATTTCATTGACTACTTACAAAATGTAAATTACTGTTTATTATTAATTGTAAACCATTAGTACATTAAAAGTTAATTTATATAATCATTGTGTATGAATTATTATTAACCAATTTTGGGGTGTAAATTATCAAATACAAAGTATGTACTATTATTTTTTGAATGTTATATTAAAAATTTAATTTATATAAAATTTTATCTTTTACTTTTGAACTTTATGATGATTAAAGTTTTGTTTTTAATTTATGAGTATTTTAAAATTTATTTGAAGTTGCATAATAAATAATATACATCAATTATAATTCTAAATTAAATAGTGAATAATAAATATTATTCTTATTGTTTTAATTATTACTTGTTAATTAATTATTAAATTTACTAATTTATTATTTAACTATATTTGTTAAAAATTGTTAATCAAAATTAATTATTAATTATTTAATAGTAGTTGTTTAATTAATCATCATTTTTACATAGTAAATATTATGTTTAAAAGCTAATTATTAAATAATAATCAATAAAGTATAATTATTTAAAATTAGTTATTTAATCCTTATTAAATAAAAATATTAAAATATATTTGTTTAAATCAATTATTGGAAATAAATATTAACTACTTAATGACCGAAATCAGTTATTAAATAATCAATAGTATTCATTAAATAGGAATTATTATTTATTAATTTTACAATTTTATGTATTAAATAGTAAATTTAATTATTAATTATAATCATAAAAATATTAAAAGCTAAATGTTACTTCTCATTAATTAGTATTTCTTATTAATTATGAATTTAATATTTTTTCTTAAACATTGGTTATTCATTAATTATCTATTAGTTGCTGTTATTTTTTTCTTAAACAACGATTATTTATTAATTATCTATTAGTGGCCATTACTAACTAATATTTAAATAAAATTAATTATTAAATAGTAAATCACTTCGTAAGTATTAAGTTATATTACTAAATATAAATTATTAAATATAAGTTTTAATTATAATATGTTTTTAATAATTAAGTATTTATTAGCAATTATTAATTAATAATTATAAAAAATTATTTGTTAAATATAACTTCTTCATAATTAAAAAATATTATGTTAAACATTAACTATTAATTATTAATTACTAGTTATTTATTTATTTATTAATCAATAAATGTTATTAATAAATATTTACTATATTTTACTAATTATTGCTAATTAACTATAATAAATGATAACATATAAAAACAGTTATTGATTATTTAGAATAAATAGTAATCACATACTATTAATTTATAATCATTAATTATAATAAATTATAACAAATAAAAATAGTCATTGATTATTTAGAAATAGCTAATAATCAATGATTATATATTTGTAATCGTTAATTATAATTAATTTTAGATAATGACATATGTAAGCAGTTTTTTGTGATTGTTTACATATGCACTTGCTCTGATGAAATTAATTTGCAATTGCCTCGGTGCAGTCGCTTCTGTTCTTAAGTAACTGATGCAAATAAAACAATTTGCTTCGATTGTAAGGACATCCGAAGCAAATAACACAATTTGCTTCGGTGCATTTGCTTCAGTTGTTAACTCAACCGAAGCAAATGATATTATTTGCTTCGGTTGTGAGAACGACCGAAGCAATAAAAGCAAACAACACCATCTGCTTCGGTTGTTAATACAGCAGGAGCAAATGATACTATTTGCTTCAGTTGTAAGCACAATCGAAGCAAATGATGCGAAGCAACAAACATATTTTGTACTAGTGAAGCTACTTATATCGTGGAGGACTCTGAAGAGGAGGCAGGCGACGATAGTACACATGAAGATTTCAATGTTGGTGGCGACTACGAGGGAATATTTACTGGTCAACTAGAAGGCAGTGGCAGTGAGGGTTCCTACCCAGCCAAGGAGGGTGATGCTTTTAAGAAAGATAAGGTAGGTGATTCCACCTTAGAAATCCAAAAGTAGAAGCAATCCATGACTGGATCCTCTACCCCTCTACCTTAGGTACCAATTCTTTCATTCAATGAGTTATTCGATTTCGATTATCCTCTTAATTGTGAATCTATCTCAACCCTGCTTGTTAGCATTTACTCATAACAAAGTAGTTAGGATTGAACTTTCAAAAACCTAAATTTAAGTAAACGAGCCATAGAGTGTAATGACTTTTCCTAATAACTATTTTTTTAGGATGAATAATACTAAGGCCTTGTCACCCCTTACATGGCAGGAAAGAAGTTTTTTGCATGGGAAAGCCTCTGTCGAAGTATCTAGATCTTCGTGAAGTATAAAATAAAGGGTTATTGACTCATACTTACCAGTGGAACCAAAATCTTGAGGGAGGCTTCTTTCTTTAAAATTTTGGGTCATACCTTAGAAACAATAGGTGAAAATCTTAGGAACGCATAAAATTTATTCTCCTTTTCTATGACTCGTACTTGAACTTCAAAACTGTTACAATCTTTGTTAATAGAGAAATTGCACGGTTTTGACTTTTTATTATCGAGTTGTTTTACCATACTATGATAGGGAATTAATGTTCCAAGTAGTCCTATTACCCGAGACTTCTTGAAAAATTCATTAAGCTAAGAAGAGGGTTTCAGTAAAATCCTTCTTATTTAGGACATCATAATCCACCTGTAGTTACTTTCTTATGGAATTATACGTACTTCACATGTTATGTTCCAGGTTCTATTTTGACCTCCTGGGCAAACAGAAGGAGGATTTTCTAATGGAAAGCAAGACACTTCATTCTAAATTGATGATTAAATAGGACACCCCTTCTATCAAGGAGTAGAATTAGGGATCAAAATTGTTTATTAAAACCATGTATGTATTGAAAATGAATGTAATAACTTTTTTGTGTGAAATAAAGATTTTTATTTTAAGTATTATATGAAAATTTTCTTCCTATGGATTAAGAGAGTTAGCTAACATTAACAACCTAGCAAGAAGGCCCTCGTCATCAGCCAGCTGATGATAAATAGAAACACATGACTGAGATTAAACGTTAAAGGGTCGCCGATGAAATTATTCCATCAAAGTTAGTAGACAACCCTATAGCCTTTAAATGGCTTAAGAGGTACAAAACATATATAGTATTATCTTACTGGCAGAAACACCAAACAAAAAATATGGAACTTAAAATTATCAAAAAGGATCAAGTTCTTGAAGAAACAAAATGTCAAATTAGAGCGAATCCCAATGTCGACTTTGGAAAAGAGGTGGCAAAACATCATAAAAGGTTTGGTGAACTAGAATATAAATTCAAATACTATAATGCTTTATGCAAATCTTTAGAGTTTATTTTATGTGGAGGCATCTTTGACATAACCATTCCGTCTTTTATAAATTCGTCAAAATTGGCCGACGCTAAAGATCTCTAGGAAAGTTTTCATTCTTAATAAATCCTCTGAAAGGATTAAATGAAAATATCACAATAGATTGGGTTAATAAAGTGAAACTTAAATGGACGGATTATTTCAAAAGTAGGAGAAAGGAAGACGTATATTGTCGCCTAAATAATTACGTTGCCCAAATCGAGAAATTTAAAATGGAAATATATTCCCTTGAAAAGTTGAGTAGCCAAATAAGAAAGGGCTAACAAGCTCTTTTTGGAGGCCAATAAAGTTCATGAATACGCACTTAAGCTTCAGATCAAATATATTGATGATGCGCCAACCATAAGGAGAAGAAACACAAGGGGATATTGTGCACCATTCTTAATCGTAACCCATCTCATCCAAGAACTTAATAGAAAGATTCAAAAACTTAAACTCCTACTATTGTATCATTTGAGTGTATTTGTGAATATTTTGTAATTTATAAAGATATGACCAGAGGCCTTTTGTAATAAGAATCCGCATTTCATGCATACTTCTATTATCTCATTCTCCTGAACACTAGACTCCATAAATGATTAAAGGTTGAAATTTTTTCATCATTAAGGGATTCAGAACCTGTGCTCGATTACTAATAATGCAAAGTTCTGAATTTGCTTCTAAAAATTATAGAAGACTCATAATAATTTTCGATTTCAAAATATCCAAAAATCTGATTAATGCATTCAAATAATAAGAATTACTTTCGGAGATATGAGACCTAAAATCAAATTCATGTATTTAATATTATAGAAATCCATAAATTCGCTTTAGGAAATAGTGAAAGAACTTAAATCTTTTTAGCTATAAGAGACCCAAAACCAGATTCGAGAATTTTACTATAGTAAAAATCCAGACATCAGCTTACAGAATTACAAGATGAAACGAATCCATTTTCGACAATAAGAAAACTGAGACCTAGTTTTGGGTATTAACATAATAGAAATCTAGAAATCCTCTTCTAGAAATTATGAAAAAACCTAAATCACTTTCGACTTTTGAAAACCAAAACCCAGATTCAGATATTAATATAATAGAATTCGAGAATTCCACTTTTGGAAATAATATAAGACCAAAACCGTTTTTAGCATTTTGAATTCCAATGCCCATTTCTGGCTCTTTCTTAAAGAAGAGGTAAGGCGTGTTCTTTTAAACAGAGGCAGGGCATGTTTTAAGTGCTCGCTTTAAGCTTTTGTTCCCTTCTGCAGACGAGGCATAAGTAGAGGTAGAACATGCTCATCTTTAAAGCAAAGGAAGGTCATGCTTAGATGAAGCAGAGGCAGGGTTTGTTCTTAAAAAAACAAAAGAAGAGCGTGCTTCATTCAAAACCATGGACGAGCCACTTTTGCGACCGGACCAAGGGATTACCCATCCCACCTCCAAAAGGAACCTTGAAAAGGTCACCTTAGTGATGGTAACAAGGGCTTCTGGTGCATCAGACAAGCCTAATATATGGGATTGACAGCTTGCCTTCCTTCCACTAACAAGCGCCTTGGCTACCAAGGGCTTGGAACTAGGGGCATGTCCCAAGGCTTACACTCCTCCCTCTTTGGGGGAAGAACCTTGGTATATCAAGGAATTTATTGTGAGTGTTGTACATGTGTCCCAAGGCTTACCCCACCTCTCTTTTGTGAAGAGCCTTGGTAAACCAAGGACTTTTTTAAGTTATCCATACTTAAGGAGCATTTCGCCCCCGACCATGTCGTTTTTCTTAAGGTTTAGCTTGCTTGCTATCCTTGCGGAATCTCTTATTTTTGAATAGAAATTCTAATTTTTTATTAAATTCAATCAATAACCTTTTACAAATTCTTCTAATTTCCCTTTTAAAATGAAATAGTCGATCATCTTCTCTAGTGTTCTACACTGATTGGTTCAGTGACTATTAACCATATGATAGTGGCAATAAGATTTTCCTTCCTTCCTTTCGAACTTAGGCGATTTCTTGTTTGTTGGCCAATAATCCAATTCTTCTTTCATCAATAAGTATATGTTATCAATAGAGGTGGTCAAATTGAATTCCTTTGGTATTTTTGACTTAAATATCCCCTTCGGAAGTTGAATTTTCAATTTCTTTAGCTCCGGCGATGGTACTTCACTTCTCTATGATCATTTTCCTTTTAAGATTCCTATGGGTTTCGTAATCTGATGTGAAACACTTTTCAAGTGTTATGCTAATCTCGGAGATTCCTTGGAGACTTTAGAAATACATAACTTCCTTAATATTTGGTTGCAACCTCTGTGCAAAAGCATAATAATCCTTTATCATTTTACTTTCAAATGTTGTTGGCCTAGTTTTTTGTTAGGCCATACAAAGTCCAGATAATCATTAATGAGTAACCAAGTCAAATTAGATCGGAGAAAGAATCTCAAGTCGAAGATGGAAATCACGCTGAACAAGACTGGGTCGGATCGGAGGTGCGGTGATCTGATTCCCTCGTGTACGCAAAAGACTCAACTACAGATACAAAGCATCAAACCAGTTTGGCCATCCAGCATCTGATCCCCTCAATCCATGAAGCGACGTGGCCTCCCTTTGTTATCAAAGCGGATTGCTCGTATGAGCACTGATCCGACCCCTCTATTTGCTATCTGATCCACTCCTACCACACTGAATTGGTTATACAATGTTCCTAGAATATGGGACGGTTACTACCCACTTACCCACAATGCTGATGTGTTGTCTTCATTATGATACATCCAATTTCGAGATCTATGGGATGGGACCCACGTGGCATTCGACCTGCCTGTACTCCCTACCTATAGATACACTAGAACATATCATTTTGAGGGATCTTTTGGCACTTTGAGTACTCTAACTCCACAATTATCATATCTTTTCTTGTTTATTCATATTTACTCCAAATTGCCGAATATAATTCCACAAATTAGTGAGAATTACTTAATTGTATTCGTGAGATTGAGTGATTATGTACATCGTACTTGTAATCAGTTCACCAATCAAAAAGTTATAAAGAGAATGTAGGCTCATTAATGCCGAACCACTATAAATCTTGTGTGTTGATTGATTATTATTTGTTTTTAGGTCATAATCCTTCATAATTTCTTGTTAGTTGGGTGTTAGAAAAACTTTTGGGTCTAACATTTTGGTGCTTTTACTGAGAACTTTCGAATTCTCATTATCATTCTACTTTTTGGATTTTCAAGTACGAAGAAGGTAGTCCACATTTCCACTGTTTTTGAAGCTTTCCTTGATTCCAAAAGACTTAGATTTCATGGCTCCAAAGAGGACTAAGGAACCACAAACTTCCCAGGAGAATAACGAAAACGAAGATCAGCAGGATAACTCGCAAGCAAATGTAGCTACCAGCTCACAGGGAGGCGGTTTGGATACAAACTGATCCGGAGGAGGAAACCCGACCCGATCCAGGAGATGTAGTCCGATCTGATCCGTCGGGCTGAATGTGGCCAATGATGCTCCTCCAACCCGCACCGACGGTGCTTCTCCGACCCGACCCGGTGGTACTAATACAATCCGATCCGACCAAATACAGTTGAAGCTGGTGTTTCGACTCAAGCAAATGCTCCAACTCCTACAACGACAACTAGTAGTCAACCTACTACTTCTGTGCCCGTTTTGCAGATGGATTTTTCACGCTTGCTCGATATATTGGATAGAACTAACGGCGCCTTAGAGGGCCAGAGACTTGATAGTGCTGCGATAGGAGAGAACATGAATGTGATAAATAGGTATATAGATGAGCTTCGTACGTAGAGAACGCCTTCCCCGACTCATCGCCTTGTTGCAAACAACTCATCCTCCTCAGAAGAGAATGTAAGACCTCTAAGAAGGCCATATGAAAGACCTGAGAACCTCGAACAAATGTCATTTGGATCATTGGGATCCCACGAAGACGCAGCCCGTGTCTTGGGACCTAACGATCCCAGCTTAAGAGAGACAATGTTGCTACCGATGCAGGGATCTCACGTCCTTCCCAAGAACCCAAATATTACTAATTGTACCTAGCGCTAACTCCTTCAGCCCACTCGTCCTATGGATGACTGAGACCATAGGGGGAAAGGGACTTCTACGCCAGTCAGGAACCACAGAACATTCCCTAATGTGGAAACTGGAAGAGTAAGAAGGACAAGGAGTGCTGACTCTGAACCTATATTAACCAATGCTGAAGTTGAAGCTATGGTCCGCTAAATTATGGCCGATAGCAGGGATTACTCTAATGAAGACCGGGGAATTGATCGCAGCCACACACCTTTCGCTGACGACATTTTGGATTTTCAGTTCCCTCGGCATTTCAATCTACCCACAATGGATCGAAATGGAGGAAGAACTAATCCAAGGCACCGTTTGATGAGATATTCTTGGTACATGAACACCGCAGCAGCTCCAGATGCCGTGAAGTGCAAGGCTTTTCCAATTTACCTCGAAAATGTCACACTGATGTGGTTCTCTCAGTTTCCTCCCCAATCGATATCCAGTTTTAGAGAACTAAACGAGAGCTTCATGAACCAGTTTCGAAACCACGCCCAAAAACTCAAGAGTGTCATCGAGTTGTCTGCAATCAAACAAGTTCCTGGGGAAACTCTGAAATTGTATTTGGATCGTTTCAATTTGTTAGCTCCAAAAGTGAGTGACCCACACAAGAAGACCATCCTAATGGCACTCATAGACGGAGTCAATAAAGACACTGAGTTCGGGAGGTACTTGGCCTGAAATCCACCGCTAAATAGAGGGTTGTTTTATGAAAAGGCAAACATTCGTCTATGGCGAGAGGAGATATATGCTAACTGAAAAAGAAAGTCTGATGAAATCCTTAGAGAGGACATTTAGAGCAACGCCGCCATCAAGCAGTCTGGTGACAGTGCAGGAAAGTTTGAAGTAAATGTTGGCAACAAGAGTGGAGGGAATGACCTCGAAGGCGGGAATGGCGGCAAGAGAAATAGGAATCGAAGAAACGGTTCCAAAAAGAGGCCTCAATTTCAGTATTTTGAAAATTATACGATGTTGAGTGATACTTTGGAGAACATTTATTTGGATACCAATAATGTTGTCCAATACAAAAAACCTCCACCCAAGGACTCGACTGAAAAAGAGCGTGAAACCGGGAAATTCTGTCAATTTCACAAGACTTACGGTTACTCTACGAATGAGTGTTTCCATCTGAGATATGTGGTAGAAAAGTTTCTTCATGTAGGGAAGCTGGATGAGTACAAGGTTGCCTCTAAGGATAAGGGGCAAGGAGGATTTGCTCCGAATCAGAATCAACCTACCCGTAGACCTACCTCTCAACAAAAAGGAAATGTATCGTCATTAATACCATTGTTGGAGAACCACATCCGACTGTATTTAGCAATAGAACTATGGGGTAGTATATTAACGCCGCTAAGCATCCAGAAGTGGGAGAGTGCATTTCACGCAAAGACAATATTCCAGCGAAGCAACAAAAGACAACGACAGATGATGTTATTTTCAGAGAGAGAGAATGTGTGGGGGTGGAGACCCTGAGTGTTAACCCATTGGTGGTAACTGCTACTATCGGTCCAACTCTTGTACGGAAAGTCCTTATTGATTGCGGGAGTTCTGTCAACATTTTGTTTAAAAAAGCCTTCGACCAAATGAAGTTGGAGGATAAAGATTTGAAGCTGTGTACAGGCTGGATCCGTGGTTTCAACGGCTCTTCAACATTTCCAATGGGAGCGGTGGAATTGTCCGTAGAACTTGGGGAAGGAGACCGTAGGAGAGTGTGTATCCAACTATTTGTTTTTATGGATATTGATTCGCCATACAACGCCTTTTTGGGCAGACTGGCTCTCTCAGAGTTCAGAGCCTACATCGTGCCCTGGTGTTTGCTGTTAAAGTTCCCAACTGAAACAGGAGTAGGAATGGTCTGTGGTGACCAAGTTAATGGAAGAGCCTGCTGCATGGTTGAGTTGAAAATACTACACAATGGAGATAGCATAGAAACGAAGGATACCTCCCCTCGTGCGAAGGAGGATTCACATAGCGAATAAAGGATAGGTTGCCAATAGAGTCGCCCGACGATCTGCTTGAGGACATAGATCCTAGAGAGGATGGAGATCCAAAAAGCAGAAGGGCGACACCTAATGAGGCAACTATAGACGTTCCGATCAGTAATGACGACCCAACAAAGGTCTTGAAGATCGAATCTCACTTGGACCCTCTCTGGATGAGGGAGCTGAATGACTTTCTGCAAGCGAACCTGGATGTGTTCGCTTGGACACATGCCGATGTGTGCGGGATTTCACCATAAATCATGAGTCATGTTTAACATGCATGTGATACCCTATGACGAATATATATGCTGTAACACCCCATGTCCATTAATGTCACTCACTAAGGGAATGCATTAACTTTCATGGAGTATTATAAGAGTATAGAACAGAATATCACAAGATAGATATATAAAATGGTACTTAATAAAATTCAAAATTTATTCATTGCAGCAGAAAAGCAAAAGATGTCTGGTTACAACATTAAAACCATATGCTAAAGCCAAGTACACAAATATCCATCTTGTACAAAATTATTATCATAGTACATAAAAGTAAAACCATAATCCCACTCCAAATAGCCATAATGGAAAAGAGATAAAGCTGAGCATTACTTTCAACACTTCCAAGCACTTCAAAAAGAAAGAAATCCAAGTCAAGCTCCACTAGTCCCACCCTGAGGACTTGAGGGGGAAAAGAAAGAAAAGAGGCGAAACAAAAAGGGTCAGACATAATAGTAATAATAATATAATCAGTAAAGTAACAGGATAAGAACATAAACTGGATATAAGAGATGTTTGTAACATAAGCAGATATGACAGGGTAAACAAGGCAAGTGAGGTAGAACAAGATATAATGTTGATTGCGCTTCTAATCACTATAAGATAATTCTTACACCGCACCAATGCTAGTTCCATACTGAAAGTTGATACCTCTTACTAAACATAATAGTAATAATAATGGTGGAAGTTTCGTGTGCTCCTAGCTGTTGTCATAAGTGCCGCCTACTCCTATCTCCACTTGTTGTACCCACTCCCTCCCCGTTCGATCGGCTCCCTAACTCGTAGATACCCGTGCTGGTCCCACAATAGGGTGTATCACTCCCTAAAGTGGCAACTCGATACCACTAAAAGGCACGGTTTATATCTACACAATGCACCAACGTCTTACCTACCAGCCTGGACCCACGCACGCACATGACTCCGTTGGATTTGCGTTGCCACCGCTAACTCTTTATTGACCTCTTACAATCAAACCAGTAAGCGTATCCCATCCTCTACCTAGTTCGAGCTCGCATAGATACTAAAATGGGTTACTGGTTGAAAAGGGTCCACCCACTTGACACAAGCTTCCCTCCTAAGCTTGGTCCCCACTTGGGATTCCCACTTAACCCCTCTTTATTCCCATTTCTAATCACATGTTTCACCTTGGTTAAGTGCTTCTAGTTATATTTCACCTGTCACCCACTTAACCGTCATGTCTTACTACATGTCTTATCTTGGTTAAGTGTTCATTAATTCATTATAACCGTAATCTTGCAAGACCTCCCACATTAGATTGTCGTTTTGCGGTTGCTGGATATGCCGGGTGGTTCCACGCAGGCTTATACCGCAATCCGAATCTAACCTCGTGTCTTTGCATTATTACTTATCTAATTTCTGCCTTTGACCTCTCATATTAGATTACAAAATTATGGTTGCTAGACGTGTCGGGCGATTCCGGGCGGTCTTATACCTCAATTCGAATCTAACCTCATGTCTTAGGCGTTCATTATCACTTTCTTGATTCAAGTCACTTTAAATCTTGGATTAAATTATATCCCAATTACCCATAATTTCCAATATAAATTATGTTCATAATTTTAATCCAAATTAGGCATATAATCTTATGTATATATGTTATGCCAAATTATGCCCAAATCAATTTGTGTTCATTGTTATTAACAGTTTATGGAAAACCTCATGTATGCAAATTATATCCAATTATGCCCACATCCAACGTATGCCAAATCTCATGTATACAAGTTACACATAATTATGCCCCAAATCAACTACGTGATTACAATTCAATTTATGCCCAATTACATATTATTCAATATTTTCCTAAACTTTTTCCACAACGTTCCCACGTCATTCGTACGTATAATTCAATGTAATATGTTAGGCTCAAAGTTAGCCTAACCTCATAAAAAAAGGGAAAAGAAGAAGGGAATAGAATCATGTCATCAAAACTGGCATAAAAGAGAAATATGGAACATGAACTGGCATAGAACAATAAAATAGATCCAATTAGGCATATGATAACAGTGATTTAGGTATGAATCTGAAAGATAGGAACTTACAAACTTGATATGATTCATCTTACAGGCATGTTAATAAAATCCAATTTACAATCCTATCGCAATCACTTTTTAATTAATTATATGTGAAAGTAACATAGACTCACCGCGATAGGATTTAGGAGAGATGATAGTTCAGAGTTCTGATTTCAGAATTTGATTAGCTAAACCATTGTTGTTGAATTTGATTCTTATCTTCCAATTTGAATACTCTAATTCTGATTTGCTTTGGAGAAGAGGAGAGAGGCTAGTTTAATTTAGACTAGAACAGCAAGGAGGCGCCATAGATTAGTGTAACGAAATTAGGGTTAGGTCTAGGTATCTTTTTATAGGAGTACTAGGTGTATAAGGACCCTTAGATTAGATTAGGATCCATCAGAACAATCCAAACCAGAAAAACACGTCATCCACCCAATTCCAGAAGGAAACATCAGCCCTAGACCTCAAAAACACATCTGCCGGATCTGGACAGATGGGGGGTCGACACCCCTATAGCGGGGTCGATACCTACGTCGACACCCCTGTAAGGGGGTCGACACCTACTTCGACTCCCTTAGGGGGGTCGACACCCTAGAGCGGGAGATTTCCCGCTCACCCAGATTTCACTAATTTTGATTTTGGAACTCGTTTTTGATTTTAATTATTATTTTAATTTAAATTCTGCTAATTCTTGAATTCTTCTAAGCTTCATAACTTCTTCGTATGATACCTGATTTACGCAAACTCAGACTCTATTCCAAGCAGAATTCCAAGGCAAACGCAATGGTGCAACCCGTTTCCCTTAATTCTTCTTTTAAAAATTAAGTATTCCTTAATTATCCCTTATGTCATGTTTTTAAAATTACGGGGCGTTACATTCTCTACTCCTTAAAGGATTTCGTCCCCGAAATCTTTAGGTTAAGAAGAATGTATCCTACCATCCATCATCCATCTACTCATCCATCATCCACAAGCATCCATTGTCCTTAAAAGATTTCTAATGCTATATGAACATATGCAAAAGTGTGTGTATATGTCGCCTGTCTAGTGCAAAGATCAGGGGCCTACCGATTTAGTTGACCTCCTTAATGCGAAACATGATAGTGTCATGCGTCCATTATGTATGCAAACGAATCCTAATGATACATATCATTTCTATATGAGTGCACAACCATTCATTCAAATGCAGCATCCATATGATAACACATTCAAGATACATCCATTAACTTAAATATGCACACTCATTCATATGCAATATGAAAGTGATTGAGCTGATATAGTGCCTAATGTGTGTGTAAATGCATCCATGAGCAATCACTAGCAAACACTTACATCCACTTGCATCCACCAAACATAACATGTCTCTGACACATGTTTACACCCATAGGATTTTCTACCTAAGGGTCGAAGATATAATCGAGAGGATACACTAAACGATAGAACAAGTATAAACAAAGCGGTAGAAGAAGGAGAAGTTAAGAACATACCCTCAAAAAGGAAAGGGTACGATGCACGTATCTTGTCTTCAGTCTCCCAAGTCGCGTCTCCTTGATCATCTCCCTACTGGACTTTAACCAGCTTGACCTCTTGGTTGCGTAATTTCTTGACCTCCGATCCAAGGATGCATGTAGGAGCTCGTCTAATCGTGGCATCTCGCTCTACTTCCACTTCCCTAAGCACGCTCGGCTCTGCTACTTCCGCAGTATCATGTAAACACTTCCGCAAATGCGACACATGAAATACGTCATGAACACCACTAAGCTTCTTAGGCAACTTCACTCTGTAGGCCATCTGTCCAATTCGCTCTGTAATGGGGACTGGCCCTACGAATCTTGGTGCCAATTTCCCTACAGACTCAAAACGAACTACATTCCTCAATGGTGATACTTTAACAAAGACCATGTCTCCAACACTGAACTTAAGATCGGTCCTTCTCTTATCATCATATGACTATTTCCGGTCCTGTGCCGTCTTCGTGCGTCTTCGAATCAAGTCTATCTTCTTTGAAGTTTCCCTAATCATCTCGGGCTCAAGCAAAACCTTATCCGTAGATTCCCACTAACAAGTCGGTGATCGGCAAGGTTGTCCATATAGAGCCTCAAAAGGTGCCATGCCAATACTAGTCTGATAGCTGTTGTTGTATGCGAACTCTACTAATGGAAGATGTTCCTCCCATGTCCCTCCAAAGTCCAAGATACATAACCTCAAAAGATCTTCTACGATCCTATTCACTCTCTCGGTCTGGCCATCCGTCTGAGGGTGATAAGCGGTGCTCAAACATAATTGCGTTCCTACCGCCTCTTGCAAGCTCTTCCAAAACTCACTGGTGAAAATGGGATCTCGATCGCGTACGATACTAGAAGGTATGCCGTGTAGACGAAGTATCTCTCAGAGATAAACAGATGCTAACCATGCCGCTGTTCTTTTACTCTTGACGGGAATGAAATGGGCGCTTTTGGTAAGTCTATCTACTACTACCCAAATCCCCGTATTACCCTTCCTTGACCTCGGCAACCCGTCAACGAAATCCATGGAAACACTTTTTCATTTCCATTGTGGAACCTCTAAAGGGTGAATCAAACCACCAGGCTTCTTTTGCTCAGCCTTGACTTGCTGGCACATTAAGTATCTAGAAAGGAACTCGGCCACATCCTTCTTCATTCCTGCCTAAAAGAAAACTCGCTTCATGTCTCCATACATCTTGTCTCCACCGGGATGTATGGTCAGCTTAGAATGATGTGCTTCTTCAAGGATTATCTTTCTCAAACTCTCGTCTCGAGGTACACAAAGTCTCCCATCCCTAGGCAACCAACCTTTGTCACCGATAGTATACCTACTAAGATGGCTTGAAGATCCCCATGTTATGAGCTTGTCTATTATCTCTATCAATTGCGGGTCATCTCGTTGTGCTGCACCTATCTGTCCCAAAAGCGTAGGTCGCACCTCTAATGATGCCAACAAACTGGGTACATAATCAATAGAGGGTCTAAAGTCCAAGGTAGAGATATACTCTAAACTTTGTCGCTCAACAAATAAAGGACTCAAAGTCAACTTCTTTCTGCTCAAGGCGACAGCTACAACGTTACCCATGCCACGGGTATATGCAATCTCAAATTCGTAGGATGCTAAGATTTCCATGCACCTCTCTTGCCTTAAGTTTAGATCTTTTTGAGAGAACAGGTATTTTAGTGACTTATGATCTGTATACAACTCAAAACTCTCACCAAGCAAATAGTGATGCCAAGACTTAAGCGCAAAAACTATGGCAGCCAACTCTAAGTCGTGGGTAGGGTAATTCTTCACATGGCCTTTTAACTGCCTTCTGTTGGATCTAGATTAACCCTAGAGTGGGGTGAATAGGGTTTATTATAGTTTTTGAAGAGTTATTAAAATAAATCGCAGAACGGTTAATCAGCAGGGAAATAAATGCAGTAAATAACACACAGATATACCCAGCTTCGACAGACTTTGCCTACTGCTGCATTCACTAAGGTTTCTACTAGGTGTTAATAACAGATCCCGCTTGCAGACACTGTAAAATCACACTCTCTACTCCTATATTAACCCTACGCTCAAAACCCAAGACTGACCGATATCCCCTCGACCAGATTTTCCCGAATTACAAACCCGTAATCCGTAACCCTAGATTTTACAAACCCTAGTAAACTGCCAGCTAAACCCTAATTGGATTCCCCTAGAATTTTTCAGACTCTAGCAACTGTTCAGTCGATTTACAAAGAAATTCAAAAACAAAAACAATAAACAAAATAATAAAACCGTAGGAGATAAAGAATAAAGGGTTATCCCCTTTTCAAAACTTGGCCGGTCACTTTAGAAATGGCTCTACCCTTTTTCCATTTGGTCGATCTCTTTTATTTCCCTCTTGGAATAAAAAGTGGCGGCGGCGATTGGAAATTGCTAGGGTTTCCTGCTTCATCCCCAAATCGATCGATGGCTTCCTTAAATTGATTGAATCCTTGTGGCTTTGAATCAGGTGATGGAAAATGACTGAATCCTTGCGTCTGCTCCTTCTTGTCACCGATTGCGATCGAAAACGTTTTGTGAGTTCTTTGAATTTGATTAGATTTTTGCTCTTGAAATTGTGGGTTTTTGTTTTCGATGAATTATGCCTATGATGTAATGGTGAACATATATGATTTAAAAAATCCGTACTTCTCTGATTTCGTATATGGCTTGGCTTGATTGTTGCGTTGCTTTCCCCCTTTGGTCCCCTCGGCATTGATTGAGAAATTTGCGTGATTGTATAAGGAACCTGGACGATTTTATATACATACTGAACTTTGACAAACACCATTCGATTTCTATATTTGATATTTGCCAAAAATGAAAACATCCCCCTTTTGTAATTTATGTATTCTCGAAATGTATTGATTAAGAGAGATTTGATTTTCTTGGCAAATAATTGCTCCCTGATTGCTTGATTGATCCCGTAAGGCACCACTTTATTTCTTGCCAAAAAAATAACACTGATTTGATAAAATTTGGAATGAAACTCCTTGCAAAAAAAATGTTGTGCATGTCTATTTCCCAAGAATTGATTTCTTGCCAAACTCTGATTAGCGCCGAGTATTGAATTGATAAAATTCTCCCCAAAAATTTGTTCTGTGTTTCTGAAAAAAACATTGGATGATTGTTCCCAAAGAATTTCTTACCAAATTTAGTATTGTTAAAATTGTAAATCTCTAGAATAACATCTTGCCAAAATAACTTCTTGCTAAAAAGGTTTTTCTGCATATTTGGGACTTGCATGTGAGTACTAATGTTATTTTAGCTTACCAAACCTCATCCTGCTTGAACCCATAGCACTTGAATCTGAGTTGTTGACTTGCCAATCTTTGTTCCTGGAATTATTGCTTTGCATCTCAACATAATTTGTTGAACACATCCCATATGTGTATACTCGAACTGACTTGATATGGTTGCACCCCTTTGCATGAACATTACTTTTGCCTTGTTGCATGTTTACACTGAAAAACTTTCTTGCCATTATTGAGATAAAATCATGCCAAATAATGTTCTGTCCCTTATTGTTCTCTATGCATGATTTTCGAAACAACTTAAGTCTGAACTAACACATTATCATATATGTGAATTCTTGCTTGGGCAACTCTCGGTCCATTTCAGGAAATGCGAAATTCAGGAGACATTTTAAAAAAATTCTTCGACTTAATTGTATTCTTGCTAAATACACTTGGCTGCTTTTCTGGATCATTTATTTCCTTGATTGTACACAAAATTGTGCACACTTGACACATGAAATTAGAAACTGGACTCATGACTTTGTCACTTAAGCTCGACCAGGCTCGACCACTTTGAAATGAACTGCCAGTGCCATGAAATCCTATATTTGTAAATGCATGCATGTTCACCATTGCTTTGAGTCACTTGCTACTGATATGAACCATGTGGTCAAGCTGTTGCACAAGTTTTTATTTGCTGAAAGAAATTTGGTTTCCTGAAATGCTTCTCGCATGCACTTGCTTTTCCTGAACCATTTGTTCAAGTCTGCACAGACTTGACTTCCATATTGTATCATGTATATGTTTGAAATACGTCCTGTGCATTCTATAAGAAATGCTGTAGTTCTTCATTTAACTGAGCTCGACCATTCAGTTGCATATAAGATGAAACTTTACCTTTTGTGCTTCACTCTTTTGCTATTTTGACCATGAATGATAACTTGCTATGAGCTGTTTAACTTTTACTTGGCATTTTGAAACATGAATTTGCTATGTACTTGTAAAAACTCCATGATCACTTTAAACATCACTTTGTTGTTTCACTCATGTATACATGTGTATGTATACTATACATTTGAGCTTGCAAGTAGACTTGCCTTGTACATTACTCATACTACTCCCCTTTGCCAATGTACACTGAACATATACCATGCGAGCTCCTTACACTTGTTGTGCTTCACCATCATGCTATCCACAAGCACTTCTCCTAAGTTTCATCACTGTGTTGATTTTTTTGTTTGGTTTGTGCTTGACACTATGTACTTGCTGTTGATTTTTCATTGAGTTGTTTTCACATGTGCACTGAGTCGAGACGATCCACGTGGTTACTCCTCAGTTGCGCACTGATTGGAAAGGCAGTGCACACGTGTATATCTATACACGTGTGTATATCTATACACGTGTGTATATGCATCCATCAGACAAGATTTCTTGTCCCTGTGCTATACATATACAAACTGACTAGACACAGATGAATCAGATCAAGTCACGAAAAGTGATGATCCGGAAATCTGAGGAAAATAAAATTTTAAAAATAAAAATTATATTCACATGTATTTTGAAAATTATTTCTGTTCCGTATATCTGTGTGTGTTTATGTTTATGACAGGTATGAAGACGATGACTGGACTGACAGTGACTGGACTGACTGTGAAGTGTGAAGGCAGAACAATATTAGTGTTTCAGTGTATATGAATATGAGAGAAACTGTATGAATGTTGTAGAGAGAATTATACTGATATTTGTAATAAACAAATTTTGTTTGAAATAAAATATCATTTCATTTGTGTTCAAACAAATTTGTCTATCATATTCAGTTTTATTTACAATTACAATATTCTGTTAATGTATATGAAAAGTGATGTGTTCAAATAGTGGAGTTACAAATAGTTGTACTGTTTGAATGTTTGCAATTTAAATAAAATACTGTATAAATATATGAATGTATGTGCAGTCGTATTCTATTTAAATATAAATATTATATTCCTGTCTATGATGTATACATAGAACAGTACAGTAACAAACACATTTATAATAATATTTATTTGGTTGTTATCATCAAACAAAAATCATATAATTGTGTATACAACACCGTTATATACAACAATCTCCCCTTTTTGATGATGAAAAACAAATATTAAGATTTTGAATCCAATAAATGTGTTTGACAATGAATATTGAACTCCCCCTATTTATTAGCTCCCCCACAACTGAAAACCCCCCCTATAACTGTGCATGAGTGAAATAGATGAATTTAATATTTTCAAAATTGTAAAATATTTACTCATAAATCAAAATCTCAACCCATTCTCCCGCTTTTGTTATCATCAAAAGGATTCAGAATTTAAAATACAGATGAAAAGTGACTAGTAATATCAGCTTAAGAGGTAGAACGATCATCACAAATCTCAATCAGACAAACAAAAATCATAATATTCTAAGAACAGGTGGCATATTTCACATTGTAGAGAATGACGGATTTACGATGAATTTTATATTAAATAGAGAGAGTTAAGAAAATATGATTTCCAAATATTTTTCAAAAGAATTTTGTAAAAAAAATAAGCACAAAAACAGTGATGGATTTGGACTATAATTAATAATTCAATTTAAGTGACAACATCGTATAATCTCAAATCCCAATAGCTATCAATCAACAAATCATAATACTTCATAAGATATTAGCACATCTCACAAATTAGAATATGGATTGATAGGCTGGTTTTTAAACACCAAGGAGAATTTTATATAAAAGTTTATTTAACATTTTATTCCTTTTTCTTTTTCTTTTTATTTAGGAGCACACTGACCACGCATAACTAGAGCTTAGATATTTAAATGAGATCAGTTGCAGCTTAAATATAAGTAATCTCATAACCATGCATGACTAGAGCTTGGATTTTTAAATGAGGTTAGAGAAACACTTATGAATTAATTATATATTTATTGTTTTCAGCTTCAAAAGAAAAAAACTCCTCGGTATATAAAACCAATATGAATGATAGAAATGTGGTAGGTACAGAAATGAACTGTGAAATAAATTTTTAAATTAATTATACTATGAAATATGGTCGACTGTACCGCGATCATTGAAATTTTCCAATTATCACTAATTCTGAATAATAACATAGTCTGATTTCTATCACAAATATTTTCACTGTTTATACAAAAAGATTTTTTTAAAATATATATTAAACTCTCCACATTAATATAAAAAACATGATGGATGGCAGAATGATGATAGATAAAGGTGATGGTCATGAAATAATTGCCAATTCAAAGATATTATAATAATTATTCAACCATAATGAAAATCTAATTAAAATCTCCTCTTGTTGTGAAATATACTACAGTCACAATTCATCACAATTTCAAAATCTGATAATGATTTTGATGAATTATAAATACAGTCCAATCTGGATATTGATTTCAATTTCTGAATGAATAATCAATAAATAGCTTTAAAATTGAAAATCAATTACAAGAGGGAAATGAAGATCTATACAAGACATGAGGGATTAAAAAAGATATACAAAAAATATTCAGCACTTCTAAACTGATACCCCTTGATGTCTCTATTCAAGAGGATTTTAAAAATGACACTGGAGACGAACCAAGAAATCTCAAACAACAGAATCATAATCATAAAGCCTAAGCAGACACAGTTAACAAATCAAGCAATTTAATTTCATCTATCATAGCATGGTATATATTTGATACCAAAACAAGCAGTCATCAAAAATATTTTCAAGAACAATATCTGAGCAGCACAAAAATCATTTTCAAAGCAGTCTTGTCAAGAGATGTTTCAAAGATATTTCAGACAGTCAAAGAATGGTTCATGATCCAAGATTAAATATATAGTTTATTTTAAATCATTTGAAGGGATATGAAAAGATTGAGATTCAATGAATCAGTCACACCAGACTAATAATTTTAAATTCATGATGTGTGTCAGATTCAAGAAATCAATAATTTCAAATTATTTTAAACAAATAGATATTTAAATCAAATAATCATGAAATGACAGTATGTTTCAAGGACTAGATTTTTCAAAAGATTTCTTTTTTTCACAACTTTTTCTGACAAGCACAAGAAAAATTCCAGATCATTTACATCACATTTAAGAGATATTCATGATCCAAAATAATTTATCTGAAATCACTTGAATCAATGCCAAGTTTTGAGAAATAATGAATTAATCACATAAGGTTGATAATTTCAAATTTAGGAGCTGTATGAAATTCAAAATATCAAGAATTTCATATGATTTCAAATAAAAAAAATTGATCATGAATACAAAATGAATTTCAAGATGTATCACTGAGATTCAAGACAGATTAAAAAAATATCAAGGCTAATATGAAAAATAATGAAATTATCACAACTGATAAATAGCAGTGTGCTGTAATGAGTATATTGTTTCAAGCTTTTCTAAAATAAATTAGAAGGAACTCAAAACAGTAGATTTGTGTGAATTTGTTTTTCAGATCTTTAAAAATTTAGAATTCAAATTATCAGTGTTCAAGATATGGCAAGAATACATCAACACTGTTATGAATTCAGAAATCAGAAAATAAACTTCAAAATAATTGCAGATATTTACAAAGTTAAAATTCAAGATCTGGAAAGTTAAAAAAAAACATCAGATTTCTATTCAAATAATGTGAATTTCCAGAAGACCATGAATATTGAAATTGGAAGTTAATGAAGCCCAAAATGAAACAAAAAATATGGCAGTGACAAATTAAAATAAAAATAAAAAAATAGAAGAAGAGGTAGAAGGAGAAATAAAAAAATATTTACAAAGATGAGTCCAGAGATCATACCTAACATCAATGTAAACCATAATCTCTGATTTGACAGATGTGGCTAAGGAACTGTGATTGATTCAGTGATATAAAGCGGTTTGAATCCAGTTTTTCTTTAGCAATGCACTTCCTCAGCCACCTCCGGTACCCAACAATTAAAGGGATCGAGTGGTCTAACAAAATTTGTAAAACCACTCACAGTTGTATTCATATGTTTTGGCACCCATACTTGTTTATATAATAATCCATCTGAATTTACTTTTGTATCCTTTGGAACCCAAATCTACTTGAATCTAATGAAGTTTGTTTTATTTCTTTTTGGGATCCAAGATTGTTTAGATGAATTATTATAAAACAAACTCACATCATGTTTATGATTGGGAAATCCTTTGAGATTATCAGAGATTGAATTTTCAAATCCATTATTTCCAAAGCAATTTGAAGGATTTTTCAAATCATACGAATTCAAATTTTCATAAGCATTCAATTTCCCAAAACCAATACCACATTTATTTCCAACTGAAAACTGGTTTTTCAATAACATGTTCAAAGATTTTTCTCCGTTAGAGAATCTATCAAAAGTTAATTCGAGATGTTGAATTTTAGATTTAAGATTGTTATTCTCTTTCATCCGATTTGAACAACGGTTAATATTGATCTTTCTCTTTTCAACATCGTTTTGTTTCAAAACCAAGTTTTCGTTTCCAAGCAATTTAATTCTGGTCTTGGATTCAAAGATCTCTGATTCAAATTTAATTTGTTTTTCAAATTCAAATTTCTTGAGATTTTCAATCTCGTTTTCAAGCTCACTCAAAAACAAATCTGTTTTAAACAAACTATTATTTTCAGCAATTTCATGTCTGGAATTTATGATAGCCTTAAAATTTATAAATTCCTTTTGTAAACAATTATTTGCATCTTTCGGCTCAATCTCGTTATCTTTTAAAGTCAAAATTTCCTCTTCAAGTCTTTGAATGTTTTTATTTAGATGAACGAGATCAGTTTCCAATTTCCAACAATTTTCACAATCAGAATTTTCTAATTTTATGACATCTGAAAGTTGTGATTCCAAGCAGTTAATTTTGCTGGTCAACTCACGATTTTTAGATTTTAGAGATTTATTTTTCAGTTGGAGTTTATCAACAGATTTAGTTAAATCAACATACATATAAACTAAATCTTCATATGAGAAATTTTCTATCTCATTGTTTGCTGAATCTCCATCGACTGAATCACTTGAATTTTCATCTGATTCTCCTTCCAGGTATAGATCTGAATTTGAGTTGGCCTTCTGGGGTTTTGAGCTACTGTTGCCAGTTTGTCCATATTTCGTATTTAGAGTATTCCAGATTTCCTGCGCAATTAAACATTGGGAGATAAGGCTATATTGAACATCATCAATATGTGAATAAAAGATATGCGTAGCATGATTATTAAAACATATATCTAATTATAATAACCATTAATAACAACAATCCAACATTTAAAATTAACAGATTTTAAATAGAATTCCAATTCAGATTTCCAATTCAAAAAATCAGTACCATTAAAAATAGTTGGAATACGACTGGACTGACTCTCTATGGACTGACAACTAGGGATCACCATTACTCTAGAGTTAATGAATACCACTCTCTTATACAACTTGTTGGATCAAGATTAACCCTAAAAGGGGGTGAATAGGGTTTATTACGGTTTTTGAAGAGTTATTAAAATAAATCGCAACACAGATAATCAGCAGGGGAAAAATGCAGTAAATAACACACAGATATGCCCAGCTTCGGCAGACTCTGCCTACTGCTGCATTCACTAAGGTTTCTACTAGGTGTTAATAACAGATCCCGCTTACAGACACTGTAAACTCGCACTCTCTGCTCTTATACTAACCCTACACTCAAAACCTTAGACTGACCGATATCCCCTCGACCAGATTTTCCCAAATTACAAACCCGTAATCCGTAACCCTGGATTTTACAGACCCTAGTAAACTGCCAGCTAAACACTAACTGGATTCCCCTAGAATTTTTTAGACTCAAGCAACTGTTCGGTCGTTTTACAAAGAAATTCAAAAACAAAAACAATAAACAAAATAATAAAACCCTAGGAGATAAAGAATAAAGGGTTATCCCCTTTTCAAAACTTGGCCGGTCACTTTAGAAATGGCTCCCCCCTTTTTTCATTTGGTCGATCTCTTTTATTTCTCTCCTGGAATAAAAAATGGCGGCAGCGATTGGAAATTGCTAGGGTTTTTTGCTTCGTCCCCAAATCGATCGATGGCTTCTTTGAATTGATCGAATCCTTGTGGCTTTGAATCAGATGATGGAAAATGACTGAATCCTTGCGTCTGCTCCTTCTTGTCACTGATTGCAATCAAAAACGTTTTGTGAGCTCTCTGAATTTGATTATATTTTTGCTCTTGAAATTGTGGGATTTTGTTTTCAATGAATAATGCCTGTGATGTAAAGGTGAACATATATGATATAAAAAATCCTTACTTCTCTGATTTCATATATGGCTTGGCTTGATTTTTGCATTGCTCCCCCCTTTTGGTCCCCTCGGCATTAATTGAGAAATTTGTGTGATTGTATAAGGAACCTGGACGATTTTATATACCATACCAAATTTTGACAAACACTATTCGATTTCTACATTCGATATTTGCCAAAAATGAAACCATCCCCCTTTTGTTATTTATGTATTCTCGAAATGAATTGATTAAGAGAGATTTGATTTTCTTGGCAAATAATTGCTCCCTGATTGCTTGATTGATCCCATAAGGCACCACTTTATTTCTTGCCAAAAAAATAACACTGATTTGATAAAATTTGGAATGAAATTCCTTGCCAAAAAATTGTTGTGCATATCTATTTCCTAAGAATTGATTTCTTGCCAAACTCTGATTAGTGTCGATTACTGAATTGATGAAATTCTCCCCAAAAATTTATTCTGTGTTTTTGAAAAAAACATTGGATGATTGTTCCCAAAGAATTTCTTACCAAATTTAGTATTGTTAAAACTGTAAATCTCTGGAATAACATCTTGCCAAAATAACTTCTTACTAAAAAGGTTTTTCTGCATATTTGGGACTTGCATGTGAGTTCTAATATTATTTTAGCTTACCAAACCTCATCCTGCTCGAACCCATAGCACTTGAATCTGAGTTGTTGACTTGCCAATCTTTGTTCCTGTAATTTCTGGAATTATTGCTTTGCATCACAACATAATTTGTTGAACACATCCCATATGTGTATACTCGAACAGACTTGATATGGTTGCACCCCTTTGCATGAACATTACTTTTGCCATGCTGCATATTTACACTGAAAAACTTTCTTGCCATTATTGAGATAAAACCATGCCAAATAATATTATGTCCCTTATTATTCTCTATGCATGATTTTCGAAACAACTTAAGTCTGAACTAACACATTATCATATATGTGAATTCTTGCTTGGACAACTCTCGGTCCATTTCAGGAATTTGCGAAATTCAGGAGACATTTTAAAAAAATTCTTTGACATAATTGTATTCTTGCTAAATACACCTGACTGCTTTTCTGGATCATTTATTTCCTTGATTGTACACAGAATTGTGCACACTTGACACATGAAATTAGAGACTGGACACATGACTTTGTCACTTGAGCTCGACCTGGCTCGACCACTTTGAAATGAACTGCCAGTGCCATGAAATCCTATCTTTGTAAATGCATGCATGTTCACCATTGCTTTGAGTCACTTCTACTAATATGAACCATGTAGTCGAGCTGTTGCACAAGTTTTTATTTGCTGAAAGAAATTTGGTTTCCTGAAATGCTTCTTGCATGCACTTGCTTTTCCTGAACCATTTGTTTAAGTCTGCACAGACTTAACTTCCAGATTGTATCATGTATATGTTTGAAATACATCCTGTGCATTCTATAAGAAATGTTGTAGTTCTTCATTTAACTGAGCTCGACCATTCAGTTGCATATAAGATGAAACTATACCTTTTGTGCTTCACTCTTTTGCTGTTTTGATCATGAATGATAACTTGCTATGAGTTGTTTAACTTTAACTTGGCATTTTGAAACATGAATTTGTTGTGTACTTTTAAAAATTCCATGATCACTTTAAACATCACTTTGATGTTTCACTCATGTGTACATGTGTATGTATACTGTACATTTGAGCTTGCAAGTAGACTTGCCTTGTACACTACTCATACTACTCCACTTTGCCAATGTACACTGAACATATACCATGCTAGCTCCTTATACTTGTTGTGCTTCCCCACCATGCTATACACAAGCACTTCTCCCAAGTTTCATCACTGTGTTGATTTTGTTGTTTGGTTTGTGCTCAACACTATGTACTTGCTGTTGACTTTTCATTGAGTTGTTTTCACGTGTGCACTGAGTCGAGACGGTCAACGTGGCTACTCCTCAGTTGCGCGCTGATTGGCGAGGCAGTGCACACATGTATATCTATACAAGTGTGTATATGCAGCCATTAGACAAGATTTCCTGTCACTGTGATACACATATACAAACTGACTAGACACAGATGAATCAGATCAAGTCATGAAAAATGATGAGAAACACACTAGAAATCTAAGGCAAATAAAATTTTAAAAATAAAAATTATATTCACATGTATTTTGAAAATTATTTCTGTTCCATATACTGTATGTGTGTTTCTGTTTTTCGACAGATATGAAGATGATGACTTGTGAAGTGTTAAGACAGAACAGTATTAGTGTTCCAGTGTAGCTGAATATGAGAGAATCTGTATGAATCTTGTAGAGAGAATTGTACTGATATTTGTAATAAACAAATTTTGTTCGAAATAAAATATCACTTCATTTGTGTTCAAACAAATTTGTCTATTATATTCAGTTTTATTTACAAGTACAATATTCTGTTAATGTATATGAAAAGTGATGTGTTCAAATAGTGGAGTTATAAATAGTTGTACTGTTTGAATGTTTAAAGTATAATATTCAATTTAAATAAAATACTGTATAAATATATGAATGTTTGTACAGTCGTATTTTATTTAAATATAAGTATTATATTCCTATCTGTGATGTATATATAAAACAGTACAGTAACAAACACATTTATAATAATATTTATTTGGTTGTTATCATCAAACAAAAACCATATAATTGTGTATACAACACCGTTATATACAACACCTTCTACCATAGCATATCACCCTTCCCTCTTGCATCAAAACTACGCCAAGCCCTATCCCGCAAGCATCTGTATACACTGTGAACGGTTTACTCCCATCAGGAAAAACTAAAACTGGAGCTGTCGTCAATGCCCACTTCAATCGTTGAAAAGCATCATCACAGTCGACATCCCAAGAAAAGGTCAAATTCTTTTTCGTCAACCGTGTAAGTGGGGTTGATATCTTAACAAAGTCCTTAATGAACTTTCCATAATAGCCCGCCAGCCCTAGAAAACTTCTTACTTCTGTTGCATTCTTAGGAACCTTCCAATATTGGATTGCTACCACCTTCGCGGGATCCACAACTATCCCTTCCTTGGAGACCACGTGCCCTAAGAACCTCACTTCCTTTCTCAAAAAATGACATTTGGAGAACTTAGCTTTGAGTGATGTGCTCGAAGGGTCTCTAAGACATCCCTAAGATGTAGGGCATATTCTTCCTCGCTTCTAGAGAATATCAATATATCATCTGCAAAGACTACCACGAACTTGTTTAGAAACTCCCTAAACACTCTACTCATCAAGTCTACAAAATATGCGGGTGCATTCGTCGAACAAAAGGCATGACGAGCCATTCGAAGAAACCATCAGGAGTCCTAAAAGCATTCTTATCTATACTATCCTCAGCTACCCTCAACTGATGAAATCATGTAGCCAAGTCCAACTGCGAGAAAACCGAAGCACCAACCAACTGATCGAACAGATCATTTATCCTCGACAATGGGTGTCTGTTCTTCCTCGTGAGCTTATTCAGCTTCTTATAGTTCATGCACAATCTAAGCGAACCATCAGCCTTTGTAGCAAAAACAACAGGAGCTCCCCACTCCGAGATACTTCCTCTTATGAACCCTTTCTCAAGCAACTCTTTCACTTGTTTACTAAGCTCCATCCTTTCTCTTGGAGCCATGTTGCGCACAGGCAATGCAACTGGCTTTGCATTGTCCACCAAAAATATACGGAAATCTATCTCGCATTTTGGAGGTAAGCCCCTAACCTCCTCAAAGACATCTGCATACTCACGGACTACTCAAACAGATTGCAAATCATTAATAGATGTGTCAAGAGATTCTAGGTAGCTAAGCATAACAGAACCCTTAGGGTCACAAGAAATAACGAGAGTATTACCCAAACTAGTCAACAGTCTAACTACCATCTTTTCACAGTGGATAATGGCACCATACCTAGCTAGCTAATCCATTCCTAGAATCAACTCATAGCCCGTGAAGCCAAGCACATGAGCCTTGCATTCGAACTCAACGCCATACACATATATTCTCAAATCCCGACATAACATAGAAAGATAAGCCGTACCCCCAATAGGATTTGAGACAACAACGGGATCTATAACTAGACTAGTATTTAGGTGCAATGTTTCAACTAACGAAGCAGATATAAATGAATGAGAAGCGCTAGAATCAAACAAAGTCCGAATAGGATGATCAAAAAGGAAAATCAAACTTTCAACAGAAATGTTTCGACCTCTCTCCTATCATGGTGCCATGAGAGCATGAACCTGCCCTCCAGAAGTAGGTCATGTACTCTGCCCTTGCCCTTGTCCTTGCCTCCTCGGGCACTCTTTAATCATATGTCCTGCCTCACCACATTGGAAGCAACCCGTTTTCTTCTTCTTCCTACAGTCCTTGCTTAAGTGGCCTGGTGTTCCACAATTAAAACATATTTTCTTCCCTTGGCCCTTATTATCCTTACCACCTTTCTTTTGTTGTTGTTGTGCTTTCTTTGGATCCACTTTCTTATCCTGAGCCATAACTACATTAGCATCTTTCTCCTCTTCACGCATCAGCGCCATATCAACAAGATTCTCGAAAATAGCTCCTATAAGAATGTGGGACATAGCTAACCTGTGTAATGGTTCATTCAGACCCTTGGCAAATCTCAAGGCCTTTTTATGTGGTGTATTAACTAATTCCATACCAAATCTTACTAACTGGTTAAACTTGTTGACGTACTCCTTCATAGACAAACTCCCTTGCTTCAAAGCCAGGAACCTCTCCATGTATAAACTCTCCTCCGCTTGTGAAAGAAATTTCAACTCGAACCTTCGTCTAAAGTCTATCCACGTCTCTACTGGACGTCCTCCATTAGTTACTTCCCACCAAAAGGAAGCTTCATCTTTCATCAACCAAGCATCTAGTTGAACTTTCCTTCCCTCGTCTATCTCAAAGATACCAAACAAATCCTCCATTTCCTTGAGCCAATTCTGAGCCTCCACAACGTCCCAGTCCCATAAAATGACTTTCCGCCCATCGCACTGAAGTCTCTACATATCTTAGAAAAAGCATCTACAAGGGGAGGAGGAGGAGGAGGAGCTATAGCTGGGGGAGGAGGAACGTCTGTTGGGCCTGCGGCAGTAGCCCTAGCCACCAGATACCATCTGAACCAACCTGGTCTGTACGCCCACGAGTATAACGGGTTCCCCAGACATGCTGAAAGGAAAAAGGAAGAGAATCAAAACAAAGAATCGAAAGATAGATATATGGCTTTTGGGGATTATGTTTTTTATAATAAGCTTTTCTCTTGAAAATAACCTCTTTAAAACATGTTTTTGAAAATGCTTCTTAAAAAAATGCTTTTGAAAACAGTTTTCAAAATCTTTTATCTGTTCTGGTAACCTTCAGCTTTGACACCACGTGTAACACCCCATGTCCATTAATGTCACTCACTAAGGGAATACATTAACTTTCATGGAGTATTATAAGAGTATAGAACAGAATATCGCAAGAAAGATATATAAAATGGTACTTAATAAAATTCAAAATTTATTCATTGCAGCGGAAAAGCAAAACATGTCTGGTTACAACATTAAAATCATATGCTAAAGCCAAGTACATAAATATCTATCTTGTACAAAATTACTATCAGAGTACATAAAAGTAAAACCATAATCCCACTCCAAATAGCCATAATGGAAAAGAGATAAAGCTGAGCATTACTTTCAACACTTCCAAGCACTTCAAGAAGAAAGAAATCCAAGTCAAGCTTCACTAGTCCCACCCTGAGGAACTGAGGGGGGAAAGAAAGAAAAGAGGCAAAACAAAAAGGGTCAGACATATGTCTAGTGAGTCTAGTGACTTTAACAATATAATCAGTAAAGTAATAGGATAAAAACATAAACTGGATATAAGAGATGTCTGTAACATAAGCAGATATCACAGGATAAACAAGGTAAGTGAGGTATAACAAGATATAATGTTGATTGCGCTTCGAATCACTATAAGATAATTCCTACACCGAACCAATGCTAGTTCCATACTGAAAGTTGATCCCTCTTACCAAACATAATAGTAATAATAACGTTGGTAGTTTCTTGTACTCCTAACTGCTGTCATAGGTGCCGCCCACTCCTATCTCCACTAGTTGTAACCACTACCCTCCCAGTTTGATCGGCTCCCTAACTCGTAGATACCCGTGCTAGTCCCACAATAGGGTGTATCACTCCCTAAAGTGGCAACCTGATACTACTAAAAGGCACGGATTATATCTACATGATGCAACAATGTCTTACCAACCAGCCTGGACCCACTCACGCACATGACTCCATTGAACTTGCGTTGCTACCGCCAACTCTTTATTGACCTCTTACAATCAAACCAGTAAGCGTGTCCGGTCCTCGACCTAGTTCGAGCTCGCATAGATACTAAAATGGGTTACTGGTTGAAAAGGGTCCACCCACTTGACACAAGCTTCCCTCCTAAGCTTGGTCCCCACTAGTTCCCTCTTAACCCCTCTTTATTCCCATGTCTAATCACATGTTTCACCTTGGTTAAGTGCTTCTAGCTATATTTCACAAGTCACATATGTCATCCACTTAACCCCCATGTCTTACTAAATGTCTTATCTTAGCTAAGTGTTCATTAATTCATTATAACCGTAATCTTGCAAGACCTCCCACATTAGATTGTCGTTTTGTGGTTGCTGGATATTTCGGGCGGTTCTGGGCAGTCTTATACTGCAATCCGAATTTAACCTCGTGTCTTTGCATTATTACATATCTAATTTATGCCTTTGACCTCTCACGTTAGATTACAAAATTGCGGTTGCTGGATGTGCCGGGCGGTTCCGGGCAGTCTTATACAGCAATTCGAATCTAACCTCGTGTCTTAGGTGTTCATTATCACTTTCTTGATTCAAGTCCCAACTTTAAATCTTGGATTAAATTATATTCCAATTACCGATAATTTTCAATGTAAATTATGTTCATAATTTTAATCCAAATTAGGCCTATAATCTTATGTATACATGTTATTCCAAATTATGCCCAAATCAATTTGCGTTCATTGTTATTAACAATTTATGCCAAACCTCATGTATACAAATTATATCCAATTATGCCCACATCCAACTTATGCCAAATCTCATGTATACAAGTTATACATAATTATGCCCCAAATCAATTACTAGATTATAATTCAATTTATGCCCAATTACATATTATTCAATATTTTCCCAAACTTTTTCCACAACGTTCCCACGTCATTTGTACGTATAATTCAACGTAATATGTTAGGCTCGAAGTTAGCCTAATCTCATGTAAAAAGGAAAAGAAGAAGGGAAGAGAATCATGTCATCAAAACTGGCATAAAAGAGACATATGAAATATGAACTGGCATAAAACAATAAAATAGATCCAATTAGGCATTGATAACAGTGATTTGGGTATGAATCTGAAAGATAGGAATTTACAAACTTGATACGATTCATCTTACAGGCATGTTCATAAAATCCCATTTACAATCCTATCACAATCATTTTTTAGTTAATTATATGTGAAAGTAACATAGACTCACCGCGATAGGATTTAGGAGAGAGGATAGTTCCGAGTTCTGATTTCTGAATTTGATTAGCTAAATCGTTTTTGTAGAATTTGATTCTTATCTTCCAATTTGAATACTCTAATTCTGATTTACTTCGGAGAAGAGGAGAGAGGCTAGTTTAATTTAGACTAGAACAACATGGAGGCGCCATGGATTAGTGTAATGAAATTAGTGTTAGGTCTAGGTGCCTTTTTATAGGAGTACTAGGTGTATTAGGACCCTTACATTAGATTAAGATCCATCAGAACCATCAAAACCAGAAAAACACATCATCCAGCTAATCCCAGAAGGACACATTAGCCCTAGACCTCAAAAACACGTCTGCCAGATTTGGGCAGATGGAGGGTCGACACCCCTATAAGGGGGTCGCCACCTATGTCAACACCCTAGAACGGGAGATTTACCGCTCACCCAGATTTCACTGATTTTGATTTTTGAACTCGTTTTTGATTTTAATTATTATTTTGATTTAAATTCTGCTAATTTTTGAATTCTTCTAAGCTTCATAACTTCTTCATATGATATCCGATTTACGCAAACTCGGACTCTTCCAAATAGAATTCCGAGACGAATGCAATGGCGCAACCCGTTTCCCTTAATTCTTCTTATAGAAATTAAGTATTTCTTAATTATCCCTTATGTCATGTTTTTAAAATCATGGGGTGTTACATACGCAGCTTGAATTCCCTTAATTAACAACTTTAAATTTGATATTAGGATTAATTATTACATTTTAGTGATTCATCGAAGTTAATTTACTTGAACAAAGATTAATCCTAACTCGAGTGTTTTGTGTTTTGCATGGAACGCTTGGGTCAGATACGAGTGTTGCAGATTTCAGCTATCGAAGTTAGAGACATGCGAAGACGACCGCTTTTGGTCCGCTTAAAATTCGTAAATTTTTGTTAAATATATTAATATATATTTTGTTTCACTGTGTATATAAAATTAAATGTAAACTTTAATATTTGTATAAATTTCTATTTCGTTGCACGTGATTGTATTATATGATTCTGTGTATGATTCTATTTAGACCCCATAAGATAAATAACAATCTGTCGTTTCGAGCGGTTTAAGTCGGTTTAATTACCGATTTGGAGCGGTCGAAAGGGCAGGTCGTTACGGTTGCTTTGAATGAGGAGGTAGAGAAATTGAGAGATGATGGATTCATCAGAGACGCGGCATATCCCGGTTGGATATCGTACCCCGTCCGGGTCAAGAAAGCAAACGGGAAGTGGCATACGTGCATTGATTTTTCGGATCCATACAAAGCCTTCTTGAAAGATAGCTTCCCGTTACCGAGGAATGATCGGCTTGTAGACTCGATGGCAGGACACGAACTCCTCTCTTTTATGGATGCATACTCGGTTTACAATCAGATTCCCATGCGTGTGCCAGACCAAGAACATACTAGTTTTATCGCTAATCTCGGACTGTACTGTTATGTGGTAATGCCCTTCGGTCTGTAGAATGCAGGAGCAACATTTTAAATATTAGTGAACCGTCTGTTCTACAATCATATAGAGAAATTCATGGAAGTTTACGTGAATGATATGCTTGTGAGGTCCAAGCGATCGTCCGACCATATGATAGATTAGGCAGAGATGTTTGGTATACTCTGACATTATGGAATGAAGCATAACCCATTAAAGTACTCATTTGGAGTGGTATCAGGAAAATTCCTTGGTTTCATCGTTAACTCGCGTGGAACTGAAATCAATCCCGATCAGATTGCAGCGATCAGGAATATAAGTGATCCATGAAAAATCAGGGACGTACAGAGCTTAGGAGGGAAGGTAGAGCATTGAGCAGATTTATTTCCAAGGCCACTGATAATTGTGTTCCTTTCTTCAACTTGATAAAGCGGAGAAAGCGCAACTTCGAGTGGACCCCAATTTGTGTTGAAGCCTTCCAGAATCTGCTGAATCTTTTAGAGAAACCCCCGGTATTGTCAAAGCCAGTGGATCATGAAGATTTATTCGTTTACCTGGTAGTATCATCACGTGCTATTAGCTTCATACTTGTGCGGGAGAGGATAAAATTCAGAGACCGGTGTACTATTTGAGCAAGAAATTGGCTGTAGCAGAACGTAATTATCAAAAGATAGAAAAACTCGCATACAGCTTGTTGATTGCCTCCAAAAAGCTTCGCCACTATTTCTAGGCTCACCTGATTATTATATACACTGATCAACCACTCCAAAAGGTCATGCAATAACCTCAAGCTTCGAGAAGATTGCTCAAATGGAATATCGAGCTGAGCCAGTTCGATCCCAACTTCCTCCCCAAAAAGTCCATACGAGGGCAAAAACTAGCGAACTTCATCGCTGAGTTCATGATCCCCGAAGAGGATGTGTTAGATGAAGAAGCCTCTCCCTTAGAACAAATGCTGGAATCTAGCACATGGAAGCTGTACACAGAAGGTACTAGGAATGACCGACGGTCTGGCGTCGGAGTTGTATTGATAACTCCTGAAAGAGATCGATTTACTATGCTTTCTGATTGGAATTTTCCGCTACTGATAATGATTCCGAATACGAGGCCCTTATTGTCGGGCTGAGACTCGCTAAGGAGTTGGGAGTAGCGGCATTGGACAACTTCTGTGATTCTCAAATCGTTGTTTGTTGGATTCGGAATGAGTTTCAGGCGAAGGGACCTCGACTTGCTGCTTACCTAGAAAGGGTAAAGGAGTTATTAGACAACCAAGAGCATTACAACAAATCCTACGTTCCGCGAACAGAGAATCAGAAAGTGGATAAGTTGGCTAAATTAGCAAATTCTGATAACCCAGAAGAAGCAGAGATGGTCCCAATCGAGGTACTAAAGTCTCCAAGCATTGACCAGAAGGAAGCTGATCCAGTGCTGGAAACCAAACTAGAAAGAGAGTCACGGATGGCTCCAATAAAGAACTTCCTGAAAAAATGGAACACTCCAAACGAAAAAGAATGAGAGATGGGCCATAGTTCACAAAGCATCAAGATATGTTATGTAAGGGGAAGTTCTTTACAGACAAGAATTTTCGGTACTCCTGCTTCGGTGTATAGCCCATGACAAAGTCAAACGTGTATTGAGAGAAGTGCACGAAGGAGAATGTGGGGACCACACCGGAGGCCAGACGTTGGCAAAGAAAATATTACAGTACGACTTCTTCTGGTCTACCGTAAAGCAGGATGTAGTTGGTTATTCACGATGCTGCGATAGGTGGCAGAAATTTGCAAAGATTCTAGAGCACCTCCCAGCCAAGTCAAGTCAATGGTGAGTCCATGGGCATTCACCGTGTGGGGAATAAACATCATTGGAAGCCTACTAATCGCCAAAGGTGAAGCGAAGTACGTAATCATGACCATAAATTACTTCACCAAATGGGCAGAAGCTGAACCATTGACTAAGATCACATCAAAGCGAGTGATTAATTTTGTTGTCAAAACATAATTTGCCGATTTGGGATTCCCAAAGCTATCATAACTGACAATGGAACCCAGTTCGACAGTAAAGAATTCAAAGACTTCTGCCAAAAATGCAGAATCGAGAAGAGATACACCGCAGTAGCTCACCCGCAATCGATTGGACAATTTGAAGCAGTAAACAAAATCATTAAGTCCATTCTAAATAAGCGATTGAAGCAGGCGAAATCCATACGGGTCGATGAATTGCCCTTGGCATTATGGGCGTACAGAACGACATATAAACTGGCAACTGGTCATACCCCATTCTCACTTTCATTCAGATCAAAAGAAGTCATTCCGGTGGAATTGGAAGTCCCCTCTCACAGGACAACATATTATGATCTGATGACGAACAAAGTGCTTCTTCTTAAGTCCTTGGACATTGTTGAGGTAAAGAGAGATGAAGAAAACTTATGCGCCTTGAGACACAAACACCAAGTTACTTAATACTACAACAGGAAGGATCGACCACAGACCTTTGAACCTGGAGATCTGGTTTTGAAACACGTCTTCTTACCGCCATTTTCCTGGGTCCAAAATGGGAAGGATCGTATGCCATCAAACGGAAACTTGATAAAGGAACTTTCAAGCTAACGACCGTAAATGGCGATAGAGAACCCAAAGCGTAGAATGCCCAGCACTTGCGACACTATTTGATTTGAGATTGTACCGATTCTTTTGTTTTATAAACTACGTAAAAAGGCACGACTTGCCTAGAACATTCTAGTTGGTATAAACAAAAGATTATAAAGTGGAGTAGGCTATGACTTGGCCGAACCAGTATAAAAATATCACGTGTCATTTACTTTTCTTGCATTTATTTTTTTGTGTCCTGTGATTATTTTGATCTTGATTTGAAATATAGGACTTGAATTAAAATCGGGAACAAAAACGATACTCGAATTAGCAATATCCCGCCCTTTGAAATAGGGTGCAAAAGGGGAGCTGGAGCGAACGAAATGATCGTTCGCATGATAAACTCTAACTCTCATAATTCGAGAGAGAGAGAGTATAAAGGACGGGAAGATGATGTCCACAAGGCGTGATGGTGCACCACGATTAAAGAATACCGTGACCACACTCTAACCTAGGTATACGACTGGAGAGTATAAAGGCGCTGAGACCAAGTGCCGATGAAAATGGGTTCCTACTCCACTGAAGGGTTGGGGCCAATCTAATGTTGATCCTAATCAATCCCGAACATGCCCTGGCCATGCACTTTATTCAAGATTGATTGGGGGCATACATATACACATCACACCTCCCTGTTGTTTATTACTTAGCTTAGTAACAATTTTTTATTGCAAAGAATATTATTTGCACGGATGCTAAATCGAAACCTTTGTCTGGTATGTGATGTGATCTATTATTTGTCACTTAGATTAGTAATGTTTTGATTACAATTGCATTTGATTGAAACAAATAAAAAGCTTATGAATATTTGACATTGCAGGGAAACAAACTACATTATTTACAAAAGTGCAAATTTATATAAAGGAACTAATCAAAAGCGCAAGGATCGCACTTGCAAAGACCAGACCACATTTTACTTGGGCTTTAGGGAAGACTTAGACTTCTTAGAGGCTTTAAGCTTCTCCTTCTCCTCTCTCTCAACATTATTGAGGATATATTTCTTCCTTTTCTTGTCTGAAGGAGTTACACTTGGATCGACAGAGGATTTCTGAGCTAACTCTCCAGTGATTGATCAAGTAGAAAGCTTGACAACCAATCTAGACCCATGAGCAATTGCCTGGATATGATCAATGTTGAGGGGTTCTTCAGATTATTTCTCAACTTTGGCTTTCAAAAGCTCATCATTCTTTGCTTTTCTTTCCTCCAAAGTCATGCCCTCAGTCCCGCCTAAGTCCCCGGTTACAACAACAACGTCATCTCCCTCACCTCCCTCGCCTCTATCGTCGTCAAAGTCTTTTAAAGCGTCTATCACGTCACCATCCTTGGGAACTTCAGCACTAGACGACACGATGGCTTTATCAGCGACCTCTTCTTATTTCTCTTCGGTCTCCTCAGCAGGCTTTGCACCTAAAAAGCGAGAAGCAATAGCTATTAGCTCAGGAAAGAACATGGGCTTTTCTATTGTTTGCTCTATAATACGACGATAGACAACAATAGCTTTAGAAAACTGAGGCGAAAAGGTGGAGATACCTTCGAACGACTTGTCAGTAGGAGTGACAGAAGTGTTAACGGTCGATTCAACAATTGGAGATAGGAGAGATGCCTTAGGGATTCCTGGATAATCAGGATCATACCCCTCTACTTTAATAGCCCCAGGAGTGGTGGATGAAGAACCGTAACCAACTTCGATAGTTTCTTTCCCTTGATTCTGTGCTTCTCCTCCCCCACAGCCGCATGAATTAATTTACGCCCTTCAACTAGGTGATCCAGGTTATCACCTCTCAAATATTTTCTTATTAGCTCCTCCTCATCAATGGTGTCAACTTCAAGTCGTCGCCTTTCGTCATCAATAATCTGATCCCACACATTGATCAAAGTTATCGGATAATCTTTGATCCAAGAAATATCTCGAGTTCAGATCACTTGAGAAAAGAACTCGATCATAAGCTCACTGTAGCTATCAATTTCCTTCTGAGCTTCGGCAAGCTGTGTACTAGTATCAGCAGTAGACTTGATAGCGATGTTAGCATTCCCTTCGGCTAAGACTTCCCTTTCTTCATCTTCCGCTAGCTTGGTGTCCAGTTCGACGTTCTTCTTTTCTAACTCTTTCTTTTCCTATTCGAGACGAGAACAAGATAACTTTTCTTGGGTACTCTCCGACTAAACATCTTCAACTTGCTTTTTCAAGGCTGCACGCTCCTAACTATGAGAATCAAGCTCAGTATAGTAGCACTTTTGCAGTTCATCATATTGTTTCTTATAGTTATCAATGTCATGTTGCGCTAAAACAAGTCGGGCTTGCACATCCTCAAGCTCTTTCTCTGTGTTCTTTATAGCTTTCTCGTTATATTCAGCCATCTCCTTCGTGCGACTCAAGTAGGCTAACAAGTCTCAGATGATTTTTGAAAGATTTCGCGAATAATTGAGCATTTTTTTGCATGTTTGTCCATAAAGTTGATCTTAGCTTTGGCTTCATCTGCCCAGTCTAAAGACACCGGCTCAAGGGCTGGAACGAAAGGCATGTTCCCAAAATGATGATCTGGAAATTGCTTCTTCAGAATTTTCAGCTTAGCCTCATTCTCTTATTCAAGTGTCATAGGCTTCATTGTTGTGATTTTGATGTTTCACCTGCGGATCAAAGCACTTCGGTGGCGGTCTTCCCTGGGAGTGTGATTCCTTAGGAAGGGTTGGAGCCTTAGGTGGTGGCTTATCTCCTTCACGACGATCCTAACAACTCTTATGCTTGTCAGTATCTAACTTGCGAGGGGAGCGAAAGCATGAGGAGTACGGTCGATGTGAATCATAATGTTTCCCGCTATCCCTCTCACGTCTGTCATTTCGATCAAACTGTGTCAGAATCGAACCTAGGCATACTTGCACGAACATCTTTAAGGGAATAATAGCGACGTGGCATTTATCTAGCAAAATTATGTAAGTAAGCATTAGGGATTCGGATTAATATAATACATAAGTGATGTGACGTGAAGTGCAAGTGTAGTGTATATCTTAAGTGATCCCCCCAACGGACCAGAGCCCAGAGTCAGACTTGTCCTTGTGATCCCCCCAAATTTTTCGGGAGTAACTTCTTCTTCAAATGTAGGGAAGAAGGGATCCGTGCCGAAATCTTTGGAAGTAATTTTTTTTTCGAGAAAGGGTAGTTTGGCCAGACCCAAGTATATGGATTTCTCAAACTAAGAGTCGTAGACAAGAGATTTTGATGGAGACAGAGTCTTCAGAGAAGGTTGTCTCTCGGTAACAGAAGCATCTTTCGGATCAATGTCTTGTTACTCATCCCCAGCAGGTACATTTAAAGCTTTATCGTCTTGGATTGGCATTAGAGAAGGACTTTTCGGAAGTGCAATTGGATTCTCCTTCTCTATTGTTCTTTGGCCTCCCAATTGTAATTCCTGACTAGAGCTTACATGTTCTTGACCTTTCGAACTCTCTCCCTTCTCAATTGAAGTTGTAGCTTGTCCCTCGGTTGGGGGGCACATATACATAAGCGCCTCCCCATTCGCCTGTACTCTGCGTCATAACAAGAAGATGATGGCGATGAAGATAGTCGTCCACCAAACACTTTTTGACATTTAAGAAATCTGGGTCACTGTTTAGTAAACGACTCAGGCAGTCCCAGTACACTTGGTGCTCTTCCTTCTTCGGATTTGCACTACAAAGAGCAAGATAAGTTAGCACATTCGTTACAACGATTAAAATAAGAATGCCAAAATTTGAAGCTTACTCGATTGAAGCCATCGCTTAGCGTATCCAGTCTGATGTTTGATGTAAAACATTCAAGCTTCACATCTCCCACTTTGTTATATCCTTCGTTGACAATTTTCCTTTTTAACACGGATTCAAAATATATGAAAGATGGAGTTTCTTTTGTTCGATGCTTGAAGTGGTAGAAGAAGTTTACATCTTCAAAAGTAAGCTCTACTCCTAAGATTTCCATGTATGCAATATATAACGTATACAGATAGGCATAGGCATTGGGATGAAGTTGCTTGGGGACAATCTGCATTCATCTTAAAAAGTCAACGACGAATGGTGGAAACGGAGGAATGACATCTACAAAGTACATCAATCGACTCATCGCCATGTACCCCTCTAGTAGACTATGGGGTATGTCTGTTTCAGTTGCTACTTTGACTTCTACCCAAGGGAATCCATGTTTTAAGCATATTTGCCTAAGTCTAGGTGCATCGATTATTGAACGAACAGAATCATTGGGTGCCTCTGGAATAGTCGCACTTCCAAATTCGTCAGGAGCATAATAATCTCTAACTCTCCCTTCCTCTTCCTCACCCATGAGGACTTCACCTCCGAATGATTCTGCATTCTCATGGATTTCTATTTCAAAGTCTGAGCCTGTGCTATCCCACTCCAGATTTGAAGTTGATGAGATAGCCTCGAGATTGGGATTATCAGATAACCCTTGGGTTGTAGTCTTCTCTGACAGTCTTGTTGAGCGTCTTCCAAACATGGTCATATACTACCCAGGATGTAACAACCCAGAAATTTGGAACGAATTTAAAATTTATTGTTAATTGATTTAATGGATTTCAATATTTAAAATGATTTATTTTAAGAATTTAACGATTTAAAACTTATTTAAATTGAAGTTTGAACGTAGAAATTTAAAATTTAATTAAAAAGAACTTGAAATGACGTAGTAGTTTGAAAATTTGGTTTAGAACTTTGAATTAATATAATAAATCCAAAATAAGTCGGATTTTGAAAAAACAAGAAACGTTAGAATCAGTTTAATTATATCTTTCTAATGAATGTGAAAATTTAGATTTTGTTTTATAAATTATAAGTTATGCCCAAATTAAAATTTAGAATAGTCGCTCTGGAATTTATATATATATTAACGTTATATATAGCCCTTACAAATAGCCATTTTGCAAACGACCTCCGTTTTCGATAAAATTATTTTTGTTGGATCTAAAACGTCAAATTATTATTAAATTTATAATTTTTGGAATCAGTATGTATGCGTAGTAAATTTAAACACGTTTTCAAGTTCAGTTTAAATTTAATAAACCAGTTAAAAAGGCCATTTTTCAGACGGTCTCCAAATTTGATGAAATTAATTTTGTTAGTACCGTATCATCAAAACATAGCTAGATTTCAAATTTCATAATTTATGGAGTCAGTATGTGGCCCCTGCAAATTAAAATGTATGTTGAAGTTCAATATTGAACGTTATATTAATTTGAATTTTGATTTTGATAAAATCTAATCAAAACAGTCGAATTGACTTACAAAACATATTCCATTATGTTCAGATTGGGGATAATTGGTTAGGAACGACAGTCATTGGGTTTGAATTGGAGTCTGAATGCAAAAACTCACTTTTATGAATTAAATAAAATTATTTATATATATATATACACACACACACAATCCTTTTTCCAAACCCTAGCAGCTCATTCAAAGCCGCCGCCAAAATGAAATGAAGGGCCAAAATTTTCAAAATTTAGATCTCAAATTTCTTTTAATACATTGTGAATTGGACCTTGATTATGAAACAAAAACTGAAGAGAATCCCATAATCTTCAAATTGGTATGGGAATGATGGTTTATAGTGGAGTATTTTTCATGAAATTCGGGCTCAAAGCCCCATCGCTAGAGCGCAGTTTTCGAGGGCAGGCGGGTGTCGAGTGGGCCGCTATTGGAGGCATTGGGAAGTGAATGTAGGCGGAGGTTGTGGCACACTTCGATCAGGGTCCGGTGCTTCGAATTGGCGTGTGATTTGGTGATGGCGACAGGAAGAATGGGTTCAGTTACCTGAAGGTTTCATGATGGAGAGGATGATTAAAGAAAAGGGTTAAGAAAATTATTAACTTAATTATATAATTAATTAACCTATAAATGTAGTTAGTATTTAAATTGCTATAACTTTTGCAAAGAGAAATGAAACTGGACGATTTCAGTTGTGTTGCACTTGTATCAACGAACTCTACAACATAGAACTAATAAGAATGGAAATGGAGCAAGTTAAATTTTGAGCTAAATTAAATGCCTGTTTAATTTAGTTTAAAAATAAGTCCTCAATAAAAGACTGACGGTGTGGAAATCAAAAGTGAGAACTCTCTCACTCAATTTATTTGTACAGTTATTTATTTTTATAACTGCATACGTATTTATTGTCTGTGATTGCAATGTTTGTTTGGTGGTTGATGATTGTTTACTGTTTTAATGTTATCATTATTATATTGTGATTATAATTGTTTATAAATAATAAATAAATTCACATGGACTATGATGTAAACCCACACGGGTATTGGGACGATAATTTTACACATCGCCCAAGTGTACAAATAATAATAATAATAATTGATGGTTGAAAACCTCACACAGGTTTGCGGATGATAATTAATTCACATCTCCCTTGGATTTAATTATATATCAACCGATTGATTGACAGACTGTTATAAGCGCTATTTGATTATTTAATGCTTATACGGTTGTATATTGCACTTTGGATGTGAGTTTGTCGTTTAATAGTTGTTTATCACTATTTTTGAATAAATGCGATGTATGGAATCTATATAAATAAAATTATATTATAGCTGATTGAGTCTGATTCCAATTCAGAAATAACGAATATTTTAAATATAATATTCAGAGAAGAATAAGAATATGATTTTGATGTCCGATTTTGGATGGACACGAAAATATTGAAATATGGAAGCCGAGTTAAGTATATACGCCATTTTAACTCGAACAGATTTGTTTATCGATTTTATTCATTTTATAATGAATATCGAAAAGATTTGATTTCAAAATCAGATATTTTGAAAATATTATTATTTTTTATATTATAATAATATAGATAATTCAATTTTTAATTTAAAATAGAAATGTAAGTTGGAATCGCTTTTAAAATGAATTTATAAACGATTTATAAATTACGTTTTAAAAAGGAAATCGACGAAATATATTATATATATTTAAATGGTCTGAATAGAATGTGTCGTGCAACGGCCGTTCGCGAATTTCGACCAATGACTTTGAATGGACGTAACGGAAGATCCGACCGTCGGATTCTCCTAAAATTAGAACCGTTGGGTTCGTATCGAAAAGAGCTTTCGAATGATAATAAAAGATTTGAAGTCTAACAGTTAGATTTTAAGATATGTCCAAATCAGTTGTGGAAAAGGTCGTTATGGATGTAGGTCGGTGGCCGATATTGGAAACAGATTATAAGGGCCTTAATAAAATTATTAAAAATATGAATAAGTTTTGTTAAATTATAATAAATGATTTGGAAAAAAATTTGGATGAAATATTCGAAGTTTGTAAAGATAAAAGATATTTTTATCTGAATAAGTTGTTTATCAAATTGAGTAGAGAACTAACAAGAATTGAAATGGTTTTAATATAAGCAGATTTTTTCCAACATATGAATTGGAATGGATATAAATGGAAATAATCTTCGGAATATTTCGATATTGGATTTCGTGATTATACAGATATTGTTGAGGAATTTGGAAGAAATAGATATCGTTATTCCCAAAACAATATATGTTAGTTTCAAAATTTGATATTGAATATAAATCGATATGATTTCTATTCAAAGCCTTGTATTTAATATCAAATTGGATTTTGGTTTTGTCGTGAATGGTGTTTTTAATAACAATGTTCTTAAACCCAGTTGAGAATAGAATTAATCATTTAATTAAGATTTAGAGAAATTTACCAATTAATTAACTTAATTGGAATTGAAATGAAAGTTGATTTTGGGTTTATCGTGAACAATCTTTTAAATAACATTTGTTCTTTTACCCAATTAACAAGTGAAGTTATGATGGAATTTATAATCTTTTAATTAAGATTGATAGAATTTTCCAAAGTAAAGTTTTCCAAATTAATATATTAAATTGGAATTGAATGGAATTCGATTTAATAATCGAGATGAACTTCTGTAAAGGAAGACTGTTACTATTTATGGAATTTAAAAGGCCTTGCCACTATTCCACTTAAAGTATTAGTTTGATACGGAAATTTATATCGATTATATACTGTTATGATTTCCGTGAAGATTCCATTTTGATGGAAGATGATTTTGGGTTTATTGTGAACTTTGTTTTAAATGACATTGGTTCTTTAACCCAGCTAAAGGCTGGATTAATTTCCTAAAGTTGAATAATCATTAAGTAATGATTTTGGAAGATTAAAACTAAGTAGAGTTTTAATGAATATTTAATAAGATAGGAATGTGTATGAGGTAATAAAATTTACCGAATTCAAGACATGATCGAGAATGGAGTACCACCAGTTTTACTCCATGCGATAGTTAAATCTTTAATTAGATTTGAAATGTGAAATGGTAATTAATTTTACCGATAACAAAGTGGGTGTTAGATATGGAGTACTACCAGTTTTGCTCCATTGGATGAATAGGTTAGGATTGGAAAAATAAAATAAATGATTACTTCGGTAAAGCGCGATAATCCCGACTAGTTTGATAAACCTTAATTTGGTTAAAATTGTGAAAAGAATATTTGAATAAAAGAATATTTTGGATTGGAATGAGGCGTATGATGTGTTTTTATAGCACTTGATTATAAGATACACGAATTATTTAGAAAGACCGGGTTTAACCCATTCTGAGTAACTAATACGACGCTTAAAAGTCGAAAAAGACAGTGGTTGAAAACCGGAGATCTTCACATCGTTTCGATGATTACTGATGTCTTGATTGGGCTGTACACCCAAGATGAGGTAATAAGTGGTGACTGTCCATACGTACTTGGAGATCGACCGGATATGCGAGGGCCTCTCTCCTATATTGGACATATGGGACAAGGAATAAGGTTCCTCCGGTTTCGTTCATACCCAGAACGAATTTGCAAATGGATTGTATGCTTGACGTTTTATTCTGTGCTATTCGTTGATTTCTGTTAAATATATATTTGTTTGGTGGTGGAGAATTTATTCTCTTACTTAACACCCTTCTCTGAGACATACGAGCTTAGAGGTTATATATTGGTGGAAATCAGTAGTATGGTATGGAATGACAATGTGACATGCTGAGTTGCATGGATCAAAGCTTTTGTTGAAAAGAAGGGCTTTGTGGTTGATGATCAAAGCACAGCTTTAAGAAGCGCAACTTTGTGTATAACGTTAATTCGCGAGCCTCACACCTCTGTGTGAACCAGAAACGGATTGAAGGACTGCAGGGAGGACATATGTTTCTTTCTAGATAGAGGTGGTGTCATGGTATGGAGCCCAGACATTTATACTTATGTGGATGGTGGATAGCGAGGTGCCTCAGATATAGAGCCGATTAAAAGGCTCAAGTGATAGGTCTGATAGGATCGGGAAACGTATTGTTCAGGAATTGCCAATTCACAAATGTTAGGTGTGACCCGGCCCTGCCTGATCCTAGCGGTGCGCCTGAGTACGCATCCTGGACATCATGCTAGAGGTGCTCCGAATCGGATGAGGATGATCCCTTGCCTCGGTTCATAGATGGAATCAAATTTCCAATACGCGAATTTCGATTGTAAACCTATATGGCGACATAGTAGGATGGGGCACTATGTCGTCTATGATTGATACATTTATATTTGAAGTTGATTTCTTCACTTATAGTAATAACAAAAGATTAATTTCGCGCATCAAGCATGTTTGGCCATTATAAGGTAAAACTCTATCCTCTGGTTTGTATTTGCAATGTGTGATGGGACCTGAGTCTTATAATGGCTTCATTTTTCCTTTTAGCATTGCGCTGATTATTTTATGGTATTCTTGGGAGGAAACCCGTTCCGTGTTATACATCGTGGTCCCTTGATTTACCCAACATTAAAATAAAGTTAATAACCGTTTTAGTTCTCACACCATTCCCATGACTGACTCAGAGTTTATTGTTTCCACCTAAACTCTGGGTGCCCACATTTTCCACACGGGCATCTTATAGTTTTGGTTTTCGCAGATATTTCTTTTCGCAGGATCTTGGATTACGGCTAGAGCTATATTCAGAATGCTTTGTATCTGTGTATTTCTTTCTGTTGTGGTAGTTGATATTTTCTGCTGCACATTTTATTCATGTATTATATTTTCCATTGCTTTTTAATTTATTAAAACTCCGATATTATTTTTCCGTTGTAAATTATTAATTTGTATTCTGATATCTTGTACTCTGATGTAAATTGTTGTAATAGCAATGAAATGTTCTCATGTTTATGTTCTGATGAGTCGTGTCCTCAAAGAAATCCGCCTTCTTATTTGGTTTAGGCCGTGCGGGAAGTTTGGGTCGCTACACAGTAGATAACAAAGATTAGAGTATGGTTGCCCATGTCTCCCCCGTATGTGTGTCTGTGAACTAATTTGTGCCGGTGTGTGCAGTGCTGAAATCGGAGCATACAAAGTAAGTAGAAAATAAAGTAGTGTAAAGGATAATCGAGTAATCGTGTGTTCATTAAGTTCGAAATGCCCAAGTTTAAAGGGATCTATCCTAACAGTCCGCGAATCTGTAAACTGTATCTGATTTTGGTTTGATTATATGCTAGATTGTATATCACATGTCCACATCATCAAAGCTTTAGTTTCAACCAAGTCTAATAGTGTTAAGTTGTGCATATGTTCCACATGGAAGGCATTGGATCAGATCGGAAATTCTTGGACTAGCATGTCAGATCAGATCAAATTTTTTTGGACAAGCATTACAGATCGGATCGCAGATTTTTGGGGCAAGTACGCTGGTTCGGATCAGAGTGTTACTGGAATCACAGAGCGGATCAGAACAACTCAGCCCGACCCGACCCGCTTGGGTATGCTCTACTCCATCCACTTAACATTTCCAACTTCACCTCGTCCGATCCGTTAATACCTGCTCTCCTTAACCTATCATCTCCTCTCCTCTTCCACATCACTGAAAACCTTATCTCCATTATTCCCTTTTCATTGAAATTTAAGGCACACTCATTTACTAGTATTATCAGCGCTGAGATTATATTATCAACATTGCCACTTAGAGGGGACAATGACGTCACCAACGACAACGGCGACGGACCAGAGGACTCCAACATCAGTGCCAATTTCGACGTGGGCAAGATTACACAACTTGACATGAGTTTCAAGTATTGCTTAATCAAAACTGAAAGAAGTAAGATTTCACACTCACTTATGGATTTTAATTCGAAGATTGAGTGAGTTTACTAAACTTGGGAAGCTAGGGCTTTTGATGGAAATTGGAAAATTCGGTGGTAGAGAAATAAGAAGAAGAAAGAGGAGGAGAGTAGTTTATATAATGGATCAAAAGGGCTATTCGTTCCCTGAGATGATGGCCAAATCTGTTTCGTCAGCTCCAAAACAGAGATGGCCCAAAATATAGTCGGATATATACGCCGGTCAACTAGTGTCGATCCGACCCGCTGTTCAAACTCCAATCTGATGATATGAAAGTGAACTTGTGCAAGGTTAGAAACAAGGAAAATTTAAAGAAGTTACCTACGGTCGCATAAACATGTGAACGCAGAAAGACAATTTCATCGAATTGAATACTTATAACTTTAAGACAACAAAAGTAAGAGAATTTACCTGGAAACTCATTTATATCCTGGTTGAATACTCCAGTTTGATGAAAGCAACGGAAATAATGATGAATCAAGCCTCCTATTTATACGTGACACAAGAATCAACAAACACGATTTCGCCAAACATCGCGACTCCACAGACAAACGCGACCCTTGATTACCACCGGTTTAAGTATAGACAAGTTGACAGTTTTGAAGCACGTATTATCTCCAATAAAACGTACTTCAAGGGGGCAAAATGTTGGCCCACTTTGTAGTTAGGCCATACAAAGTCCAGATAATCATTTATGAGTAACCAAGTCAAATTAGATTAGAGAAAGGATCTCAAGTCGAAGATGGAAATCACGCTGAACAAGACTGGGTCGGATCGAAGATGCGGTGATCTGATTCCCTCGTGTACGCAAAAGACTCAACTTCAGATACTAAGCATCGATTCGACCATCCAGCATCCCCCCAATCCATGAAACGACGTGGCCTCCCTCTATTATCAAAGCGAATCGTGTCATATGAGGACAGATCTGACCCCTCTATCTGTTATTCGATCTACTCCTACCACACTGAATCGATTATACAATGTTCCTAGCATATCGGGATGGATACAACCCACTTACCCATGATGCTGATGTGTTGTCTTCAATATGATACATCCAATTCCGAGATCTGTGGGATAGGAACCACGTGGCATCCGACCTGCCTGTACTCTCTGCCTATAAATACACCAGAACACATCATTTTGAGGGATCTTTTTTGCACTTTGAGTATTCTAACTCCATCATTATCGTATCTTCTCTTGTTAATTCAGATTGTACTCCAAATTGCTGAATATAATTCCACAAATTAGTGAGAGGTACTTGATTGTATTCGTGAGATTGAGTGATTATATAGATTGTACTTGTAATCAATTCATCGGTCAAAAAGTTATAAAGTGGACGTAGGCTCATTAACGCCGAATCACACTAAATCTTGTGTGTTGATTGATTTTTATTCATTTTTAGATCATAATCCTTCACAATTTCTTGTCAGTTGGGTGCAAGGTTTTAAATCTCGGACATCGGTCACGTTTCATCTTGGGGATTTTATAGACTTGGTCTCGTATCGGGGGAGATCTCAGACGAGACGAGTCAAACTCGGGAGTTCGTCTCGGATTTTCATCTCGGGCTTGAAAGTTCATATCAGGACAATCTCGGGGTGCATGATATGTTAAAAATGATATTTTAACAAAATGATTTTTCTTGAATGTTATTAAAAACATAGTAACTTAAACTCAAAATGCAAAATAACTTTATTACTCTTTATTTTGCGAAAGATCATTCATACTCTAAATCGTAATATGCTTAAAACAGTAATATTGTTTGACAAGAAACATTAATAAAAATTCAGTATAAATAGATCATAAAATACATAATTTCATAAGTAACATGTATGTAAAAAGACGAATATGAAATCATAAGCATTGTAAAACATATACAAACATGCAGTATAGTCATTTAACATGCAAAATGTAAAATAACAAAAGATTGATATGTCTAGATTTGAGTTTTTTTAATTATAGTTCCAGTTCAGGCACAAATTTAAATTCTAACCAAAGAAACTAAGGTCACGGATGATATTCCAGTATTTTTCTCGGTCGATATATCGTTCAATATTGCAATATCTCGGGCGATATATTCAAAAGGAGATTTAGAGTGATATTTGCTGTTTCGTTTCGGAAGGATCCGAAAACGAGATCTCGGAGGAGATCTCGGGCGATATTTGCGAGATTTAAAACAGTGATTGGGTGTTAGAACCACTTTTTGGTCTAACAAACATAGTTCCTTTTGAATAGTCTTGGATTTCATTACTTATCTTTGAAAATAAATCAATATCTTTTCCCAAAATTTGTTTGTACGTAAAGAGGGGTTTCGAACCAACGTGGAAGGTGTTGACACACCATTTTTCATCCTAAGCATTTTTTTTCGTAGAGACTTAAATCTATATAAGCTATTTTTGTTACAAATGGTTCTAAAGACCCTTGTTTAGATCGAATCGATCTATTATATTTACTGAGTAGTTGTTTTTCCAAAGGAGGTATAGTGCTTTCTTTCCCATAAGAGATTTTCCCTTATTGTTATTGATCCTTCTTTATTATTGTCTTGTCGGTGGTACCAAGGGATTTTCATCTTTTTCCCTTTGTGGGACTGTAGGAGTTTCCGACATTCTTTCTCGGGCTTACTTTCAACTCTATTGAAACATCCTTTTGGATTGTAATAATTTTTCTAACTTGTAATCACCGTCTTTTGGTTCATAAGAAAATTTCCTCAAAACATGATTAGTCTTTCATGCATCATGTGGAACTTTCTTGGACTTATAATCCATTTTAATTTTTATTAGAAGTAGTTCTTAATAAATAGGAAGGTTAATATGTAGCAGAGGTTCGAACCCACCTTTTAGCACAAAAAATGTTAACCAAAATTATGGTTAACACCCAAAATGGTGTGACCCTTTTAGAATTCTTGTATTAAAAAGGAATTTACTCAGGTCACACCTTCTTATAGCTGAATGATTCTACTGCTTAATCATTTTTAAACTCTTAAATTCTTTGGAAATGAATCCCTGTAGAAATAAAAGATAATATGTTGATGCTTGTAGCCTGGATCTTTGGAATTTCCTTTAAATAGAATATCTCGCTTTGTGTAGACTTTATCTCTTTCGTCTCTACATTGAGGGCTTCGTTAATGGTCTTTCGGTCGGGGCATCTTATTCCCTTCGGTAGATATGATAGTTCATAGGTTATCTAAGTTATCGTTTGTGTAGATTAATACCGCATGTTGGGTTTCAAAAGGTTTATCTAGTTGACAATTCTATCTCAAAAGGAGAAAGTTTCAAGTAAGCTAGTTGGTTTTGGTGACCTCGGGAAACCTTCGGTAAGCTTAGGTTTTAATGACTCTAGAATGAAAACCCTTGATGAGTTCCCATTAATCTTATTTTATTTATTAAGACCTTTCGGTAAAACCAGAGGCATTCTTGTAGAAATATTCCTTTCGATGCCTTTGGTGTTAAACCTGCAAAGTGATAAGATGGTAATAAAATTATAATTTAAAAATACTTGTCATTATCTCAATAGTTAGGCTTCTTTTGTTAATATTCAGGAAAAGTACACATATTTGATATCTCATTCCTAAAAATACCCAAATTGATTTATAAATTAGGGTTTACAACTCAGATTTTTTAGTATAAGTGAGAGAATGAAGAAATCAGTCCGGATTCTGGACCATTGGGTTTGTATTTATAAGTGCAGGTTGCCCTCTTTGCGTGCCTTAAGGCTTTCATCCTAATGTTTTAATGGAGGCAAAACGAAGAGCTAATAAAGGCACCTCCAATGACAAGCGTCTCGTGGTATTGGCGCGCCTTGAAACAATGATATGTCTTTTCGAACATTTCCCGATGGACAACTACTGAGATGCTTTCGGATTACTTCTCTGTATGAAATCCTCTATACGAGACTCGTCTATTTGTGAAGGGGAACAAGTATTTGGGTGCTCCAAGCCCGCAGCATTACCAAATGGTTATCCTCTTTTGGATGAAGGTTATCTTTATTTAACAAGTGTCTTGTAAGTGATTCAGCTACCGAAACACATCTGTCGACTGACCCAAAGGGTGAATTTGTTTATTTCCTTTACTTGGAGAATGTTGTTCTGGAGAATACGCTTTTTGGATTTCAGTGAGAGGGGCTTTTCTTTAATGAAAGGAGATTTTTGCTCTTTGGCCTTGTATATGAAAGAAAGCTCTAATCGAATGGCTTCGACTGGATTGGAGGCTCTCTGTTTCTGACATCCCTTTACTATAGTTTGCACTCTCGTCTTTTTCCTCATTATTTTGGATGCTAAAAGTACCAAATAATTACAACTACAACATCTATTTACTAGTAACAAAAACAACCCAATGTTTGGGAGTCAATAGTTGATAGATAATAGATAAACAAATGATGTCTTCATCGCACTATCATACTTCCAATTCACTACCAGTACTCCCTGTAGACCTATAAGAATATGATTAAAAAGAAGAAAATCACAGAGGGAGTCACACATACGTCTGGTGAGTGAAACACATCATATAAGCATATAATACTAATAAGTTAGTGAATCAACACTTACACTCAAAAGACCATACCTTAACCTATATCATGTGCACAGAACAAGTCAACTAAACAATACATATTACTATAGTGGCAACATAAGATAATGCCTCACTAAAACCAACCCATATCTTTCCATATGCACTAGAACAAACTCAAAGTCCTAATTTATATACCAAAGAACAACTACAAAACGATCGAGCTTGAATTCCCAACTAATTATCATTGAAAACATATGCAACTTACTATTTAAGAACTACATGTCTCTGCTTGCTATCGTAAGATGTTATTGGTCACACCAAATAACTCGTTTCCATTAGAAAATATATTGTAATGCCTACTGTAACAACCCGGAATACGAGCCAATTTTAAAAAAAAAATATTTTGGCAATTTTATCGAATTTTGAATATTTAAAATGAATTATTTTAAGTAATATTAACGAGAAATTTATTTTGAATGGATTAGAACGTATATAGTTATATAGATCGTCGATAGAATATAAAAATTTATTTTAATTTATAAAAGGAATTGAAAATGGCGCGGTAGTTCGATAATTCGATTTCAAACTTCAATTGAATGTACCGAGTGCAAATCAAACCGGATTTTAGTGAAACCAAAAATAATTGAATCTATTTGATAATATCTTTCCAACGAATCCAAAAAATCAAAATTTCATAGCGGAAATCAAAAGATATGTCCAGTTGAAATTTCAGAATAGTCGCTATGGAATTCAGGCCCTTAAAAGTGAAGATTTTGCAAACGACCTCGGATTTCGACGAAACCACTTTTGTTAGATCCGTGATGTCAAATTATTGCTAGGTTTCAATTTTCATAATTTTTCGAACCAATATGGGAGCGTGGCAAAGAAAAACGCGTTTGACCAGTTTCAGTTGATTTTAATCGACTGGAAAATGGCCATTTTTCCAACGGTCTCAGAATTCGATGAAACTAGTTTTGTTAGGACCATATCGTCAATACGAAGCTAGAAAATATTTTTCGGGAATTTTTCGAGTCAGTATGTGACCCCAGTAAATTGAAATGTGCGTTCAAATTCAATATATAGAGTTATATGTTGATTTGGACGAAAACTGATCGAAACGATCGAATCAGCTGACGATACATATCCCATTGTGTTCGGAATGGGGGTAATTAGCTAGAGACGACGGGCGGCGGGTCCCGTTCCGACTCTGAAATTTTAAGTTGCTTTTTAAAATTGAGTAAATAAATAAAATAATATATTATTATATATCCTTTCTCTCTGCCCCCACCCCTCATTCTTCATCCATTCACGAAAATAAAAAGAAATAAAAAGAAAAAAAAGGAAAAGGGAAATCGACGCTCCAGCCCCCTCCCCCCCACCTCCCGCCGCCGTTTGTCGAGCTTCACCACCGGAGGCGCCCCCCTTCTCCACCCTCCCTCCTCCATCCCGAACCCACCTCGCGCCCCCCTAAACCCACCGCAAACCCCCCTGGCCAGACGCAGCAACCACCCGCCTCAGGCGATCTTCCTCCATCCCCCTTCGAAGCTCCTGCGCCATCTCCCTCTTCTAACCCAAAAGACCTTAACCCCTAACGCCTGAAAGCCGCCGCCTCTAACCAATATTCGCCGCCACCAACCCCCGACGTCACCAACGGCTCCCCGAGCCCGTCAGCGCCCTTCCTACCCCAGAATCGACTGTAAGTTTTTAATTGTATTTTATTTAGTTAGTTATTTTAATTTATTTAGAGTAATTAGTTTTAAAAGAGATAAAAATCGGTTTTGTTTTTAGGAAAAGAGCATAGTTGAAAACTGAATTTCTATATATGTCATAACATGATGAAGTTGTGATATTATTCATATGCTAGAGTAATAAAAATATGATTTTTATCATATGTGAAATATAAAAATATAATTTTTATAAAGTAGAAGTATTAAAAATATGATTTTTATATAATAGAGAATATAAAAATATTATCTTTATATATGTAGCGAAGTAAAAATTCGATTTTTACTATTTATATATTGAATAGCGAAGTAAAAATTTGATTTTTATATATGTAGTGAATACGGATGACGAAAGTAATGAAAGAAGGAATGGCAGAGGATTTCTACTTAAGAAGAGTCATGGTATTGGATTAGCTAGTCGGTGAGAACTTCTGACTCTAAATTTCTATTCTAGTTATATAAATATATACTAGGATGCAGACGGTGTTTAGTAGCACCCGACACCCGTCGTCCACAGACCATGGACGGCTTGTTTGTTTGATTGATTTTGATGTGTAGTTGATTGTGTGATGTGAAATGAAATAAAATATTTATATAGAAAATAAATATTGTAAAGTTAAAAATGGAATTTTTTAATGTGTATATGAAATGAAATAAATAGATATAAACAAATCGGACGATTGGTTTATATACACACATTTGACTGATATTGATTGGGACGATAAATTTTACACATCGCCCAATTGCACAAATAAAAATCTGTGTTTGTTGATTTGAAACCCCACACGGGTATTGGGATAAAATACGGCGTACACTAATCCCAGTAATTAGTTGTATGTCGATCGATAGTTTGACAGGCTGTTATAAGCGTTAGATATCTATATCTGATGCTTATACATGGTAGTGCACTTTGGATGATTGTTGATTATTTATCATTGCTATTTATATACATGTATTGTATGGGATCCATATAGTTAACGCTATATGGTGATTGATTGGGCCTCATTCCAATTTAGAAAATAAAGAATATTATAAAATAAAGGTTCATGTGTTGACAGTACTCATCCGTTGAGATTATTCATGTGTTGAACGAAGTGTTTTAACAATAAAATTTACATCTTTATCATATATAAAATTAGAAACTAACTAGAAAATAGATAAGATGAGTGGTCTCCTGGATGTTGATCTGATGTTGGTTTCGGCCTTCGGGGTTAATATTCAGGGAATCGTTCTCTTACTAATTTACGATTGGAGTCTGATTTGAAATCAAACGATAGATACCATATTTTTTATAAAATATATTAAATAACAAAAATAGTCACACGGTGACAGTACTCGTTCGTTGAGATTAGTCATGTGTTGACAAAAATATAGATTCATGTATTGAATTGGATAAATATTCGTTTGTTGAATAGAATAACGGAATTATTGAAATATATAAAGCCGTGTTGATTAGAGATGCGCTATTTTGACGCGAACGATATTTATATCGATTATATTCGTTTTTAGAATTGAATTGAATATAAAACAAATTCGAATTGAATTGAATATAAAACAAATTCGAATTGAATATATAACGAATTCGAATTGAATTGAATATATAACGAATTCGAATTGAATTGAATATATACCGAATTCGAATTGAATTGAATATAAAACGAATTCGAATGGAATTGAAAACGAATTGAAATAGAATAAAAATCGATTTGAAATGAATTCAAATTGAATTGAAATTTGAATTAAATTGAAATGAATTTAAAACGAATTTATAAGGAAAAATTCAATTTTGATTTGAAATGGAAATGGAAGTTGAAATGTTTTTGAAACGAATTTAAAACTATTTATAAAATTCGTTTCAAATAGAAATCGACAAAATATATATTATATATATAATACAATGGCCTGAATAGAACGCGCCGCGGTAGTTCGTGAATTTCGACCATTGATTTCGAACGGACATTACGGGAGATCCGACCGTCGGATTCTCCTAAAAGCGGAACCGTTAGGTTCGTATCGAAAAGAGCTTTCTAACGAATATTAGAAATTTAAAATCTAACGGTTGAATTTGGAGATACGTCCAAACCAAATTTGGAAAAGGTCGCTGTAAGTGCAGTTCGATGGCCGCTGTTGGAAATCGACTGTATGGGCCTTGATAAAATTATTAAAAATATCAATAATTTGTGTAAAATCATAAGAAATGATTTAGGAAAAATTGGGATGAAAAACTCCATATTTGAAAAGATAAAAATAGATTTTTATCGAAATGAACTAGTTTTGAACTAAAATTAAAACCCATTTATTTTTAAATAAATAAATTGGATTTGAAATGGGTGTTAAATAGAATTGATTTGTTGGTTTATCGTGAAGGGTGTTTTAAATAACACTTGTTCTTTAACCCGATACTAATTAGAATGTGATTTGGGTATATCGTGAACTGTGTTTAAAATGACATTAGTTCTTTAACCCACTAAAAGGGAGTTTTAATGAATCTGTAATTAGATTGAAATGTGATTTGATAATTTAAATTATCAAATTTGGAAAGTGGGCGACAATGGAGTATCACCAGTTTTGCACCAAAGCGATAGTTAAATCATTAATTAGATTTGAACGTGAAATGGTAATTAATTTTACCGGTAACACCGGGGTGTTAGATATGGAGTATTACCAGTTTTGCTTCGTGGGATGAATAGATTGGGATTGGGAAATAAAATAAATAATTACTTCGGTGTGGTTCGCTAATCCCGACTAGTTTGGAAAACCATAATATGGTTTGAAATGATATCCAAAGGAAGATTAAAGAATAAATTTTAAAGAATTTATCTTTGATAAAATTAATGGGAACCTTTCCCTAAGAATGTGAAATTTAGAAACTAACTGTAGGTTAGCTAAGAAGGATGGTTTCCTGGATATTGATCTGATGTTGGTTTCGGCCTTCGGGGTTAATATTTGGGAAATTGTTCTCTTGCTAGTTTACGGTTAGTGACTGACGAATTGGAATGAGGCGTATGTTGTGTTGGTGTAACATTTGTTTATTATATACGCGGATCATTTAGAAAGGCCGGGGTAATGACCATTCTGAATAACCGATTTGACGATATGTCGAAGATGAAGACGATGGTTGAAGACCGGAAGTCTTCACATCGTTTGGGTGATTACTGATGATCTTGATTGGGCTGTACACCCAAGATGAGGGAATCAGTTGGTGGTCGTCCAGACGTACTTGGAGATCGATGGATATGCGAGGAAAGTGCCTCCGGATTCGTTCAGACCCAGAACGGACGTGAAAATGGATTGTGTGTCTGACATTGGAATTTATTCTGTGTTGATTGATTTCTATTAAATATATATCTGTTTGGCGGCGGAGAATTTATTCTCTTGCTTAACGCCCTTCTCTGAGACGTACGAGCTCAGAGGTTATATATCGATAGATATCAGTCGCATAGCATGAATTGCCTGTGTGGCACGCTGAGATGCAATGATCAAGGCTTCTGTTGAAAAGCAAAGTCTCGTGGTTGATGATCAAAGCACGGCCTTTGTGGCGTAGCTTTGTGTATAACGTGAATTCGCGAGCCTCACACCTCGGTATGAGTTAAAAACGGGATAAGGACTGCAGGGAGAGCACGACGTTTCTTTCTAGCTTTGGTGGTGTCAGTGACTTACCAGCCCTGACATTTATATACTTTTCACCTATGTGGTTGTTGGATGAGGCGCCTCGATTTTAGGTCTGTAAGGACCGGGAAACGTGTGTTCAGGAATACTAATCCACTAACGTAAGTGTGGACCGGCCCTGAAGCATCCAGGGGTTACCCAGAGTGTGTAGTCCCGAGGCATTTGCTAGAGTGTCTCGAAGCGGAGAGGAGCTTGCCCCTTGCCTCGACTCATGACGGAAATCCAATTTCCAATACGTGTATCTCGGTTTTATTTGTAGAGCCTAGTATGGCGACATAGTAGCATGGGATACTATGCCGTCTATGATTGATATTTATGATTGAAATTATTTTGACACTATACACTTATTATAGTATCAAATGATTTGTTTTAAACATATTAAGCATGTTTGGCTATTATAAGGGAAAACCCTATCCTCCGGTTTGCGTTGCATTGTGTGATGGGACCTGGGTCTTATAATAGCTTCATTTTTCTAAAAAGCATTGCGCTGTTTAGACTATGCACTGGTATTCTTGGGAGGAAACCCGTTCCGTGTTATACGGCGTGGTCCCTGGAATTACTCCTTTTTAAAGTAAAGTTTTAAAATAACTGTTTTAGTTCTCACACCAGTCACATGACTGACCTGGAGTTTATTGTTTTAACCTAAACACTGGGTGCCCCTATTTTCGACACGGGCATCTAGTAGTTTTGGTTTTACAGATTTATATTCATAGGATCTTGATTTACAGCTGGAACGATGCTTGGAAAGCTCTGTATCCGTGTATTACTTTCAGTTGTGTTTTGTATTATTTTTCCACTGCAGTACTGTATTTTAATCTCTGATATTTATCAAATGTAATTTATTCATTTATACTCTGTATATTCTTGTATCTGATGGAATTGTTGTAATAGCAATGAAATATTCTTCTGTCTGCGTTCTGATTCGTCTTGTCCTCACGGTAATTCGTTCTTTCTCTTCTCTCCGGAGACGGGGAAGTTCGGGTCGCTACATTTGGTATCAGAGCTTTGGTTTACAGAGCTCGAGAACAAGACACATTAGAACCATACGAAAGAATTCATCAAATATTGGATTAGTATTATCCAATTAGAATGACTCGTTAGAGATAGGATCAGTAGTATCCTATAACGAGTGTGAAGAGTATATATTTCAAATGAAAACAATTTTTGTTTTGAAATTTAAATCGTTTTAAACGTATTTGGATATTTATTTATATTGAATTTGGACAATCCAATATATAAAGGTTTTGTATATACGCGTCATGAACGTATATTCGAAGTTTTAATATACTGGATAGATATAGAATCACATTCTAGCCGCCCGGAGTTGGTACTGATAATTGTCATGACATCATCAGTATTTATGTTCGTGTTTTGAAGGTGTGATATCTATATATTTCCATTAGACTGGTATGAGAACCAAAATTAGATAGATACGTTGCTGTGAATTGGCATCAAAAATGTGATTTTTGTATATGTAGCAAAATTATCAATTTGAAACGTTAATTCACTAATAGATTGATAGTTGTGATGTTTGTTTATTTGGTTGATAATTTTGAAACATTTAGCCTAATTACACCAAATATTGAATTGTATCGAAAATTGGTCGCATTTGCTTGCATATACATGTACATACATTGAACAGGTCATAGCAAGGAGGCTAGAGCAGAAGAATAAAATTGTTTGCCCGACAAATAGGTACATGTTTACCATAATTTACTGTTTTGTTTGGGTGATGATGATTTTATGAGCCGATTGGCTAGCCACTTGGCTTTTTCTTTTTCTTTTTGAGATCAGAGGGCCTGTATGGCAATTTCGGGATTTTCCCGGTGCTCCCGGTGCAGGGGAGGTTATGGCGAAATTTTTCGGAAATTTTGGGTGTTAGCCAAATTTTTGAAAAATTTGAAAAGTTCTTAGAAACTGAATAGTTGAAGAACTTAAGCCGTAAAGAAAATAATGGAAGTTGAGTTGATTTGTTAAACAACTTTCGGCTTCATTCCTTTTCGGGGACGAAAAGTTTTAAGTGGGGGAGATTGTAACAACCCGGAATACGAGCCAATTTATAAAAAATTTTTTTTTGGCAATTTTAGCGAATTTTGAATATTTAAAATGAATTATTTTAAGTAATATCGACGAGAAATTTATTTTGAATGGATTAGAACGTATATAGTTATATAGATCGTCGATAGAATATAAATATTTATTTTAAATTATAAAAGGAATTGAAAATGGCGCGGTAGTTCGATAATTCGATTTCAAACTTCAATTGAATGTACCGGGTGCAAATCAAACCGGATTTTAGTGAAACCAAAAATAATTGAATCTATTTGATAATATCTTTCCAACGAATCCGAAAAATCGAAATTTCATAGCAGAAATCAAAAGATATGTCCAGTTGAAATTTCAGAATAGTCGCTATGGAATTCAGGCCCTTAAAGTGAAGATTTTGCAAACGACCTCGGATTTCGACGAAACGACTTTTGTTGGATCTGTGATGTCAAATTATTGCTAGGTTTCAATTTTCATAATTTTTCGAATCAATATGTGAGCGTGGCAAAGAAAAACGCGTTTGACCAGTTTTAGTTGATTTTAATCGACTGGAAAATGACCATTTTTCCAACGGTCTCAGAATTCGATGAAACTAGTTTTGTTAGGACCATATCGTCAATACGAAGCTAGAAAATATTTTTTGGGAATTTTTCGAGTCAGTATGTGACCCCGGTAAATTGAAATGCGCGTTCAAATTCAATATATAGAGTTATATGTTGATTTTGACGAAAACTGATTGAAACGATCGAATCAGCTGACGATACATATCCCATTGTGTTCGGAATGGGGGTAATTAGCTAGGGACGATAGGCGGCGGGTCCCGTTCCGAGTCCGAAATTTTAAGTTGCTTTTTAAAATTGAGTAAATAAATAAAATAATATATTATTGAATAAAAATAAAAATAAAAAAAATAAAAAAAGGAAAAGGGAAATCGACGCTCCAGCCCCCCCCCCCCCCCCCCACGTCCCGCCGCCGTTCGTCGAGCTTCACCACCAGAGGCGCCCCCCTTCTCCACCCTCCCTCCTCCATCCCGAACCCACCTCGCGCCCCCCTAAACCCACCGCAAACCCCCCCTGGCCAGACGCAGCCACCACCCGCCTCAGGCGATCTTCCCCCACCCCCCCTTCGAAGCTCCTGCGCCATCTCCCTCTTCTAACCCAAAAGACCTGAGCCCCTAACGCCTGAAAGCCGCCGCCTCTGACCAATATTCACCGCCACCAACCCCCGACGTCACCAGCGGCTCCCCGAGCCCGTCAACGCCCTTCCTACCCCAGAATCGACTATAAGTTTTTAATTATATTTTATTTAGTTAGTTATTTTAATTTATTTAGAGTAATTAGTTTTAAAAGAGATAAAAATCGGTTTTGTTTTTTGGAAAAGAGCATAGTTGAAAACCGAATTTCTATATATGTCATAACATGATGAAGTTGTGATTTTATTCATATGCTAGAGTAATAAAAATATGATTTTTATCATATGTGAAATATAAAAATATAATTTTATAAAGTAGAAGTATTAAAAATATGATTTTTATATAATAGAGAATATAAAAATATTATCTTTATATATGTAGCGAAATAAAAATCTGATTTTTACTATTTATATATTGAATAGCGAAGTAAAAATTCGATTTTTATATATTGAATAGCGAAGTAAAAATTCGATTTTTATATATGTAGTGAATACGGATGACGAAAGTAATGAAAGAAGGAACGGCGAAGGATTTCTACTTAAGAAGAGTCGTGGTATTGGATTAGCTAGTCGGTGAGAACTTCTCACTCTAAATTTCTTTTCTAGTTATATAAATATATACTAGGATGCAGACGGTGTTTAGTAGCACCCGACACCCGTCGTCCATAGACCATGGACGGCTTGTTTGTTTGATTGATTTTGATGTGTAGTTGATTGTGAGATGTGAAATAAAATAAAATATTTATATAGAAAATAAATATTGTAAAGTTAAAAATGGAATTTTTTAACGTGTATATGAAATGAAATAAGTAAATATAAACAAATCGGACGATTGGTTTATATACACACATTTGACTGATATTGATTGGGACGATAAATTTTACACATCGCCCAACTGCACAAATAAAAATCTGTGTTTGTTGATTTGAAACCCCACATGGGTATTGGGATAAAATACGGCGTACACTAATCCCAGTAATTAGTTGTATGTCGATCGATAGATTGACAGGCTGTTATAAGCGTTAGATATCTATATCTGATGCTTATACAGGGTAGTGCACTTTGGATGATTGTTGATTATTTATCGTTGCTATTTATATAAATGTATTGTATGGAATCCATATAGTTAACGCTATATGGTGATTGATTGGGCCTCATTCCAATTTAGAAAATAAAGAATATTATAAAATAAAGGTTCATGTGTTGACAATACTCATCCGTTGAGATTAGTCATGTGTTGAACGAAATATTTTAACAATAAAATTTACATCTTTATCATATATAAAATTAGAAACTAACTGGAAAATAGATAAGATGAGTGGTCTCCTGGATGTTGATCTGATGTTGGTTTCGGCCTTCGGGGTTAATATTCAGGGAATCGTTCTCTTACTAATTTACGGTTGGAGTCTGATTCGAAATCAAACGATAGGTACCATAATTTTTATAAAATATATTAAAAAACAAAAATAGTCACACGGTGACAGTACTCATTCGTTGAGATTAGTCATGTGTTGACAAAAATATAGATTCATGTATTGAATAGGATAAATATTCATTTGTTGAATAGAATAACGGAATTATTGAAATATATAAAGCCGTGTTGATTAGAGATGCACTATTTTGACGCGAACAATATTTATATCGATTATATTCGTTTTTAAAATTGAATTGAATATAAAACGAATTCGAATTGAATTGAATATATTACGAATTCGAATTGAATATATAACGAATTCGAATTGAATTGAATATATAATGAATTCGAATTGAATTGAATATAAAACGAATTCGAATGGAATTGAAAACGTATTGAAATAGAATAAAAATCGATTTGAAATGAATTCAAATTGAATTGAAATTTGAATTAAATTGAAATGAATTTAAAACGAATTTATAAGGAAAAATTCAATTTTGATTTGAATTGGAATGGAAGTTGAAATGTTTTTGAAACGAATTTAAAACTATTTATAAAATTCGTTTTAAATAGAAATCGACGAAATATATATTATATATATAATATAATGGCCTGAATAGAACGCGCCGCGCCGCGGTAGTTCGTGAATTTCGACCATTGATTTCAAACGGACATTACGGGAGATCCGACCGTCGGATTCTCCTAAAACCGGAACCGTTGGGTTCGTATCGAAAAGAGCTTTCTAACGAATATTAGAAATTTGAAATCTAACGGTTGGATTTGGAGATACGTTCAAATCAAATTTGGAAAAGGTCGTTGTAAGTGAAGTTCGATGGCCGCTGTTGGAAATCGACTGTATGGGCCTTGATAAAATTATTAAAAATATCAGTAATTTGGGAAAAATTGGGATGAAAAACTCCATATTTGAAAAGATAAAAATAGATTTTTATCGAAATGAACTAGTTTTGAATTAATTTAAACCCATTTATTTTTAAATAAATAAATTGGATTTGAAATGGGTTTTAAATAGAATTGATTTGTGGGTTTATCGTGAAGGGTGTTTTAAATAACACTTGTTCTTTAACCCGATACTAATTAGAATGTGATTTGGGTTTATCGTGTACTGTGTTTAAAATGACATTAGTTCTTTAACCCAGTAAAAGGGAGTTTTAATGAATCTGTAATTAGATTGAAATGTGAATTGATAATTTAAATTATCAAATTTGGAAAGTGGGCGAGAATGGAGTATCACCAGTTTTGCACCAAAGCGATAGTTAAATCTTTAATTAGATTTGAACGTGAAATGGTAATTAATTTTACCGGTAACACCAGGGTGTTAGATATGGAGTATTACCAGTTTTGCTTCATGGGATGAATAGATTGGGATTGGGAAATAAAATAAATAATTACTTCGGTGTGGTTCGCTAATCCCGACTAGTTTGGAAAACCATAATATGGTTTGAAATGATATCCAAAGGAAGATTAAAGAATAAATTTTAAAGAATTTATCTTTGATAAAATTAATGGGAACCTTTCCCTAAGAATGTGAAATTTAGAAACTAACTGTAGGTTAGCTAAGAAGGATGGTTTCCTGGATATGGATCTGATGTTGGTTTCGGCCTTCGGGGTTAATATTTGGGAAATTGTTCTCTTGCTAGTTTACGGTTAGTGACTGACGAATTGGAATGAGGCGTATATTGTGTTGGTGTAACATTTGTTTATTATATACGCGGGTCATTCAAAAAGGCCGGGGTTATACCCATTCTGAATAACCGATTCGACGATATGTCGAAGATGAAGACGGTGGTTGAAGACCGGAAGTCTTCACATCGTTTGAGTGATTACTGATGATCTTGATTGGGCTGTACACCCAAGATGAGGGAATCCGTTGGTGGTCGTCCAGACGTACTTGGAGATCGATGGATATGCGAGGAAAGTGCCTCCGGTTTCGTTCAGACCCAGAACGGACGTGTAAATGGATTGTGTGTCTGACATTGGAATTTATTCTGTGTTGATTGATTTCTATTAAATATATATCTGTTTGGCGGCGGAGAATTTATTCTCTTGCTTAACGCCCTTCTCTGAGACGTACGAGCTCAGAGGTTATATATCGATAGATATCAGTCACATAGCATGAATTGCCTGTGTGGCACGCTGAGATGCAATGATCAAGGCTTCTGTTGAAAAGCAAAGTCTTGTGGTTGATGATCAAAGCACGGCCTTTGTGGCATAGCTTTGTGTATAACGTGAATTCGCGAGCCTCACACCTCGGTATGAGTTAAAAACGGGATAAGGACTGCAGGGAGAGCACGACGTTTCTTTCTAGCTTTGGTGGTGTCAGTGACTTACCAGCCCTGACATTTATATACTTTTCACCTATGTGGTTGTTGGATGAGGCGCCTCGATTTTAGGTCTGTAAGGACCGAGAAACGTGTGTTCAGGAATACTAATCCACTAACGTAAGTGTGGACCGGCCCTGAAGCATCCAGGGGTTATCCAGAGTGTGTAGTCCCGAGGCATTTGCTAGAGTGTCTCGAAGCGGAGAGGAGCTTGCCCCTTGCCTCGACTCATGACGGAAATCCAATTTCCAATACGTGTATCACGGTTTTATTTGTAGAGCGTAGTATGGCGACATAGTAGCATGGGATACTATGCCGTCTATGATTGATATTTATGATTGAAATTGTTTTGACACTATACTCTTATTATAGTATCAAATGATTTGTTTTAAACGTATTAAGCATGTTTGGCTATTATAAGGGAAAACCCTATCCTCCGGTTTGCGTTGCATTGTGTGATGGGACCTGGGTCTTATAATAGCTTTATTTTTCTAAAAAGCATTGCGCTGTTTAGACTATGCACTGGTATTCTTGGGAGGAAACCCGTTCCGTGTTATACGGCGTGGTCCCTGGAATTACTCCTTTTTAAAGTAAAGTTTTAAAATAACTATTTTAGTCCTCACACCAGTCACATGACTGGCCTGGAATTTATTGTTTTAACCTAAACTCTGGGTGCCCCTATTTTCGACACGGGCATCTAGTAGTTTTGGTTTTGCAGATTTATATTCATAGGATCCTGATTTACTGCTGGAACGATGCTCGGAAAGCTCTGTATCCATGTATTACTTTCAGTTGTGTTTTGTATTATTTTCCGCTGCAGTACTGTATTTAAATCTCTGATATTTATCGAATGTAATTTATTCATTTATACTCTGTATATTCTTGTATCTGATGGAATTGTTGTAATAGCAATGAAATGTTCTTCTGTCTCCGTTCTGATTCGTCTTGTGCTCACGGTAATTCGTTCTTTCTCTTCTCTTCGGAGAAGGGGAAGTTCGGGTCGCTACATTTGGTATCAGAGCTTTGGTTTACAGAGCTCGAGAACAAGACACATTAGAACCATACGAAAGAATTCATCAAATATTGGATTAGTATTATCCAATTAGAATGACTCGTTAGAGATAGGATCAGTAGTATCCTAGAACGAGTGTGAAGAGTATATATTTCAAATGAAAACAATTTTTGTTTTGAAATTTAAATCGTTTTAAACGTATTTGGATATTTATTTATATTGAATTTGGACAATCCAATATATAAAGGTTTTGTATATACACATCATGAAGGTATATTCGAAGTTTTAATATACTGGATAGATATAGAATCACATTCTAGCCGCCCGGAGATGGTACTGATAATTGTCATGACAACATCTGTATTTATGTTCGTGTTTTGAAGGTGTGATATCTATATATTTCCATTAGACTGGTATGAGAACCAAAATTAGATAGATACGTTGTTGTGAATTGGCATCAAAAATGTGATTTTTGTATATGTAGCAAAATTATCAATTTGAAACGTTAATTCACTAATAGATTGATAGTTGTGTTGTTTGTTTACTTGGTTGATAATTTTGAAACATTTAGCCTAATTACACCAAATATTGAATTGTATCGAAAATTGGTCGCATTTGCTTGCATATACATGTACATACATTGAACATGTCATAGCAAGGAGGCTAGAGCAGAAGAATAAAATTTTTTGCTCGACAAATAGGTACATGTTTACCATAATTTATTGTTTTGTTTGGGTGATGATGATTTTATGAGCCGATTGGCTAGCCGCTTGGCTTTTTCTTTTTCTTTTTGAGATCAGAGGGTCTGTATGGCAATTTCGGGATTTTCCCGGTGCTCCCGGTGCAGGGGAGGTTATGACGAATTTTTTCGGAAATTTAGGGTGTTAGCCAAATTTTTGAAAAATTTGAAAAGTTCTTAGAAACTGAATAGTTGAAGAACTTAAGCCGTAAAGAAAATAATGGAAGTTGAGTTGATTTGTTAAACAACTTTCGGCTTCATTCCTTTTCAGGGACGAAAAGTTTTAAGTGGGGGAGATTGTAACAACCCGGAATACGAGCCAATTAAAAAAAAAATATTTTGGCAATTTTAGTGAATTTTGAATATTTAAAATGAATTATTTTAAGTAATATCGACGAGAAATTTATTTTGAATAGATTAGAACGTATATAGTTATATAGATCGTTGATAGAATATAAATATTTATTTTAAATTATAAAAGGAATTGAAAATGGCGCGGTAGTTCGATAATTCGATTTCAAACTTCAATTGAATGTACCGGGTGCAAATCAAACCGGATTTTAGTGAAACCAAAAATAATTGAATCTATTTGATAATATCTTTCCAACGAATCCGAAAAATCAAAATTCGTAGCGGAAATCAAAAGATATGTCCAGTTGAAATTTCAGAATAATCGCTATGGAATTCAGGCCCTTAAAAGTGAAGATTTTGCAAACGACTTCGGATTTCGACGAAACCACTTTTGTTGGATCCGTGATGTCAAATTATTGCTAGGTTTCAATTTTCATAATTTTTCGAATCAATATGTGAGCGTGGCAAAGAAAAACGCGTTTGACCAGTTTCAGTTGATTTTAATCGACTGGAAAATGGCCATTTTTCCAACGGTCTCAGAATTCAACGAAACTAGTTTTGTTAGGACCATATCGTCAATACGAAGCTAGAAAATATTTTTCGGGAATTTTTCGAGTCAGTATGTGACCCCGGTAAATTGAAATGCGCGTTCAAATTCAATATATAGAGTTATATGTTGATTTTGACGAAAACTGATCGAAACGATCGAATCAGTTGACGATACTTATCCCATTGTGTTCGGAATGGGGGTAATTATCTAGGGACGACAGGCGGCGGGTCCCGTTCCGAGTCCGAAATTTTAAGTTGCTTTTTAAAATTGAGTAAATAAATAAAATAATATATTATTATATGTCCTTTCTCTCTGCCCCCCCCCCCCTCATTCTTCATCCATTCACGAAAATAAAAATAAAAAAAAGGAAAAGGGAAATCGACGCTCCAGCCCCCCCTCCCCACCTCCCGCCGCCGTTTGTCGAGCTTCACCACCGGAGGCGCCCCACTTCTCCACCCTCCCTCCTCCATCCCGAACCCACCTCGCGCCCCCCTAAACCCACCGCAAACCCCCCCTGGCCAGACGCAGCCCCACCCGCCTAAGACGATCTTCCCCCACCCCCCCCCCCTTCGAAGCTCCTGTGCCATCTCCCTCTTCTAACCCAAAAGACCTTAACCCCTAACGCCTGAAAGCCCCCGCCTCTGACCAATATTCGCCGCCACCAACCCCCGACGTCACCAGCGGCTCCCCGAGCACGTCAGCGCCCTTCCTACCCCAGAATCGACTGTAAGTTTTTAATTATATTTTATTTAGTTAGTTATTTTAATTTATTTAGAGTAATTAGTTTTAAAAGAGATAAAAATCGGTTTTGTTTTTAGGAAAAGAGCATAGTTGAAAACTGAATTTCTATATATGTCATAACATGATGAAGTTGTGATTTTATTCATATGCTAGAGTAATAAAAATATGATTTTTATCATATGTGAAATATAAAAATATAATTTTATAAAGTAGAAGTATTAAAAATATGATTTTTATATAATAGAGAATATAAAAATATTATCTTTATATATGTAGCGAAATAAAAATCTGATTTTTACTATTTATATATTGAATAGCGAAGTAAAAATTCGATTTTTATATATTGAATAGCGAAGTAAAAATTCGATTTTTATATATGTAGTGAATACGGATGACGAAAGTAATGAAAGAAGGAACGGCGAAGGATTTCTACTTAAGAAGAGTCGTGGTATTGGATTAGCTAGTCGGTGAGAATTTCTCACTCTAAATTTCTTTTCTAGTTATATAAATATATACTAGGATGCAGACGGTGTTTACTAGCACCCGACACCCGTCGTCCACAGACCATGGACGGCTTGTTTGTTTGATTGATTTTGACGTAGTTGATTGTGTGATGTGAAATGAAATAAAATATTTATATAGAAAATAAATATTGTAAAGTTAAAAATGGAATTTTTTAACGTGTATATGAAATGAAATAAATAAATATAAACAAATCGGACGATTGGTTTATATCCACACATTTGACTGATATTGATTGAGACGATAAATTTTACACATCGCCCAACTGCACAAATAAAAATCTGTGTTTGTTGATTTGAAACCCCACACGGGTATTGGGATAAAATACGGCGTACACTAATCCCAGTAATTAGTTGTATGTCGATCGATAGTTTGACAGGCTGTTATAAGCGTTAGATATATATATCTGATGCTTATACAGGGTAGTGCACTTTGGATGATTGTTGATTATTTATCGTTGCTATTTATATACATGTATTGTATGGGATCCATATAGTTAACGCTATATGGTGATTGATTGGGCCTCATTCCAATTTAGAAAATAAAAAATATTATAAAATAAAGGTTCATGTGTTGACAGTACTCATCCGTTGAGATTAGTCATGTGTTGAACGAAATATTTTAACAATAAAATTTACATCTTTATCATATATAAAATTAGAAACTAACTGGAAAATAGATAAGATGAGTGGTCTCCTAGATGTTGATCTGATGTTGGTTTCGGCCTTCGGGGTTAATATTCAGGGAATCATTCTCTTACTAATTTACGGTGGGAGTCTGATTTGAAATCAAACGATAGATACCATAACTTTTATAAAATATATTAAATAACAAAAATAGTCACATGGTGACAGTACTCATTCGTTGAGATTAGTCATGTGTTGACAAAAATATAGATTCATGTATTGAATAGGATAAATATTCATTTGTTGAATAGAATAACGGAATTATTGAAATATATAAAGCCGTGTTGATTGGAGATGCGCTATTTTGACGCGAACGATATTTATATCGATTATATTCGTTTTTAGAATTGAATTGAATATAAAACGAATTCGAATTGAATTGAATATAAAACGAATTCGAATTGAATTAAATATATAACGAATTCGAATTGAATTGAACATATAACGAATTCGAATTGAATTGAATATATAACGAATTCGAATTGAATTGAATATAAAACGAATTCAAATAGAATTGAAAACGAATTGAAATAGAATAAAAATCGATTTGAAATGAATTCAAATTGAATTGAAATTTGAATTAAATTGAAATGAATTTAAAACGAATTTATGAGGAAAAATTCAATTTTGATTTCAATTGGAAATGGAAGTTGAAATGTTTTTGAAACGAATTTAAAACTATTTATAAAATTCATTTTAAATAGAAATCGACGAAATATATATTATATATATAATATAATGGCCTGAATAGAACGCGCCGCGCCGCGGTAGTTCGTGAATTTCGACCATTGATTTCAAACGGACATTACGGGAGATCCGACCGTCGGATTCTCCTAAAACCGGAACCGTTGGGTTCGTATCGAAAAGAGCTTTCTAACGAATATTAGAAATTTGAAATCTAACGGCTGGATTTGGAGATACGTCCAAATCAAATTTGGAAAAGGTCGTTGTAAGTGCAGTTCGATGGTCGCTGTTGGAAATCGACTGTATGGGCCTTGATAAAATTATTAAAAATATCAATAATTTGTGTAAAATCATAAGAAATGATTTGGGAAAAATTGGGATGAAAAACTCCATATTTGAAAAGATAAAAATAGATTTTTATCGAAATGAACTAGTTTTGAACTAAAATTAAAACCCATTTATTTTTAAATAAATAAATTGGATTTGAAATGGGTTTTAAATAGAATTGATTTATGAGTTTATCGTGAAGGGTGTTTTAAATAACACTTGTTCTTTAACCCGATACTAATTAGAATGTGATTTGGGTTTATCGTGAACTGTGTTTAAAATGACATTAGTTCTTTAACCCAGTAAAAGGGAGTTTTAATGAATCTGTAATTAGATTGAAATGTGAATTGATAATTTAAATTATCAAATTTGGAAAGTGGGCGAGAATGGAGTATCACCAGTTTTTCTCCAAAGCGATAGTTAAATCTTTAATTAGATTTGAACGTGAAATGGTAATTAATTTTATCGGTAACACCGGGTGTTAGATATGGAGTATTACCAGTTTTGCTTCATGGGATGAATAGATTGGGATTGGGAAATAAAATAAATAATTACTTTGGTGTGGTTCGCTAATCCCGACTAGTTTGGAAAACCATAATATGGTTTGAAATGATATCCAAAGGAAGATTAAAGAATAAATTTTAAAGAATTTATCTTTGATAAAATTAATGGGAACCTTTCCCTAAGAATGTGAAATTTAGAAACTAACTGTAGGTTAGCTAAGAAGGATGGTTTCCGGGATATTGATCTGATGTTGGTTTCGGCCTTCGGAGTTAATATTTGGGAAATTGTTCTCTTGCTAGTTTACGGTTAGTGACTGACGAATTGGAATGAGGCGTATGTTGTGTTGGTGTAACATTTGTTTATTATATACGCGGGTCATTAAGAAAGGCCGGGGTTATACCCATTCTGAATAACTGATTCGACGATATGTCGAAGATGAAGACGGTGGTTGAAGACCGGAAGTCTTCACATCGTTTGGGTGATTACTGATGATCTTGATTGGGCTGTACACCCAAGATGAGGGAATCCGTTGGTGGTCGTCCAGACGTACTTGGAGATCGATGGATATGCGAGGAAAGTGCCTCCGGTTTCGTTCAGACCCAGAACGGACGTGTAAATGGATTGTGTGTCTGACATTGGAATTTATTCTGTGTTGATTGATTTCTATTAAATATATATCTGTTTGGCGGCGGAGAATTTATTCTCTTGCTTAACGCCATTCTCTGAGACGTACAAACTCAGAGGTTATATATCGATAGATATCAGTCGCATAGCATGAATTGCCTGTGTGGCACGCTGAGATGCAATGATCAAGGCTTCTGTTGAAAAGCAAAGTCTTGTGGTTGATGATCAAAGCACGACCTTTGTGGCGTAGCTTTGTGTATAACGTGAATTCGCGAGCCTCACACCTCGGTATGAGTTAAAAACGGGATAAGGACTGCAGGGAGAGCACGACGTTTATTTCTAGCTTTGGTGGTGTCAGTGACTTACCAGCCCTGACATTTATATTATTTTCACCTATGTGGTTGTTGGATGAGCGCCTCGATTTTAGGTTTGTAAGGACCGAGAAACGTGTGTTCAGGAATACTAATCCACTAACGTAAGTGTGGACCGGCCCTGAAGCATCCAGGGGTTACCCAGAGTGTGTAGTCCTGAGGCATTTGCTAGAGTGTCTCGAAGCAGAGAGGAGCTTGCCCCTTGCCTCGACTCATGACGGAAATCCAATTTCCAATACGTGTATCTCAGTTTTATTTGTAGAGCCTAGTATGGCGACATAGTAGCATGGGATACTATGCCGTCTATGATTGATATTTATGATTGAAATTGTTTTGACACTATACACTTATTATAGTATCAAATGATTTGTTTTAAACGTATTAAGCATGTTTGGCTATTATAAGGGAAAACCCTATCCTCCGGTTTGCGTTGCATTGTGTGATGGGACCTGGGTCTTATAATAGCTTCTTTTTTCGAAAAAGCATTGCGCTGTTTAGACTATGCACTGGTATTCTTGGGAGGAAACTCGTTCCGTGTTATACGGCGTGGTCCCTGGAATTACTCCTTTTTAAAGTAAAGTTTTAAAATAACTATTTTAGTTCTCACACCAGTCACATGACTGACCTGGAGTTTATTGTTTTAACCTAAACTCTGGGTGCCCCTATTTTCGACACGGGCAGCTAGTAGTTTTGGTTTTGCAGATTTATATTCACAGGATCCTGATTTACAGCTGGAACGATGCTCGGAAAGCTCTGTATCCGTGTATTGCTTTCAGTTGTGTTTTGTATTATTTTTCCGCTGCAGTACTGTATTTAAATCTCTGATATTTATCGAATGTAATTCATTCATTTATACTCTGTATATTCTTGTATCTGATGGAATTGTTGTAATAGCAATGAAATGTTCTTCTGTCTACGTTCTGATTCGTCTTGTCCTCACGGTAATTCGTTCTTTCTCTTCTCTTCGGAGACGGGGAAGTTCGGGTCGCTACATTCTACCTTGTCGAATACATCATCATTAAAGGTCAACATCGCATTGAAGAACTCATTTTCCTTCAAATTATGTTGTATCCATCATCATCAACTATGCATTGAAAAACACCTTTCCTCTAAATGTTGCAACGTAATGCCATCATTAGACGTTGATGCTTACATCGAAGAACTCGTTTCCTCTTAACACCATGCTTTTACTCATAATCACCCTCGTTAGATATTACAATTAAACCAAAGAACTGATTTCCTTTGAAAAATGTATTGTAATATCTAGCTTCGAAATCATTAGTCAGTAATGTGTGACGCACATACCTGGCTAAGCACTTTTATGAAGTATGTCAAAACACAACAAACAACATTTTAAAATGTTCGTCGCATCACGTTCTTGATGCAACGAACCGCATATAAAATGAAGGTGGCATGTGAGATTATAAATATTCGAAGATAAGGGTACTTTCATAATTATTAATTATTTTACTTTAATATACGTGTATTTTTTTAGTGTATATGGAATGTTTCTTCTTCCTACACCACTAAAAGACCATTAAATTCTGACCTCACATTCAGCCGCCATCATTATTGCCAGAGAGCCTTTTGGTTGATTGAGCATCGCCAATAACATGTCCTTGTCGTGCGCCGCCCTAATACCTTAGCCACCTTACCTCTTGCCTCCCATAAAACCATTGTAATTGTTGAATAATTCATGCTAGATCTAATGAATTCTAATATCACATAATCGATTGACCACTAGCATTGTAAACCACTCGACCATCTCTTCTCATCCATGTTCCTAAACGTCTTATCAGCGTATTTTTACCGTTGGATCAAAATGATCAATCCATGTTTATTGAACGTTCATTACGTTTTCAGGTCAATCCATAAGGTTAACTGATGAACAAACAACATAATTAGATTCGTGTCGTCGAAAACTACATTTTATCGTATAGCAAGCTTGATTTTGAACAATTGTATTTTTCACACTTTTTAAATTTCACACTTTTAAATTAAATGGGGTTTAAGTTTGCTAATTACCATTGATAAAAATTAAATTTTATGATTAACTCGACAGGACATACTATATCCTAATTAGGTTTATATAAAAAAATAGCTTTTTACTTATTGATTAGGTCATCTTGATTAGTTATAGGATCTTAAGAGGTGAATTACTAGGTCTTACCAATACATACACAACTATAATAAATCTTGCTCACCAATTAACTGTGCTTATTCTCCAATATGAGTATATTATTCAAATCCTTAGTAGTCTAGAATTTGCGTGTCTTTAAAATTGCAGCTTTCTCGATAGCCTCCCATTATTTGTGTAACTTATTTCACAGTGATCAATTCTATATGATAATCTTCTTAATTTGTACTGAATTTGGTAGATTTGAAATTAATTAGGAGAATATTTAAATAGTTTAGGGAATATAGTTTTCAAAGTGGAGGTAGGATTTTTCCAAAGCAAAAAGAACGAAATTAAAAACCTATTTACAGGCAAAAAAAATCTAATATTTAGGATATATTTTTGTATTTAATATATCAGGAAACTAATGACAAAGACAATTCACCTTAATATTTTATCCATAAGGACACGCGCTTAAAAATTTATCCAAAAGGACATAACCCTAAAAATTTCGGTCGCTCCTTTCTCTCTTCGCAGATTTCGCTCTTTTCTCTCTTCTCCGATTTTGTACAACGAAATCAGCAAATCGAAATTAACGAAATCATCTCAACTGGAAATCGTATACACTCAAATCCGTGGCGTCTCCTATAGTCGAACATCGAAAATCAATCGAGGAGGGTAAAATTAAGGGCACGAAATCGATATCAAAAATCAACCTCGACTGAATTTTTTTTGTTGCTATAATCATTATAATTTAATGTTCATTTCTGCCGATTAGGTTTTTTTATTTCACGAGGTGATTCATGGTTTTTTTTTTTTGTTCTGCAATTTTAACGTTCAACTTTTCAGCAGTTGGGTATCATTTTTTTATTTTTTTGGGTATCATTTTTGTTTATTTAACACTGTTTTATATTCGTTTAGTGGGTTTTTAATATTGTATTTATTTTGTAGTTGTATTGTTGTATTATCTATGTATTACAGTCGAACCTATTTCATTTTAAACAATCAAAATGTGATGAAAACATTTTTTGCATTAGTTTTTCTTTAAAACGTTGCAGCAGTTTTAAGGTATTAGTTTTTTATTTTTTAATGTATCAGTTTTCTTGTATTAATAGTGTTATGCTGTTTTGTTTATAGTTTTGGTGCTATTTTACTTTTGTTCTTGTATTGATGCATCAGTTTTGCTACTCAAACGAATTTATTTCATTTTAAACAATCAAATTGTGATTCGAACATTTTTTATATTACTTTTGTTGTTAAAATATTAAAGCAGTTTTAAGGTATCATTTTTATATTTTTTAAGGTATCAGTTTTATATTTTCTAGTTGAATTTACATCATAACAGTTTTTAGATATCAGTTTTATATTTTTTTAGGTATCAGTTTTATATTTTCTAGTTGAATGTATATCATAGTAGTTTTAAGGTATCATTTTTATATTTTTTTAGGTATCAGTTTTACAGTATTAACTGTGTTATGTTTTTTTCATGTGATTTTGTTACTGTGTTAATTTTGTACTTGAATTTTATGCATCAACTTTGTATTCTCCACTTGTATTACACCAAAATATAATATTGAAGTTACACATAATATATTGAAGTCACGCAAAAAATCATATGTTTTATAACTGAATTTCACCGAAAATCTGAGACACAAGTAGTTGGAGAAATAAAATAATAAAAACTGATACTCATTGTGTTATAAAACTGATATCAACAATGATACCGAACTGAAAACAAGCCATTGAAGTAAACAAAAAAAATAAAAAACCCGAAATTGATACCTACAGCAGTGTAAATCTGATATCCATAAACTGAGAACACTAATAAAACTAAAACTGATACCTACCGGGCCAAGAAACTGATACCTAAAAACTGCAATCATGAAAATAACACAAAACTGAAGTAACAATTTTTTTTAGTTCGGATATGCTTTTGATTGTCTTTCTCGTGTCGTTTGTCTTCACTTTTGATTTCTTTATCATGTTTTAGGTTTAATATTTAAATTTTTCGTTTTCCAATCTGAAATCGATTTGAGCGATTTTTGATGTTCGTTCGATTCTTACGGTTCGACTGTATTAGACGACGCAGAGTTTTATGATTTTTGATTCGAGCGATTTTTTTATTTTTGATTCCGTAATTTTGTGATTTTTTATTGCGCGACTTTGTGATTTGAGGAAAAAAAATTGGATGAGAATGATGAGCGACGGATATTTCTAAGCAGTTGTCCTTCTGATTAAAATTTTAGACGGCTATCCTTATGGATAAATTTTATTATGTTGCTGTCCTTGTAAATTAAAACCCCTTAATATATTTATGAAAATGCCATTAGATTTTATTTCCTTTATTTTCTAGTCCGTCTTAACCAAATTTAGCAAGTTATGTATGTTTTTTGACAGTAGACGACATTCTCCATGTAATGAAGTTAACTTGTGAAGCTTAATTCCGAATCTATAGAAATTTACTATTTTGTCTTTTCATTAAAATTATGATTTTATACCTTTTATTCAATTATTTGTCTTCATAAAATTATGATGTGTTACATCCCGTTTCAACCAAGAGTGTAAAAGTGGAGATATTCCAAGTATAGTGTTTTATACTTGTGTCGTCCCATTTGGCAAGGAAGAAATTTATGGATTTTCAACCATAAGCAAAGAGATGAGAAACTCTTTTGCAACCAAATCATGGAGCTAGTCATAATCAGAGCTTGCAGTTCAAAACTAATCAGTACAGTTCACCAAGACAAGGAATTGCATGGTGAATGTGAAAATTTTGCTAACCAAGCCCAAGGAGGGTGATATCTTACTGCTTGTCTCGAATTCCTCAGATAGTTAATGCAACTTTAAAGTTGTGCTCTGTAACTGAACTCGAGAAGTTCTCTTGAATTTTCCTATTTTAGTTTACATTCTTTTTACTCGTTTATTATAGAGATTGAAGTTAATTAATATCAGCAATAATCTAAGCCCATGTTTTTATGCAGAAGCTTCGAAACCTTTTATATAGGAGGAGACTAAGGCTGTTACGGTTGGATTTTCAACCGCCAAACCGTACCAACCGTATACACAGTTACCGTCTACTACGGTAACGGTGACGGTAACGGTTGTGGATTTTGATAACCGCGGTAAACCATACCGACCGCACATGATTTTTTTTTAGTATTTCATTCAAAGATATGTGTTTTTTTATAGTTTAAGGTAGAGAAATAACATATGTGTAAATTGTTTACGCTTTAATTTATAGACAACGTGCACAAGGATGGGTTGTTTCATTGATAAACAAACTAATTCTTAAGAAAACAGTTAGAATTTGAATTATTTATAGATAACAATGTAAATTTGCGGTAATGGTTGCGATAACGGTTACGGTAACAATTATAAAATTTGCTAACCATCAACTACGGTTGCGGTTATGGTTAAAGGTAAAAGTGACGGTTGCCGTAACCGTAACACCCTTAAGGAGGACAATGAGTTATCAAATAGGCATGCAAGTTAAAGTAATTTGACAATCATATGATAGTTTCACTCGGTTTGAAACAAGCGAGTAAATCTATCAACGATAGCTATGAATGTTTCAGGAGTGCCTACTTGAAGGATTTCTTGCAGATCTATGTAGCATGGTTAGCTTGCGCTATTGTCATTTCTTGACTTTGTTTTAGAAAGTGGAGGGTTAGAAGTAAATGAACTGAAAAGGCAATGTTAGAAAGTATTTGGAAGTATAGAATAGTTTAGAGAATGGTAAGCGGTGCGTAAGTTTTCTGTTTTGTTAGTCGAACTTGAATGTATTTTTTTTTTTTTCATTTGTTGCTTTGTAAATATTTTTCCTAAAGCAACAAAAATTAGCATCTAAGTTCCATAAAAGGAAAAAAGGGAAAAAGAAAAAAATAATACAAGGATAAAACCATTATTTCTTTTGATGGGGTGGACAAGGCAAAAAAAAAAAAAAAAAAAAAAAAAAAAAAAATAAAAAAGAAGGGGTGCTAACGGAATTTGCAAATAACTGGATTTCTATTAAAAGAAAAGAAAATTTATCGTATCTGATTGCTCAATTTCAACCGCAGTTGAGCAGGAAAATGAACATAAAAGAATATACTTTGCTCTTCAACTACTTACCTTTCAACTTAATTTTGTTGCTTCCAACTTCTCACAGAAATCAATTACTTCTAAATCACAGACAATTCAGTTCCTACGTTCTGTATCTCCCAACTAAAAAATCTTGGGCGCATAGTCAATGGCTACATCATCGTCAACGGAAGGACTGGTGCCGATCACGAGAAATTTCTTAGCTCGCTATTACGATCGTTACCCCCTCGATCCTCTTCCTGCTGACGTCTCTCGATTAACAGATGAGCTTCAAATGTTCTCGAAAGAATTGGTTAATGAATCTCCCCTCGCTCCTGGTAAATATTGCAAGATTTGGTTTTGTTCTGTTATTGTTCGATTTCCCGGTTGAAAGTTCCGGTTTATGGATTCCTTATACTAGAGTTGCAATTTTAAACCAGATTTGTTATGCATTAGTTTGTTAACAAATTAGTATTTAAGTATTCGTGAATTCTTACTTAATTTGCAGGATTAGCAAGGTAAATTGACAAACTGATATTTAATCTCCCTTGACAAAAGTAAATGAAAGGTTTTACAAAATTTGTAAGTTACCAGCTTAGATAAATAAACAGACCAGCCTCATAACCCTGGAAATAAAATCAGTCCTGGATCTTCATTTTGGAAACAGAAAAATCCCACATAATAAAGTTAATGAAAATTATGAACATGGTAAAACTGGGTAAATGCGCTATATTTTCATTTAGGGCTATGATTTTAGAATCATTGGATTTAGTTTTGCTGGAGTAAAAAGTTGAATGACAAGTGGGAGATCGATTTGAAGTAAAAGGGAAATTTTGATTGCAAAATTTACAAACAGATAACGTTAAACTGTTTGTTTATCCGGCGTTCGTATACACAATATACATGACCAGGTGTGACCGTGTGAGACCTGTTATTAGCGTTCTTTTGTAAACATAGCATAATGGATCGAGTCTCTATAAAGACAATAAGTTAATGGTTATATATAAGGAAATGAGAGTGGCTACCGGGACACAAAATTAGACAATACAAATTGTAGACCATTAGATTTGTTTGTCTTTATGTGGAAGGCGGAACCCATAGGGTGTTCTAATGGTTGAGATTTCTTATGTTTAATTTTGTGTCTAAATAGACTTTCCTTAAGGAAGTTATTTTTCAGCAGGACAATTGATGGAAAAAGTGACACATCCATCCACGAATGATTATCACAGTCGCTGACAATGTTATATGAACATATGATTTGGCTATTATACATCGTATATATTGTATTTCTCTATTTCATCAGGTAATACTAGCCTTGCCATAACTCCAGATTCACACCATACACAAATAAACATTGAATTATTTCTCCCATCTTGATCTTAATTCCCTAGATTCAATCATTCAATAGATAAAACTAGTATAAGAAATCCTGATATTCCAATACTCAGATTTTTCATCTATTTCTTATTGATCGCTGAGGAGTCTTTTAGAATTTAAATTTTAAAACACACTTTTTGATGTGTTTTCATTATTGATGTCGATATAAAGTATGAATTTTTTGTGTGTGCCTGCGTGCACAGGTGTGTGGATGCTAAGTTCTTACTAGTAGGAAGTGGGGAAAAACCAATCATTAACGAGTTTGCTACTTCAATCCAGCTTACACTTTTTTTGTTGTCTTTTTAAATCTTTTGAAGGTGAGGAATTACTGGCACATGATGCAGAAGTTGAGCCTCCCCATAAAATTGATGAGAACATGTGGAGGAATAGGGAGCACATCGAGGAGATTTTATTTTTGCTTGAAAAATCTCAATGGCCCAAGTCGGTATGCTATAATGATTCCATAGTTATTACCATAAATCATAAATTGCTTTAAATACCATGAACTTTTACAATTGTCTATTAAAATCTACTTTACTTTATAGATTTTAAACAACATCGAGATTACTCTTATATTAAATGTAGCAGCAGACTTAATAATGTAGAACTAAGCACAGAAGTAAGGTACCAACGAAACTTTTCAAAACATGGGTTGAAAGGAGGAAAAAAAATTTAGTTTCCGGATATTCATCTTATTATAAAACTTATTAATTCGTTGAGTATGCCTGGCCCGGGATCTACAATATTCTGGATATTTTGCCATTTTGGTGAATGCGCATGGAAGTCTATACAACAACAATTAGAGGATCAGTCTCATGTTGCTTGATTGATAATATGTACATACTAAACCTTTTCTTTTAACTGCAAAAGGGTCTTTGTCTGATCGTTATAGTAGAGATGGTAATGGTCTATACAATAAAGTTGTTGTGTATGTGTGCTACATTAAAAGTCTAAATCAAGGTGAACCGAAGAGAAATCCCGGTTCCAGATTATTTAACTTTAAAAAAAAGACTAACTGAGATATAGGCAGCAATCGAATCCATTTCCCATCAAAATTGCAGTGTACATTGAAATTCTCTTCAAATTCAAGATTTTAGTACTGTCTAGCTTCATTCAAGCTTTATTAAAGAATCAAGCAGCTTAATTTGAGTTTTATTCAAGCTTCGTCCAGTGGTACCGAGCTAGAATTGTGTGTATGTGTGCTACATTAATAAAGTTGTTGTGCATGTGTGTCTGTGTGTGTGCGTGTGTGTGATATGATGATGATGATGATGTGTGCATATTTGTATCCTGATGTATTCATGCATCTCGTTGGAGGAGAAGTTGTACTCGTGTACCCTGTTGTATTCATGCACCCTACATATATAGGATGCTTAACACTTTTGAAACAGATAAGATCATCGTCTTATAGAACTCTAGGCACGATTATATCAAGAACAACATTTGTTTTTTTAGAGAAGTGTAGAGATATCAGGTTGTATCATACGTTATGTGGATGTGGTGAATTACAGTTTAGGTCTTGGAACAGTAATTTTCTAGTTTATATTGATGGTATGATTCATTTTTTTGACATTATCCTCTACTGACAAATTAGTTGTAAGAATCACCCTGCAATGTTCATTTTATTAGACATGACCATTTTTGTACTAATTTCCATTTGAAAATCTATCAAGGTCGAACCAAAATTTGACTTTCTTCATTGTAATTGTTTGGGCTAATTGGGTAAGTTTAATAAAATGAATAATGGGACATTTTAATCTAACAACTTAATTACCACTACATGTAACCATGCCAAAAACCCTTGAGATTTGGTTTTATATCGCTATTTCCCTCTCTCTTTTTTAGTCGGCGTTGTAATATTTTTTTTCCCAATTTTACTTCTTTGTAGTTATGTCAAACTCAAAATTTTGTATGCCAAATTTGTACTTTTGAATATCAAACATGCATTATCTGAATCACTTTATTTTTTAAAGCTTCAATTTAAAGCTACGTCTGAAGATACCGAGATTGCTACTGTTATTGAAGATCTTAAAGCCATGTTGCAGAAAACATTAAAAACATTGGAATCGTTCCAGCTGAAAAACGCTGACAGTATATTCAATACAGGTTAACTTTGTGATGCAAGATTTTCTAAGCTTTTACAGTACTATTATTAACATGCTTACATTGTTGGAATTTGTGACATTTTTTTGCAAGGTTTTATCGCTTTGATCGGTTTTTGATATTTTGACTCATTAGTGATGTTTGTCTCCTCAAGTGCAATAGGAAGGATGTAGAAAGATTATTTTGTTTAGCTTAATTGATTGACAAGACGATTTTATAAGTTAATATCGTATTTACAGTACATTTAACAAATGTGCTTTGTGTTAACAGTACATATATATTCAATATTTTTATCATTTATCAAGCTGTACTATAAAATTGATGTAATTTGGTACTCCATTATGTGTATGTTTCTCATATTCCTCTCTTCTCGACACTCGATCACGTGGTATCGATGGAAAGAACAATACTTTGGTACGTATTATGTTAAACTGTTATTGTGACGATTTACCAATTTCAGTTTTTCTAGGGGTCAATGTCAAACGAGTATATTTCACTGATTTTTATCTATTTAATATCATCATCGTTGTCGCCATTGCGGTTGTTTTGGATTTTGATCCTGTATCCAAAACCAAACCTTTGCAGTTATGACTTACATGCCACAAGATTTTCGGGGTTCCCTGATCAGGCAGCAGAGAGAACGTTCAGAGAGGAACAGACAAGCTGAGATTGATGCGTTGGTAAAATCAGGGGGAAGCATACATGATCGCTATGCTTTACTATGGAAGCAACAAATGGAAAGGTAAAATTTTGTATTTAAATACTTGTTTACATTTACAAGTATTTTCTTTCTTAATGCATCAACTTTTACACATATACTTACCATATTCCCAGACGGAGACAACTTGCTCAGCTTGGTTCTGCCACAGGTGTTTATAAAACCCTTGTTAAATACTTGGTTGGTGTACCTCAGGTTTGTCAACCACACGCCTGCTTTTTATGCATTATACTGTAGGAATATGTTCTCATGTTGCCGTGCAACTGTAACTTTTTTGTGACTGTTTAGGAAGTAGTTTACCACCTAGAAAAGTAGCAGCCTTCGAGGTTTAAGAGTTTCTTACACCTTGCAACTTTTCTGCAGGTTTTGTTAGATTTTATAAAGCAAATAAATGACGATCATGGGTATATTTTTAAATGTTCACATATGTGTATAAATTAAGTTGATATTATCACCTATGATATTGGTATGATTTGCGTTAGGCCTATGGAAGAACAAAGGCAACGATATGGACCATCATTGTATAGTCTAACAAAAATGGTGCTTTACATTCATCTAGCCCTTTTGCTTTCATGGGGACGTTTTGAGTCGAGAAAAATGTAAGATAATTAATCTGATTTTATTTAATCACTTATATAGCTACTATAATCCAATGAATCCATATGTGCAGTCTCATTGGGCATAGCAGGTTACTTGTTTTTCTTCTCTATTCCTATTAATAACTTCGTTTTCCTTTTAAATTTTGCAGACAAAAGAATCAACTATCAGTTATTCAACAAGCTGTACGGGTGTATTCTTCCGAATTTGAAAAATTCCTCATATTTATTGGGTATTCCTCTTTGAATTATTTCAACAGTTTTCCACATTGAAACTATATGATGCTTAGATCCTTGCTTTGTTCCTACTTAAATTATGCAATCTTAAATTTCAGTACACTTTTGATCGAATGCATTGTCCTTTTTCTTATCAAATGGTGGAATTTTGAAAATGTTATTTTGCACATACTACATCATGTTTGGTGTTTTGCTGTAACTATGAGTGCTACTATCCTAACATGCGGTTAGCATAGTGTCTAGGGTATGTATAGTCACTGGTGCCAGAATGTCCATATACATGAACTAACATAGCCAATTTTATTTCTTATATTTGGAAAACTAATGATTCATTATCATATTGATACTATTTGGACAACTAATGATTCATTATCATATTGATACTGAATCTTCTAACTGGCATTTTTTTATTTGTTGCCTGCTGTCGTCGACTTAACTATGGTTTACCTGATCCATGTGTACTGCATGCATAATTGCCTTTCCATGTCTGTCACCTGCTTTGTTTCAAATAAATAAATAAATTTTCATTTCAGGGTTGCATGTTGAAGTAATTAAGTGAGTTTTTTTCTGCTGTAAATGCCAACTTTTCAAAATGCATTTCCGTTTTTGTTGGAAAGTTTGATATGGAAGATGAGATTACTTAAGTGCCAAAATGTCCTATCATGAACGAATTTTGCATGAATTTGTACCTTGGTTTATCACAAAAAGTGCTTATTTCACTTTATTATCACCTTCTTTTTAGTTCTTTCCATTCTCAATTCTAGAACGTTCCACTGTTAAATTATATCTTTGTGCAATGATTTTCTTATTAATATTTTAGTTTGTGCCCTCTGACTTCAGAGTTTGTTTATTTTATTTTAGTATTTTTCGGTTTATCCTTATATATTTTCTTTCGATAATTTGAAAAAGTTGGAAAATTTTGTTTCATAAATTGTTTTTAAATAATTGATATTTTTTTATCATTTATGATGGGAACCCAAATAATTAGTCATGGTAAGTAGGTAAGTACATGCGAGCATACATTCATACACACACACATATGTTTGAAAAATTATACTACGTAAATGTTAAAATGATATCGATATATACATTTTAACATACATCTGGATTGAAGTTTTAGAAATTCTGATTTTGATTTTACAGTTTTTGATTTACTTAAATTTAGGCATTTTGGAAGTATTCCAAGCTTTGAATTTCACATATCATTATCGTACAAGACAAAAAATATCAGTACTTCATGCACCATTTTCGTTTGGTTATTTTAGTTCAGTTTTCTTTTACTATATTCCAACTATTTATTTGATTAAATATATCATTTGGACTCCTTATTTTTTATACAATTATAACTTCTTTTCTGAAAGGTTACCTTTTAAAATATGATCTGTGAAATAGTAAACTTTACAGTTTGTTTATTTTATTTTAGTATTTTGGGGTTTATTCTTAAATATTTTCTTTTGATAATTTGAAAATGTTGGATTGTTTCAAAATTTATTTTTAAATAATTGATAATTTCTTTTATCATTTATGATAGGAACCCAACCATTAGTCATGGTAAGTAGGTACGTGCGAGCATACATTCATACACACACATATGTTTGAAACATTATACTGCATAAATGTTAAATGATATTTAAAATATCGATATATGCATGGATTGAAGTTTTAGAAATTCTGATTTTGATTTTACAGTTTTTGATTTATTAAACTTTAGACATTTTGGAAATAATTCAAGCTTTAAATTTCACGTATCATTATCATACAAGACAAAAAATATCAGTACTTCATGCACGATTTTGGTTTGGTCATTTTAGTTCAGTTTTCTTTTGCTATATTCCAACTTTTCATTTAATTAGAATCAGATATATCAGTTAGACTCCTTATTTTTCGTACAATTATAACTTGTTTTCTGAAAGGTTACCTTTTAAAATATGATCTGTGAAACCTTATGTTACCCTAATTATGAGTAAACTTGATTTTTTTTAAATGTTTTATATGACTTTTACTCTTCTCGTATAAAACTTTGACTTTTGACAAGTACAAAACAAAATATGTATTATATAAATATAATTGTTTTCGTTTAAAATTTTGGAATGCAGCGGTCATGAAATCAATTTCAATTATAGATCTTGTGTATATCATGAATTTTGCCAAATTGAAAAGAATCTGTGCTCCATGCAACACTATATCTTACTTGCTCATAAAACCTTTATGTGTACTTGTGAGCACGTGTCAAAAGGACAACAAGATAAGAAACTAAACGATAATAGCTTTGTAATCCGAGATTACAAAGTTAGCAATTCGTAGGGAGAAAATTTATAAGAACATAATGGAATAGGAAGTGGAGAAAATATGAAGAAAAAAGCCGAAATAAGCTTAGTTTGAAGTAGGTGGCTGCGGTTGATTGCTATGTTGAATTTCACTGAAACTCTGGACTATCTCAGAGTACATAAAGTTACAAAATACTGAAGAAGAAAATTGTGAAACAAAGAAGGGAAAATTAGAGCATTCGAGGATTTGTCTAATTACTTCGGCTTTTTGCCTTCGTCGAGATCATCACATAGGTACTAAAAGAAAAGAATTGCCTTTTCTAGTAGATTAATAAAGAAAGAAAGGTTTTTATAAATAATAAATAATGCAGCTTACGCGTCAAATCAGGATTATCATTATAATCTTCTTATTGACTTGTATATTTTCAAGCACTCGTTATCTTTTTCCTGTTATATTGATATCCAACTTCCAATGAAGTATTTTTATCTTACGTCTTTCTTTGTCTTATTCAATCTCAATTCACTATTACTTCACTATTGGGACTCAGACACTCAGCATTCCTTGCTGCTAGATTATAAAATATATTTCTTTAACTAGTCATGGACTTCAGAACAGCTATAATATTATCTATATTGGAACCTAGCTTCTAACGAATTCACCTGACCTCGTGCAACTTAGAGCTTGCTGACTTTGAAAATTAGTTCCGGAGAATCCTCATTTGATTTGTAATTTTGAGGTTTCAACTAAGATGTGTCATTTAAAGTGCAACTACCTTGAATGCAGTTGTTTCCGATTGAGAGCTGATGAACTCTTGAGAATTAGACTGTGATTGTGATTCTGATCAGTACGCTAGGAATCTGTCAGCATGGGGAAATTATGTTAAGTTCGGGTCTGGTTCTCTCATCATTTTCAATCATGTATATAGATTCAGCATGACACTTTGCAGTAAGAGGTTATCTTCAATGGGTAAAGAAAGAATGTTACAGTTGTAATGATTTTGTCATTGTATATAGCTGGCTTGCCACTAAATGCGTAAAGGGCTTGACTTATTCTATTGCCGTTCTTCACCCGAATTTTTTAAATATATCTGAATTTGAAAAGAGAAAAGAAGATTCAAAGTGATATCCTAGTTTTTAAGAAAGGTCAATGCTCTGCATTTATAATCTGGATTTTGCCTACGCCTATCAGGGAGGCCTTTATATTCTAAACCACTTTAAGTCTGAATTTCCTTATCCCTAGTAGACCAGTATCCTGAATTTCTTGTGATACATTTTTTTGTTTGAGAAAATCAGGCCAGGTTAGTTTAATCCTCAGTAATTCAGTTCACTGTTTTCGGATATCGAAAATTTCACCTGATATCTCAGTCGAGATTTCCTTTCGATCTTCCCTCAAAACAAAACAGCAAATTTTATTTTGAATATATTGGCTGAAATGATATATTGAAATATCAGCCGAGATTTTGATTTTGATTTTGAAGCATTATTTTTTGCTGAAATTTAAGCTCTTGCGCGGCCAAAAATAATAATTAAAACAACTTAGATTTAGCATCTATAATCTCCTGATATTTTAGTAGTTAACCCCTTCTCTTTTAGTTGATAAAATTGACCATAAAAAGTTCTCTAAATCGAACAATCTCATGCAAGATATTTGAGTCATATCCCGAGTCACTTGAAGAACAACATTTTAAGTCACATTGATAACTTTTTTTGCTAGTTAGTTTGTAATGGTAAAAGCCTGATTTTATTTTGGTTTACCATGATGCTTTTTTTGCTTGTATGTAAATAGAGGATTGAAAAAAAAAATACCATGTTTAATATTTAACATGTTATATGATCATATCATATATTCATATATGTTCTACAATCTTAGAATTTCCATGATCGTCATTTTTTTACAGGCATGCTACTAATGAAAGCATGTTTTTCATGTTCTACTTTTATGTAATTGTCTAATGTTTTGGATCATTTTTATATTTTGTCTAACAATAAATCATGTGCATGAATCATAAACTGTAAGCTATAATCGAGTAGTATTGTGTTATTCTTTTAGTTTGAACATAGTATGATTGTGAATATGAACGTTCTTTTGTAACCTGTTTTGGGAGATTGTAGGCAATCTGCAGGCAAAAAATTTGGCAATTTTTCTTTTCTCCAAATAGCTATTGTGCAGATTATGGCAACTTTCAAGTAAATAGTTCCCTGGCAACTTCTTTGCTGTTTAAATTTTGGATATAGATGTTTACTTGATATCTTATCTTCGTATGGTTTCTTATTGCTGTACTTGCTTGCTTTCTGCAAGTTGTTCCTTTTTTAGGCATACAGTTCCTAACATCTTCCTTCAGAGCTATACGCATAATTAAAAATTGTAATCGCAGTGATGTGATAGTTTATTTCTTTCAACCCATTTGTACTTTGTACACAGGATTAATGATTTCTGTTGATTGAAGTCACTAAAATTTTAGACCAAGACAACGAGGGAAAACATACGTGTCTTGTATGGTTGCACCTCCCACTTCAAAACATACGAATGCAATACATAATTTGACATGATTTTCTCTAAATGCAGAGAGGTGTTTGCAAATTCCCCTTTCTTCATTTCTGCAAAAGAGGCTGGTGCAATTGAATCTGGGTAGGTCGTGATTGCTTGAATCAACAAGTTACAAGCATCTAATTCCTTCGCCTACATCTATGAACCACGTAATTGCATAATATTTTCAAAGTTTTAAGGATGTTGCTTTTTTTGCATTGCAGGAAAGATGATGATTATAAAGAAATCATAATCCCTCCTGGAAAAACACACGAGGTACAAAGTAATAATCGTTAATGTAACTTCTTATCTCACTGTAGTTTTATGTTCATTTGCATGATTATTAGTTACTGATGGGAAAGTGCATTTACTCTTGTTTTCAGTGGCCCAGAATGTTATTTAGAGTGTCGATTGTATAGCTCGCTAATTATCCCATACAATCATGACTCATTTTCTTTATGATAATATACAATTTACTTAACACTATGAAATAGAGGTTAATGCTTAATATCAAATTGCTTCTTTGAAATGACTCCGGCACGGTAACCTGCAGAGATATGGGGATGGAAACTTCCACCGTTCAGTATTGCAATCATTTCATTTAATTTCCAGTTTGGCTAATTCTATTTAAACCAAGTGATTTGCAGAGTTCACCCAGCGAATTTGATGACAACACGGCCCCTGTTGTGCTATATTTTCTTTTTAAATTTTCAGCATACCTCGTAGAGCTCCTGCGTGATGCTTTTAGGGCACCACGTAGTAGCTCTGCGAGGCGCCTTCATCACGTAGGGCTTCTACGAGAGACGGTAAAATTGTTTTTGTTTTTTTTTAAATTATACATGGGTAAACTCAGCAAAATGCTGGGTGTTTTTGGTTTTTTCAACACTGCTGGGTGAACTCAGCAATTCATTGGGTTTAGATGGGATTAGCCTTCCAGTTTTTAGCAACAAAAATAAGAGTTCAAATGTTCTTTCTCACTTGTGGATTTGCATATTATAATCCATGGCAAGTCAGTGTGATATTTATGCACAATGACTAAACTTGTATATGTTTTTTTCTTTTCTTCAGTCTACTTTAGGACATCTGATTTGGTTGACACTATATACATTGATTTGACAAGAGATTATCAAGTACGCCACTGTTGCTGTATGTGCGCTTTCCGCTTTTGGTGTCTGATAAAGTTTTTAGATGTGCCATTACATTAGGGCTAGCTCTACTACCATTTTAAAGAATCACTTGTTCTTACCGAACCAATCGGTGATGTGAAGAGTGATCTCTGAAAAAGCCAGTTATAGTAGTAAGCGCAACCACACTATCAAACCATACACTATGCATTATATCTTAAAGACACCAGTGCTATGTAGCTTAAGCGGTTAAGTACAGTATCTCCATGCGCAGAGTGCAAGCTGTCACGTTTTTCCTCTAGCTTTCATTATTCCAAAATTGCCTGTAAATTATCTGGCTGGGGCCCCCTTTCGTGCTTTTTGAAGCTGTTTTGTTACACATTTTTTGCAAACTTGAAATGATTACTAATATCCGATTTTAGGCGGTTTGTCACATGCATAATGGGAGTATTGTACTAACATCTAGTTGATGTAAATTAGGTCAACTTGACAATTGAATGTGTGAACGCGTACATTGCTTGGGACTTCTCACTAATACAAGGGACTCTAAGCCAGGTATGGAAGACTAACCGTTCAAGTCCTTGTTGTTGCAGTGTTATCTATATGCATGCTCAAAACTTTTTGCTTATGTTGCGGTGTTATCTTCAGTGTTATCTATAAACATAAACCATACTTTACATATAAGTGTTATGATGAATTACATAACCGAAGGATCGCTTGATCACCATTTAAATTGATCAAAATCTTATGATACCTCGTACTCTAAAATTTATACATTACTTCGCCTTGCTTCACAATGTTCTTGTCAGCCTTACTTCTGCTTCTATATTCTTTCTCAAGTAGAATTTCGGATATATTTTGGTTTATATTCCAAAAATGGGAAGTCTGTTATCAATAATCGAATTCAGTGACTGACTACAAAAGCAAAGAATATTATGTGATACATATAAATAACCAATGCGGATCTCTCTCTCTCTCTCTCTCTCTCTCTCTCTCTCTCTCTCTCTCTCTCTCTCTCTCTCTCTCTCTCTTCCTCCCTCCCTCCCTCCCCCCTCCCCCTCCCTTCCCCTCTCCCTCCCCCTCGCTCGCGCTCCCTCCCTCCCTCCCCCTCCCTTCCTCTCCCTCCCTCTCTCCCTCTCCCTCTCTCCCCCTCTCCCTCGCTCCCTCCCCCCTTCTCTCTCCCCCCTCTCTCCCCCCCCCCTTCCCCTCCCCTTCCCTCTCTCTCTCTCTCTCTCACACACACACACACACACACTCTCTCTCACCCACTTCCTCCCTCCCTCCTTCAATTTGCATTTGGACTCAAGCCAAAGTAAAACCACAGTTGAGACAAATCCTTCACTCCATATTGATATATTTGGTATACTTATTTTGGTCCACAGTTCTAACTCTAATGTTTTTTATACAAAATAAAAATGGGACAAGAGTGAAGTATGAGTTTTAGCTTTAGATTTAGAGGTTCAAACATCAAAATCAATTTCAGTTTGAATATTGACCTTCAAATATGAATATTTCGAAACTAACAACAACAACAACAAAGCCATATATCCCAAACAAGTTGGGGTTGGCTAATATTTCGAAACTAAGATTTATCAAAATCGGTTCAAAGTGTATATAGACCTTACAATATGAATATTTTGAAACCACAGTTAAGACAAATCCTTCAATCCATATTGATATATTTGGTATACTTATTCTGGTCCACAATTCTAATTCTAATGTTTTTTTATACAAAATAAAAATGGGACAAGAGTGAAGTAGGAGTTTTAGCTTTAGATTTAGAGGTTCAAACATCAAAATTAATTTCAGTTTGAATATTGACCTTCAAATATGAATATTTTGAAACTACGATTTATCAAAATCGGTTCGAAGTGTATATAGACCTTACAATATGAATATTTTGTAACCACATTTAAATATTATTTCAATTTTAAGTTTGATCGTTACGATTTGCGATTTAATTCCTGTTTTCAAAACCTTTACTGCAACTAATTATTAGCACTGGCTGTTGCTTGTGCATCTTTTATGATCTTTTAAATTTAAAACTAAACACTAATCATTTATGCTTGTATTTTTTTCAGTAAGGTTTTTATATTTCAAACATCAAACAAGCTGAACCTTATACATTTCAAATTTTAACAATTACATTGGCAATTAATAATAATGATAATGGTGATTAATGAATCAAATACAGCTGTGCACAGATCAGTGAGGCTCCAGAACATGTTTATTACCTCAACAATGAATCAAAAGTAGGTTTATGTATCAACCCAATGCAAACACCTCACTATCACTTATCATCTTCCACTGAACGTCATCATGTTTTTCTTCTTTTGTCTGTTTATAAATTCTTTGCTCGAGGTTCATTCGCAATACATCTTCAGGAACATCCACAATTTTTTTTGTTTTTTTTGTTTTTTTGGTTTATAATAAAGTTGGTTTATGTATCAAGCAAATGCAGACACCTCTTGATCACTTATCAGTTATCACGGTCCGCTGAACCTAACAAATGCAAATGCCATTATGTTTTTTTCTTCTTTTTTCTGTTTATAAATTCTTTGCTCTTGAGGTTCGTTTGCAACACATCTTCAGGAACATCCACATTTTTTTCTTTCTACTTGCCTACATCCATGTTAGAAGCACTCATCTTTTCCTAATCATACTTCCATGCACAGGACATTGGCTTCCGTTTAGAATATGTCAGTCCAACCGGACAAAGCACTGTAAGATTGTTTTATTCTTGCTCATAGTATACTTTTTTTCCCCTCATATTCCGTAACCTGTACATTTTTATTATGGTTACATTTCTCAGTTGCATTGTGTTCTACTTTCTGTCTTAGCAGCTTATCTTACCCTATCGCCGCTATGAGTCTGACCAAGTGAGTTTCACTTTCCACACACGCGCATATATATATATATATATATATATATATATATATATATATATATATATATATATATATATATATACATATATATATATATATATACATATATATATATATATATAGTTCCAAATTTTGTATTATATGCCTGTTTTTTAATGCATTACTTGAGTGAGGACAGGGAAATTTCTGTACGATACTGGCTGGATCATACAAGCTTGTATGGGACAACTCTTACTCATCATTTTTTAAGAAGGTAAGAACAGGGTTGTCTTTAATAGACATTTAAATATTTCACTAAACTTGACTTCATGAAAATGATGCATGTTTTTATTACTAATGGCAGACCTTGCGGTATAAGGTGGATGCCATACCTCCTGTGATTGAAGCAGAGAACCAAACAGAGAGTTAGACTAGAGCGGTTATTATCATTCAGTTTAATGGATGCATTCTACATCTATACTTCGAGTTAAGCCTTTTCCTGCTATAGCTCAAGCTATTGGGATCGTGAACATTCCTATCTTGGTTTCGGGATTCATCATCTGTCTATTTTAATTACCATTGTCAAAAAATTAAATTTGTATACAAATGCTTTGTGTAACAACGGCCATCGGATGTAAATTAAGACTACATATGATTTGATGTAGTGCTGGAATTGTGTAATCTCCTTCTCCTTATTATGGAACCTCATTTTGAATCATTTTGATGATGTGATGTTTAAGCAACTTTACAGTAGATGTAGGTACACTCTTAATATGGTAGATGTTTCCCGATTATTGGAAGATGTTGGAAATGTCTAAAATGCGCATTAGATGATAATTCACTGTACTATATCAGCATACTGTTACCCATCGAATGTGATAATCAAGTATGATTGGCATCTTATTGTATAACATTCGGATCATGTCCACATGCATCCTGTGCTAGAGCGTTACTGTTTACAATATACAAGTGTACAAATGCATCATGAGGCAAATAGAAAGGTAAATTTTATTTTAACATACATTTTTAATCAATTAATCCACCCATATAATAACTTGTACTTAAGCTTTTTTTTTTTTTTTTTTTCCCCCCTTTTACATTAAGAAGTCTACCAATGCGATCACTTGCAATTGATGTGATTGAAATATTGAAATCTATGGTACATTTCAATGCCTTCAAAGAGGCAACTGTCTAGCAATTCAGCTATACTAAGTCATGGTATCTAGAAACCTAGAAATATATATATAACATTTTTTTTCCATAATCTATTTCAGACCAATTCGATTAGCACTGGTTCTATCGTTTCACTAAATGGTGCTCCAAATCATGGCTATTAGATACATGCTTCCATTAAAGATGAATTCTTATAAAAATTATAGGAACATATATTATTAGATGTAGGAATTGAGGAAGAACTATACGAAACAAAGAAGAAAAATATTTGACGTTTTCAGATGGATAAACTAATTAAATTTTAAATATTATTAAAAGTTAAAGTACCTATTTAATAGGATAGGAAAATAGTGTGAAGGACAAAATTAATATAAAATTTATTCATAAGGACAAGAGACAAAAAAATTAATCATAAGGACAAACTTTAGTATAAAGTATGAAATAATATTGGACCCCTGAATTACTCCTTTAACGCTAAAAAGTGTCCTTATGGTTAAACTTTTAGCCTCTTGTCCTTATGGATAAATTTTTCGTTGACTTTGTCCTTATGCCTAAAAACTCCTTATTATATACATGTGATAAAAATGAATAAAAATACTGAATATATATACCTACTTCCTTCCATCCAACCAGGTAATGGCTCTTTATATGCTAGTTATGATAGTTGGGCATAAAATAATAACAAGATGTGTATTTCTTCTTAGGCTTCCTAGCAGCTTCTCACCCATTAATTTTGTAACAACGTAGGTATTTGACCAACCTTGAAGGTAGACTTTCTGGGGCATAGGTTGAAAAGCAATCAACGTTTCCGGTAGAAGCAAAGAAAGTTGATTTTCGATGAACAAAAAATCTCGTCTTATGTAGAGCTTTTTACGGTGAATTCCATGCACAGTAAAGTAAGGACGAATGTCTGAAGCTCAAGAATTCCTACAGCATGACATGTAACTTACAAAATATTTGTGGATCAACTTATAAAGTAGAATGGTTGATCAACTAAGGGAAGACGTGGATGAAAATAGAACTTACCAAATAGAAAGTCCAGTAATTTATGACATAAATCACATTTAGAGGGAATAAATACAATAAAAAGAAAGCATGTAAAAGATAATATTGCATGCTCGGATGTGCATTTCATATAAAAGAAACTTTTGTTTTATTCTTTTTTTTACAAAACCGACTGATTTTTGTAGTGCTCCGTAACACTTTTTATTAAAGAAAAAATAAAATACATGATAATACAAGTGATATACAATATGTATATATATCAACTATGTACTCCTAGCAGGGAGAACAGATCATTACTTGTTCAAATTACATATCCATAATACATACCCAGTTACACATTGACATAACAAGAAACAAAATTACATACTATCCTGACATGCAAGAACACTACACTTGCTTACTGCAGAAACACGGCAGCTATCCCTTTTCTTGCAAATTCTTCAACATTTCCTTTTTCAAGCTGCGGCTGATGAGGGTTTTTCGCCCTGCTTTCTCAACAGAGACAGAATCAGACTGTTCAATTTGCAAATCAGGGGGCCTTTCCTTGTGCCTCGGCGGTGGAGCAATATGTGCATACGGTGACGCTGTGCTTTGAGGTGAAGTCTGTTGCTTGAATAGGTGGAACTTGGATGATTTCATTTTCTTGATCATTGTAGAAATGGCGACTAAATCAACCTTACTGAACACGTTGTTACTCACATTGGTTTCTATGGAATTGCATTCAATCAGCAACTTCTGAAGAGTTGCACACTTTTCAGCACTAATGCCATCACTTGCCATGGCAGTTCTAATTTTGTCAGCAACGAAGTTTATCAAAGTTAGTAGCGTCGTCATATGTCTCCAGTAATGAATTGTTGGCAGTGTTTCTGTGTTTGAATGGTTCAAATCAAGTTGCTCCTTCATGGCTGCAGCAGCAAAATTGCCGTTGAAATGATCACAACCAATGTTACTGCTGATACAGTTCTCATTCTCTAAAACTTTGCCAAGTTTAGTAGTTTCGTCATCAAGTTCTAATATCTTTTAGTGCCCAAATTCTTCTCTTAGACATTGGAGTTAACATTCATAACATCACAGCCTTGTTGTTCAGAAACAATCTGAACATCATCAAGAGGTCTTACTTCCCCTTCTTCAAACTCATTCTCGTTCATTCTATATATTGGTTCCTTATCAGTGCTTGGAGTCACCGTTGTATCTCGCAAAGAAATACCAGAGTTAACATGAATCAGACCAATTCTCACACCATTCGAGTCAAAATGGGGCATTGGAATATTTAGACCTTCATCACTTTCACAATCATTATCATCTTGCCTATCAATCCTAGCTGCATCATTAGTGTCATTAACATTCTTCTCTGTCCTTATCTGTCTTGCTTTCTGATTATGGTTAAAAACCCTTCTCCATGCCTGATTTTTCCTATTGAAAGAGAATCTATCCTTCCTCCTATCAATTACCTTAGGTTTAGTTACTATCTTTGGATCAGTATCACCACTACTCACAGTGTTAACATTAACTCTATTAGCTAGAACAGGGCTTGCATTAGGTTTAGTAGCAGTTTTTTCACATTCTTCAGTACTGTGACCAAATGCTTTACACTTTGAACAGATTAGAGGTTGAGTATTTCTACACACCCCGTTTATCAAAATTAAATCACCGCACCCCCACTTTTTTCCGTTCCCACCCCGTTATTTTAGCATATTTGCCTTATTGTTGAAAACGAAAAATAATCTGTGGGGAGTGGACAGCAAATACTGGGGTGGTAATAGAAATCGTCTTAGAGGTCTTCAAAGATAAAATACCTTTACTGTTTGTTCTGCTCCAATAGGAAGCTGCACAATGAATTCATCAGGAAGATCCTGGTCGGGTGACACTTCTAGCATTAGGAAAATTCTAGCCTATCGATCTTCTCTATATTTTCGCCCATGCATAGAAACCTCCCAACTCTGGTGGCTAGCCAACTAATGCCAATTTTCGACCAAGCTAAGGGCAGTATATTGTAAAGTTTTATCCAAATAGGAATGTTTCGAATCATAGCACAGTTGTTACTTATTCTAGTATCCCATGGGGGTCTGTCTATTTCCACCCCAGTAATTGCTCTTCACACCCCGGTAAGTTTTTTTAAAATTCAATACCAATTATACCCTTTAATAATTTTCTAGATAACATGTTTAAGCTTATTGATTAAAACAAAAAGATACCAACGTCTCCATTAAGCTTGTTCATTAAAAACATCATAATATTTCATTAATCTTTCATTAAGCTTCAATTCAAAAAAGAAAATAATCCCTTTCATCTGTATAATCCATTCAGATTTTTATGTGAAATGTTTATGGTTTAGCTATATAAGTAAGAGAAAGATAAATTTAATCATAAATGCATGAGGCATGGCCATTCGCATAACTTTTTTGTGTCAAAATCGCATTTTTTGTTTTGTTTCGAAATTTCGGGTTTTGAAAATGGGATGGGGAGCAGACAATGTATTGAAAAGAAAGGGGCAGTTCGGGTATAAACGGGGTGAGATGAGTAAATAGAGGGGGGTGACTTTTTTTTTAAATTTCTGGGGGTGTGAAGAGTAAATAATGGGGGGTGAAGAGACATACCCATCCCATGGTTTTACAATAAACACCTTATTTCGTATAACAACTGGGTCAGACTGGATGATTTTAGACATCGCAAAGTGGAAAAAGAAAAGTGTGTCGTTAACTGGACCGCTTGGTTTCCAGTGTTTCTTCAATTAAGGGTCCGTTTGATTTTGAACAGGAAGGGGCATTTGGAAGGGGCATGGGGAAGGGTCATTGGAAGGGGAATTGTTGGGAACGGGGAATGTGTTCTTTTTACGGAAGGGGCATAGTTATTATTTTATTGTTTTTGTATATATTATTTTTTAATTGTTTGTGTGTGTTTATTGAGAACCAGAATAATAGAACGCAGAATACAAATTGCAGAATTCAAATTGCAGAATACAAATTACAGAATTTAAAATTGCAGAATACAAATTGCAGAAATAAAAATACATAATTGCGGAATACAAATTGCAGAATTAAAAATGCAGAATATAAAATACATAATACGACGAAACTTCTTAATGCATTCCCGAAGTAACTAGTTCGTTTCGTATATTGTCTCGTACTATCGCCATGGTGGATGTTGCTCCAGTTCTTTGAACGGGTTCTCGATCTCTATTTCCGCGATTTGATATACTGTAATATTCGTCGAGGTATTCGTTTGGCACTAAATCAGGGTCGTCATCATACGCCATAAAATCTGGATCCCCAGCGTTGTATTTTCTGATGTAGTTGTGAATAGCCATTGTTGCAGTAACAATTTGTACTTGAACATGATAGGGTTACGTCTGCATGTTACGTAAGATTGCAAATTTTTTCTTCCAAATACCAAATGTTCTTTCAATAGCCATACGCAAACTAGAGTGATAGTAGTTGAAAATTTCATTTTCTGACTTCGGTTCATTCCATGTGTCATTAAAGTCTGGTATGTGATACCTCACGGATCGGTAAAGAGTTATATATCCTTCCATTAGTGGATACCCTGAATCCACTAAATAATACTGTCCAGCGGGAGGATGAGGGAAATTAAGATCCGGATTATTTATAGCTTCCCGAAATACTTTGGCGTCGTGCGCAGTTCCTTCCCATCCCGCTCTTACAAACGTAAAAGTTAAATCAAACGCACAAACAGCCATAATATTTTGTGTAGCAGTTCCTTTACGTCCTACAAAACGTTGCATGTCTTCTTGACCCACGTGAGCCATCACATGTGTTCCATCAATAGCCCCAATACAGTTTTTAAAAAAAGGATAATATCGGGGTGAAGAACGAATTTGTTCTGGGATTCGGTTAAAATGGGAATCGGTCGGTCTAATAATATCGACTGCCAATAAGAGAACTGAATCCAAAACTTTATGAAAAATTACATTAATCGTACCATTTGATCTTTGAAACCGCTCACCAACCTGCCTTGTAGGGAGGGCCAATGCAATTGTATATAGAAATACAAGCACCATTTCTTTGACTGTTATGTGCATTGAGGGCTCCAGTCCGTAATTTTGTAATCGTTCGCACAAGGATCTGAAACATAATCGCTTCATTCGAAAATTTTGTTGACATCGATCTGCGTGTCCCGCTAGTATTTCATGAACCCAAACAAGGCCAGTACTTGCGGAATTGTGTATTCTGCTCCTTTGTTGTGTTTGACCAACCATAATTTCTTGAATATCTAGCACATCTTGCAAATCTTCAAAGTCGGATTGATCAGAACCTGCCATATTTGGTTAAAGAAGTAGAGGAAAATGGACAAATGTGGTGGTATGAGTAGAATATATATAGGGAGAGGGAAAACTGAAGAAATCAAAAATATCTGTCGCGTCGGACGTGCGTCGGACGCGTCCGACGCGAAAGCTAACTTTCCAGCCGTTCAGTCTGTACGGGCAAAAGTGTGGGATCCACCACTGACGCGTCCGACGCGTCGGACGCAGACGCGAACATTAAATGGCCAGTTCAGAAATCAAACGCTACCTAAGTGATAACAGTGGTATATTCTGAAGGCTTATCAAAGAAAAAGTCAACCAAATCTTCACTCCAAATATTTCGAGCAACATCAAGAATTTCCTCAGTGGGCACGAACATCTTTCCAGAGAAAAGTAACTTGATGGGCGGCGCAATCGTGCCAGCATTCCTAGGTTTAGAGGCAAAGAGATCCGTCCATTTCTTGGTTTGGTGAGGGGCGAGGGTAGCTGGATTAGGGGGAGGAGATGGAGGTGGGTCAGGAGGGGGAGGGACAGGGGTAGGCGGCGGATTTGAGGGGGGAGGAGACGGAGGCGCGACGAGGTTAATTTTGATTGTGGAAAAGGAAGATAAGATATCCGCCATTTTTCGAGAAAAGAAAAGATTTTTTTGAAGATTCAAAAGCCATCTGAGAAGAAGGATTTTTGGGAAGGCCCTAAAAATACGAAAAAACAAGCAATAATACTCTTCCTCGCAGTGGCTCTACGTGATATTGTATGAAACCACGCAGCGTGGTTTCTAATCATGCCTAGTAGAGACTCTATGAGGTATTGTTTGAAACCTAGTAGTGGCCCTGCGTGGTTTTCTACAATACCACGTAGAGTCACTACGAGATCGACCAAAAATTAAAAAAAAAATATAACCAGAAAGGGGTAATTTTGTCATTGATATTTTTTTATAAAAATGGGGGCTACTCAACGTTTCTTAGTTTGCGTAGTGGGCACAATGCAAACTATTTTTTTGGCCTTTTGCTTTATTCTTTTAAGCAAGAAGAAATTTTATTTATACTTTGTCACATGGTGGTCTGAGCAAGAGTGATTTATTGTTATTAATAAAATGATCATTCTTGTTTTAGGTCAAGGTAAACATTGTTTAGACCTTTGGTTTGCATTTTGATACTCTAAATATATGAGTTTTCTTTAATTCGCTTTTAGAGAAAGTAATAAAATTAAAGATATGGAGGAAGCTTTGTATTGTTTTCTTCCCTTTTTACTTCTTTAGTCTAATTATGCAGAGACACCCTATGATAATAAGTCAACAGAATAGTGTTTTTGGATACTTTAATAGTAAGAAAGAGCAGTTTTTGTGTGTTGAGAACAAGAGTATGCAAAAATAGAGCTTCAAGACTTTGCCATGGAAAATAAGTCTGACACTATACATACACATACATGCATCTATCTTTTTAAGTAAATTTGGAATCATATTTCACCATACTTTGAAATAGACGTTATGTCCGTGGAGTCATGCAGTATATTTAACGCTTTTTCTCACAAACAATTATGTGAAGTTAAATTATTATTTCAAAAACGTGGTATCTTTCCGTAGATCTATCGAATTTAATTTTTATTTCCATCGTTAAATCACAAATTTTATTATCTTTCTGTTAAAATCCATGTGTTATATGTTTTGACAAATTTTTTTTTATAGAGGCAAGTATTTGTGAGACAAATATTTGCTTAACATATTCAAGTAAATATCTGCTCGCCTCCGTAAATATCTAAAAAAGATCGTCAAAACATATAATTTCTTAATAGAAAGTATAATAAATTTATGATTTAAACGTAAAAACAAATTGAAATCTGATAAATCTATTGAACGATATCATGTTTTTTATACTGCAAATATTTATATAACCATAAGTTATAATCATGGAGTTCCAACGGTGACTATACTGGATAATTCAAAAAACATAATTTGTGTTTCAAAGTATAAAACGATATAAATCTAATTAAGTTTAAAAATAAAGATGATCTTAATTTTCACTTTGAACAATACAACAATTTTTTGGGTCAAATCTTGTATATGAACTCGGGGCAACAATTAAATAACATAACATTACAGCTATTAAACTCATTTTATTATGCATGATTGTTAAAAAAATTCTAGATATTATTAACATTTCATTTACAAAATGGATGTATTCTGCCTACTCTATTTAATTATCTTACTAATGTAAATTAGCTTCAGATGTCCTTACAGTGGTGGCTCAGTTTATCAAGAAAATATGGTAGGAAACAATCATTGACTAGTTAATTAGATAATTTGTATAGTCTAAATATTAAGAGGTGAAGATTAAGTTCAAGGACTTATCATTTCAACATAATTAGTTTAAGGACAACTTTTAAAAAATTAGTTTGAAGGACAATTTACAGAAAAAAGATAAATCATTTTATCATTTTCAATTTATCATTATTCCTATATAACCGAAAATGATAAATTGATTTATCTTTTTCTGAATCTTAAACTATTTTTTTCAGAAGTGCTGTTCTTAATGCTTACTACCCGAATTAATAAGTCCTTTTAAGTGAAATCCCCTATTAAGAAACCATATAAATCAATTTGCGCCAATTTAGTAGGTTAAATCATCTTATCATAAGAAACATTTTATCAAAATCAGAAAGAAAAGGATCTATGAAATGGGGCAAGCAACAACCAAAATTAGGGTCATTGTACAAAACTGGTTTCAATTATCAAAATATATTTTCAAATATCAAAATCCTATTTCATTTTCAAGTTATTTACTTTTAGATTATGGATTGTTCAAGTTTGAATGACTCGAATTTCAAAACATATCTCAAATTTCACAATGAGATTAATAGAGATGATAACGGCAGAGACTTGTTTATGATGGCTATGACATTCAAGGATAAAATATGGATTTTGCATATAGTTTAAAGATTTAGAACATGGCTTTTCAAGGGATGAGAAATTCCTTCTTATTATTTTGTTGAATTATTGGCGGAAATCGCGTGTAGAGATGATGATAATGGGGAGGCTTTAGGGTCCAAATCTGGTTTATCCGTTGTAACAACCTGCATATTTCATGATAATATATTTAAATATTTTATTAAATATAACGTCGTTAATCAAGTATAATCCAAAAAGTCACTTTTTGCATATGGATGAATTTGGACTCGAAATCACTTCCACTGAGTTCAAAACGCCATTTACGATAACAAAAACTGTAAACATCGATATGTTTGGAGTTTGTGAAAATTGGTTGGGACTTGGGTTAGCTAATCTAGCCTACACCGTTATAACTCCACAACTCTCTCTCCTTATCATTCACTTTCAACACTTAAAAGGCAATAGAAATGGGGTGAGGAAGGGGAAATTCAAATACCTAAGTTTGGATTGGCTTCTAGAGATCCAAATAAAGAGGAAAATCTAGCGTAGAGACTTGGGTAAGCTTCTCCATCTTGAAATTGAAGGGAGAACAAGATGGAGAAGATGAAGATGGAGAAGCTTACCCAAGTCTCTACGCTTAATTTTCCTCTTGATTTGGATCTCTAGAAGCAAACTCATCACTACTGTTCCGTCTAACCGATGTGGTGGCCTCACACCGCAAAGAGAATTAAGTAAGCATTTCGTCTCTCGGCAAAATGCTTAGTTAATTCTCTTTGTGGTGTGAGGTCACAATGTCGGTTAGACGAAACACTTAGTGAGGTGTGAAGCCACCTCGTCGTAAGAAAAAATGCTTAGTTAATTCTCTTTGCGGTATAAAGGCACCATGTCGGTAAGACGAAACACTTAGTGAGGCATGAAGCCACCTCGTCGCAAGATGAAACACTTAGTTAATTCTCTTTGCGGTGCGAAGCCACCACGTCAGTTAGATAAAACACTTAGTGAGGTGTGAAGCCACCTCGTCGTAAGACGAAATGCTTAGTTAATTATTTTTGCAGTGTGAAGCCACCATGTCAGTTAGACGAAACACTTAGTGAGGTGTGAAGCCACCTCATCATAAGACGAAATGCTTAGTTAATTCTCTTTGAGATCGTTGGACCGAATCTCCGGATCGCTTTGGTCGTTGGACCAGATCTCTGCATTTCTTTGGTCGTTGGACCGGATCTCCGGAACGTTTTGGTCGTTGGACCGGATCTCCGGATCATTTTGGTCGTTGGACCGTATTGGTATTGATCTCCGGATTGATTTGGTCGTTGGACCGGAACTCCAGATCGCTTTGGTTGTTGGACCGAATCTCCAGATTGCTTTGGTTGTTAGACTATATCTCAGGATCGTTGTAGTTGGCTACCTAGACATGTCTCATGTGATGTATAACTTTATATACATCGATGAGAAATCACATATTGCACTGTAAAGCCACCACATCGGTGAGACCAAAGGCTTAGTTTGAGTTCTTTGCGGTGTCAGGCCACCTTATCGAAAGGAAAAAAAATCCCGTGTGATGATTTTCAACCTCGTGGTGAACAAAGTTCCTTATCCTCCCACCAAGTTTAGAACTAATCGTTTTGGTGACTTTCGATTTGGGATTGGCCATTTCTTTCTTTTGGCTACTTCCGTTCTCGTGGATGTTCAAACTCTTTCCTTAAAGAGTGACCACTCATTACATGCATGTTTCCATGTCTTATTTGTTCAGGGTTTGAAGTGATTTTCAGGAATTAATCGACTTAATTACTTCGAGGTCCATAATTCATTTTTCCAAAAGAATCATCCAGCTATGAGATACAATGCTGTGATACAGATTTCTATTGTTCTTAATGATTTTAATTTAGTTTCGTTGACTTCCTTCTGTTTCTAAAACTCTCAAAGAAATGAGAATAACATTAAGGAAGACGTGTTTTATAAGTCACATTGTTCTTGAATTATAGTGGATTTCTGCAATTTGTTTGTAAATTCTTGAGTTAAGTCAGTGGTTGTGGGACATTTGGCTAACTCCCCTATTTACTAACTTAATGTAAAATTTCGCTTTCCTAATAGATCGTTGAGAATCACATAATGATTTATGGATTTGTATGCTCCCACTTGTTATGGTTCGAGCTTCTTTCCATTTTATGTTCTTCTAGATCTCTATGAGTAATTTCTAGAATTTGGGTGACTGAAGTTTTCATTTGAAAATTTATCTTGAATCTTCTTTCGAAAAATGATAAGATATATTTTTACTTATCTATCTTAGTCTCTTGTTTCTGGATTTCGATTCTAGATTTTAGGGCTTTTGTGATTAAGGGTTAAAAAATAATCCAATTTATTTTGTTAACCTTAATAAACCAAAAAAATTCAAGTTTTGTGAAATTCTTTCAACTTTTACCATTTATCATGTCCTCATGATTTAGAAGTTGTTCGTGAAATATTAGAGGATGTGCTAACATTTCAAATTTGAGATTTTAGGAGTTTATTGGAAACTTAAAAGTTCTAATTTATTTATTTTGAAATATTAGAGAACGTGCTAATATTTCCAATTTAGGGTGTACCCGAATTTTTATTTTGTGAACTTAATTCCCCAACGGGATCGCTTATCCTTGCAAATAAGATATTTATGACCATCATATACACCCTTTTTAATAGAAAATTTTGTAAGATAAAATAGTTTTGAGAAAATTCTAATAGATAAAATTTTCTAGCTAAAAACGTGATACGAAATGTTCGACGATTTTGGATAGTCGATATTTCCAAGTGAATTTGAATGCTTAACTCGTTTAAGCTGAAAACTGAGCATAGGTTTGAAATTTATAAACTTATTAAACATTAAACGAATTAATTTAATTTTATCAAATGAGCTTGCGCGTAGCTGTAGTTCGTGATTTTGAGAAATGAACTTCAAATGAGAGTATCGGTTCCAATACAAGTCGAGATTCCTTAAAACAAGAATTACCCGAGTCTACTGGGTTATAGTTTGCTTGTGGAAGAAAAATATTTAAATTTAATCTTGTAAATTTTGAGTTATGTCTAAACCGTATTTTCAGAAAATTGAGGTGCGTTAGTTCGCGATCTGAAATTTATATAGTTATTGAAATTAAATTAAGAATATATAGAATTCAAGTGTGGAGAATTCTAATTTGTTGAAACCACTTATTATTAAAATAAGTTAGTTTTTTATGTATCTCTAGGTTCCTTTTCCATATCTCTCATTGCATGTATCACATAACAATATCATAAGATTACCTATCTCAGAAATCACTCCAAACTCACTCGAGTTCTTTTGTTGCTTTATTATGGGAGATATACTTATCCTTCATATTGGAATCAACAATTGTTTCTTGTTTGGAACTTTTCCAACTGATGGATCTACCGTTAGAAGAAAATATATAATTACACACTAACATATAGTCATCTATATAACTTTGGAAGCTGGAGTTCGTATGCACATTCATAATGAAGTGCCATTTCCTGCATATAAGAAATAAGTCCTAATATTTCTCAAACACCTTATTATACATTTTATCGCCATCCAGTGTTCTTCTCTAGGATTAGATTGGTATCAGCATATGCATTCTAACTCATATGCCATGTATGGTCTAGTACATAGCATCACTTACATTATGGATCCTATAGATAAAGCATAGGGTATCCTCCCATATGCTCTTTCTCCTCGTCGGTATAAGGAGTATCCTTCTTAAAAAGGATGCTTCCACATTATGTTGGAACATTTTCACATTTTGAATTTCCTACACCGAACCTTTTCAATATACTATCTATATAAAAGGATTAAGAAAATCTTAGTATCCTCTTAGATCTATCTTTATCGATCTTTATACCAAGTATATAGGATTCCTCTCTCAAATATTTTATAGAGAAGTTACTAAAAAGCCAAGCTTTCACCAAGTACAATAATGAAGTGTCATTTATAGTCAATAATAGATCATCGACATAGAGCACTATGAATACAATAGCGTTGCCCTGTTCTTTTCTATATACATATGCTTACCCTATATTTTGATAGAAATAAACTTTTTGATTATCTTATCAAAACACTAATTTTAACTCCCTGAAGCTGGTGTAAGTCCATAATTGGACTACAACAATTTGTAGGCTTTTCAACCACAAAATGCCCAAGCTGCAATATATAGACTATTTCTTCTAAATCACCATTTAAAAACATCATTTTTACATCCATTTTCCATATTTTGTAATCATAGAATGCAATAATAGATAGCACAATCCTAATGGACTTAAGTATATCAACATGTGAGAAGGTCTCATCACAATCAATATATTGTATTTAATGAAATGTTTTCACAACTAGCCTTAGATTGTAAGCTCAACTTATCTAATTGCATTTAGGTTTTTTTTCTTAAAAATAAATTTACAACCTGTAAGTTTTATCCCTTCAGAAAAATCTGATAAATTCTGCATGTTATTTTCAAACATTGAATCCATCTCGAATTTCATAAGATACTACAACAAAATGGATATTTTATAGCTATATAGGATAGCGTTGCCGCACAGGGTACTGTACATGCTCTAATAGATTATGGTTTGAACACTATTTCGAATTAATATTTGCGTGCTAAATGCTATTCAACTGAAGATAGGTGGGAAAAAAATTGTTGTGCGGGAAGTAAAATAATTTTGTCCAGTTTCCTTCTCTGCTGCCTTCGTCATTTCCACATACCTAAATTGCTCATATTAAATCTTCGTCGGCTCCTCCATCAATAGAACGAATATCGATCTCGCTATCGTCATTTCCATATGCCCCACATCGCCATTCCTAAATCGAAGTCGTTATTCTCCCATCAGAAGAACGAAAGTCGCTGTAGTTCGATCGTTGTCATTCCTAATAAAACCGATGTTGATTCTGCATCCCCATATATCGCTATTGTCGATTTTCCTCCAAAATAGCTGATTTGAAATCAAAAATCATGAAGGGAACTTCATGTATCATATATTTTTTATAGTTCATTCATATGATTCTAGAAATATTTTTTATTGGTAGTGTTTAACCGCTGCTTGGGCTTTAACATGTTTATATGAGCATCTGAAGTATATGTTATGCTTAAATGTGTAAGTTTAAAGATATTAACGTCCAATTCTTAGCATAAGAATTGGTTTTAGAAATATGTTGTTACTGACCATACATGAATTCTAGTGTTGTTAGTACTGTTATTACACCGGTTGAATTGATTACATACATCAGTTTCTAATAAATGAACTAAGTTTTATAAACATGTTTGATTTTAAAAAATTTAAAGTCTTATACTTCAATTGTTAATTTTCTTTTTCAAATGGTTATCAAATCTATATTTTACTTAAGTTTTCCCAAGTATGAAACTTTGAATATTACATTATTGCAAATATTTGAATAAGAGACACATTTTTTTGATTTTTTTTCAGGGGAGAAACCGATACTGCCGTAAAACTCCCCCTAGTGCACCTAACCCGGTCCACGGGGTCATCAGGCATATGCACATGGTAAGCCTCCTTATTTGAACTAAAGTGAGTGAGGCGGGAATCGAACCCTCTCCCTCTTCCTGGGGAGCTAGGAACCCCCACCACCCGCACTAGAGTTGCGGACACAAGAGACACATTTAAAAAAAAAAAAAGGTATATCTTCTTCAGCCCAAACATGTATACAAAAATATATTTAGAAAGCAAGGATCTTGTATGACTTCTTATTGTGATATGCATATGAGTTCTAAAACATATCAGCTCAAATATGCACATGCTTTTGTATGCATAATTTTGAGTTGTTTTTGAATGGTGAAGCTTTTGGTACCGTAGTTTATAAAATAATAAAGATTGATTTCAAAGCCTAGAATGTGTTCCATGTCAATTCCATATGAATTTCTCTTATGAACATTTTAGCGTTGAACACATTATATGTCGAATAAATAAATCTAAGGCGAATATAATTCCAAATGCATTTGATGTACATTCATGAAGTGTAAAAATAAAAATATAAAAAATGAAGAAGAAGCAGTATAAAAATCATGTAAGTTAATGTCAATCTATTGAAAATGAATATGAATGTAAGTTAATGTTAATCATGTAAGTTAATATCAATCTAAGATGAATATAAATGTTCCCTTTATAGAGATGAATGTAAAAGTAACTGACGTTGACCATATATATCAATATGTTAAAAAATTTGATCAATCCTTTAATCGAAACTTAAACAGGAACATACTATTTTGTTATGGTTTCCTCCCATGTGTCAAGTAAAAACAAGTGTTTGAAATTGGATTAGTTCGGCGTCCTAAATAATTTGAAGAACTTATGTATGTGCGCACTATAGTGTATAGTCTCTATGTTCAGAACAGGTAATTGCAATTGATATACCACAACACGAATCTACTGAGTTTTGAAAGGTTTACTGAACTGGAAGGACTCATTGATAATATTATATGTGAGCATGATCAAATAGGATTATAAATGAGCTGAATGGAACCATAACCCTTACTGTATAACGATAAAAATTTTGTTTAGTTTTTTTTCTCCTCTGTCCTTTTTATTTCGTAGTCCCTTAGCATTATAAGGTTTATCCTTCTTTCAGACTGCTGACTATTTTAAATTGTCACATTGGCTTTACATCTCCCAGTACAAGTGAAACTTTTTTCTTTCTCTTTATGTCTGCATGTTGTAATCTTATTCTGTACCTATGTGGTCATGCTTCAAATTTAGCTCATGTATTAGGCTATTTTTGTTTCTAAGTACTTATACCCCTTATGTAATTACTAATTATATTAATCCGGTTTTCCATCATGATATCCATATCTTATTACCACATGTATACCAATTGAATTTATTTCACAACGTTAACATGTTTATTTAAAGTTTGTGTTACATGCTTAGCATACCTTGCCAAATGTGATATATGGGCAGGACCGATTTTGGGGATAGGCAAGCCAAGCAGCCGCCTGGGGCAACCCCCTGGAGAGGGGGCATTGATCGTCCGAAAATATGCTGATGATACTTAATAAACTATATATAAATATGTTGATGCACATTTTGCTTAAATGTGTTTGTAGTGTAGTTGGTTCTGTGCATACGTGGGAGGTCTGGACTTCGATCTCCTTGCTGCAATATGCTTTGTTTCTTTCCCTTTAAGTTCTACAGCTAATATATTTCTTGCGATTGATTTGACCTTCTATAATTCTTGCATATTTTATTGGAAGCTTGTTTTCCCTAGCCATGAATTGAATTGGAGCATATTTTACTGGACGCTTGTTTTCCCTAACCATGACCTGAATTGGGGGGAGGCACACACTTTGCGGGAATCTTGTTTTTTCTAAACAAGGATGCTACTAATAATCGTATGATTTCTGTTTCATATTTAATATCTACTATGTAATAGCCAATGGGAACATTCCTAGCCACTATTTTTGAAATACCCCACCTCCGTTAAGGTCACTCACAAAGGGAATGCATTAACTTCGGTGAAGCATTATAGGTAAAAGATACAGATAGTTTACAAGACAGACATACAAACAGCGGAAAAATTGGAATTATTTCATAAGCATCATGATTTAGTCAAAATATTACAATCATTGTCTCAAAACCCAACTTCCAAATCATTACAATAAAACCTCTGTCTTGATTCAAAACTCCAAATACAACATAAAACAGTAGTAAAGCAGCATAAATCCCCAATAAAAGTGTAACCACAGCCATAGCCCAAGAAAAGAGAATCCAAGCAATACATCTACTCTCTTCAAGCTGGAAAAGGTCTGAACTAAGCTGAAGTATTCCCTCCCTGTGGACCTTAGGGGGGGACGGAAGAAAAGAAGACGAAAGCAAACGGGTCAGACATAAAGCCTGGTAAACCCAGTGATTTTCAGCATGTAAACAAGAAAAAGGATCATGACATGAATAAACTGAATATAAGATAATACCATAGTAATAAATTAACATAAGGCAAGATAAACTGAATATGCTATCGCACCCATTTCTATTTCTCTGCACCTACTAACAATTGTTTCAACTAGCCTCATGTGTTCATAATAAAATGACCTCTTTATCGATCGGCGTCTACTCACATGCATTTATTACTTGTGTCATTTGGCCCCGCTTGTTTGTAGATACCTGTGCTGGTCCCACCATGGGGTGTATCAATCCCTATGATGGCAACCCGACACAATTCAAGGTCCACAGTGTATAACTACTGATGCCCAATGCCTGATTTTTCCACTCCGGAGCACGTGCACGCCCGTACTCCGTCGGAACCTACACTGACGCACCATCGCCGCTATTTTAACCGCTTATAATCAGCCAGTAATTGTGCCCCACCCTGCCTAGTCCAGGGTACCGTGATACATCTATGTGGGTTACTGCTGAAATGGGTCTCCGTTACTAGGGTTTCCTAACCAACATGTTATAACGGTTAACTGTTCTCAGTTTAACCTAACCTCACCCATTTGTTTAATTAACATGTTGCATTGGTTAAGTATTGCCTATGTTAACTTAACCCTACCATTCTTAGCATGTCTATTCATTAATTCATTCATTAATGCACCAACCTCTCACATTAGAACTGTTGTTTGCGGTTGCTGGATGTGCCGGGCGGTTCCGGGCAGACTTCTACCACAAATTCATTCTAACATCGGGTTTTGGGGCCTAATGCACCAACCTCTCACACTAGATCTGTTGTTGCGGTCGCTGGATGTGCTGGTCGGTTCCGGGCAGCCTTATACCGCAACTTAATCTAACCTCGGGTTAGGCATGTTCATCTTTTAGCCAAATTACATATTTACCATACATGTCCAAGTTTATATGTCAATTATCCATAAGTGTAGTCAATTCAAGTTATGTCTCATTTACTTGTTATGTCCAAAATTACTCCAATAAGTTATACCCAATTCCCCGCATTACAATCGCATGTACAACAAGATTCAAACTAGGTTTCCAAATGAACCTAGTATTCATAAAATAAGACGAAAAGGGGAATAGAGAAGAAACACAAGAATTGACATAAGAGAATAATCATGTAAAGTGTATCAAACACAAGAATCATGGTTCCAATAGATTTGTTGTACATTAACAAAAAAATATGAGCAAATTGAGCAAGTTACATCATAGGCATAGTGATTCGATAGAACTGAACATAAAAGAATCACTAATTTGATGTACAACAAGATAGATTCAATTTTATCACTAGTGACAGTCTCATAGGCATAGGTAATCTCAGACTTGACAAAAGAATAAGAATGAATCATAATTGGTTATCATTACAATTAGGCATAGTTCTAGATTCGATTCATTACAGTCATGATTTCTATTACGTGTTCAAATCTGAATAATAACTGAACTTACAGTGATAGGATTAGAAAAAGAGAATTATTTGACGCTGTAGCAATTCTAATCTCTCTTTATTAATTGAAGTGGAAATCCTTTACTTTAATTTGAAGCTCTCCAATTTGATTTCTAGTTTGGAGAAGAAGGAGGCTAGACTAGTTTAGAGATGGACATCATGGTGGCATCATAGAATAGGGTTACGAGATTAGGGTTTTGGTTTATGTGTGCTTATATAGATGTGTAAGATTAATTAAAGCCTTTGGATCAACAGAGGATCCATGCAAACCATTTAGTCCAAGAAAATTGTCATCAGGCCAATCAGAAGTCGTCACATAGCCCTAAGACTCGAAAAATCGTTACTGTCCAGAACAGTCAGCAGTGATCGACCCCTACTGGGGGGCGACACCCTCTGGCGGGAATTTTCCCGCTCACTTCTTTTCGTTGGTTTGAATTTCGAATTTTTATTTATTAATTATTTATTTAATTTTGATTTAAACTTAAATCTTCTAACCTCCATAATTTCTTCATACTGTATCCGTTTTATGCAAACTCGGACTCTATCTCAAGCAGAATTCCGAGATGAACGCAATATCGCTACCAATTTTACTTAATTCCCACTTTTAAAATTAAGCATTCTTTAATTTGTTATTTTAATATTCATAGAAAATACGGGGTGTTACATTCTCCCCCTCCTTAAAGGATTTCGTCCCTGAAATCTCTGAGTTAAGAAAAATGTTTCCCAACAACCAACATCCATCTACTCAACCATCAATCACAGGCATCCATTTTCCTTAAAGGTATTTCTAATGATTTAATGATTATATGCATAGTGTGTGTATATGTCCTTATCTAATGCAAAATCAGGCGGTCTACTAATTCAGTTGACCTCCTTAATGCGAATTATGTCAGTGCCATGAGTCCATTATGTATGCAATTATTCCTAAACGTACTTTTCTACATGAGTGCACAATCATTCATACAAATACAACATCCATATGATAACACATCAAGTTTCAATCCGTATATGCATATGCAATATGAAAGTGACTGAGCCGATCTAGCACCTAATGTGTGTGTATATGCATCCACGAGCAACCACTAGCATCCACGTGCAACCATCAATCATAACATGTTTCAAATACATGTTTACATTCATTGGTTTCTACTTAAGGATCAAGAATAGGACTGAGGAGATATACTTAAAAGATAGGTACGAACATGCATAAACTTATGGAAAAAGAGATCAAGGATGTACCCTCAAAAAGAGAAGGGTAGGCTGCGCGTATCTTGTCTTCAGTCTCCCAAGTCGTGTCTTCCTCAGCGTCACTCCATTGTACTTTAAATAGCTTGATCTCACGATTGTGTAGCTTTTTAACTTCTGTTCCCAAGATACGAGTTGGAACTCTTCTCACCGTCGCTTCTCGTTCCACTTCTGCTTCCTCTAGTATGCTTGGCTCCACAACTTCCTCAGACTCATGTAAGCACTTTCATAGATGAGAAACATGAAAAACATTATGAACTCCAACCAATCTTTCGGGCAGCTCTACTCTATAAGCCATCATCCCAATCCTCTCAATGATAGGAAATGGCCCTACAAATCTTGATGCCAATTTTCCTGTGGGTCCAAAGAGAATGACATTCATCAAAGGAGATACTTTAAGGAAAACCCTGTCCCCAACCTCAAACTCAAGGTCGGTCCTTCTATTATCCGCGTAGGACTTCTGCCTATCTTGTGCAATCTTCATTCGTCTCCGTATCAAGTCCACCTTCTCTGAAGCTTCTCTGATCATGTCGGGCCCAAGCACGAGCTTGTCTGTAGATTCCCACCAACAAGTTGGTGATCGGCATGGTCTTCCATATAAAGCCTCAAAGGGTGCCATGCCTGTGGTGGCTTGGTAGCTATTGTTGTAGGCTAACTCCACCAAAGGAAGATGATCTTTCCCTGTTCCTCCAAAATCAAGAATGCACAATCTCAAAATATCTTCTAATACTCTGTTCACCCTTTCAGTCTGACCATCGGTTTGAGGGTGATAGGCAGTGCTTAAGCATAGATGTATGCCAACAGCCTCTTGCAAACTCTTCCAAAACTCACTCGTAAAGATAGGATCTTGATCACTTACTATGCTAGAGGGTACCCATGCAGTCTAACTACTTCTTTAAGATAAATGGATGCTAATGATGAGGCAGTCCTCCTACTCTTAACAGGTATAAAGTGAGCGCTTTTAGCCATCCTGTCAACTATTACCCAAATACTGGTATTTCCCCTTCTTGACTTAGGCAACCCATCTATAAAGTCCATCGAAATGCTATCCCATTTCCACTGCGGGACATCTAGAGGATGAAGCAGACCATCAGGCTTCTTCTGCTCTTCCTTGACTTGCTGGCATATCAAGCACTTAGAGACGAATTCGGTTACATCCTTCTTCATGTCATTCCAAAAGAAAACCCTTTTTATGTCTTTATACATATTGTCTCTGCTTGGGTGTATGGACAACTTATAATGGTGTGCTTCTTCAAGAACTGTCTTCACCAAATCCCTTGCTTGTGGGTCACATAGTCTTCCATCCCATCTCAACCAGCCCTTGTCATCTATGGAGTATCTATTGAGGTGGTTAGAAGTCTCACCACTAATTAACTTATCCATCACATCAACTATCTGAGGGTCTCCACGTTGTGCGGCTCCTATTGAGTCCAAAAGCGTAGGATGCACCTCTTGCAATGCTAGCAAACCAGGTACAAACTCAAAGGAGGGTCTAAAGTCAAAGGTTTCTATGTACTCCAAGTTTTTCCTTTCCATAAAGATAGGACTTAAGGTCAGCTTTTTCCTTCTTAAGGCGTCTGCTACCACATTACCCATGCCAGGGGTATAAGCAATCACAAAATCGTATGAGGCAAGAGATTCCATCCACCTTTGTTGTCTTAAGTTAAGATCTTTTTGTGAGAAAAGGTATTTTAATGATTTCTGGTCAGTAAACAATTCAAACCTTTCTCCTAGTAGGTAATGACGCAATGACTTAAGAGCGAAAACAACGGCAGTTAGTTCCAAATCATGAGTTGGGTAGTTCTTTTCATGTACCTTCAATTGCCTTCTTCCATAACAAACTACCTTACCTTCTTGCATCAAGATAGCGCCTAACCCCATGCCGCATGCGTCTGTGTATACTGTAAACATCTTACTTCCATCCAGCAATGTCATAACTGGAGCTGTTGTTAGAGCCCTCTTCAATCGTTGGAAAGCAACATCACAGTCCAAATCCCAAGCAAAAGTTAGGTTCTTCTTCGTCAATCTAGTAAGTGGGGCTGAGATCTTCGCAAAGTCTTTAATGAACTTTCTGTAATATCCCTTTAGTCCAAGAAAACTTCGTACTTCGGTTGCATTCCTTGGAATTTGCACCGCCTATATCCTCTTTGGACACCACATGTCCAAGAAACCATACTTCTTCTCTCCAAAAATGGCATTTGGAGAATTTTGCTTTCAGCCGATGTGCTCGAAAAGTATCCATAACTTCCCTTAAATGCAAAGCATGTTCTTCCTCACTTTTTGAGAAAATCAAAATGTCGTCCATGGAGACTACTACCAATTTATTAAGGAACTCCCTAAACACACTACATGTCAAGTCTACGAAATAGGCGGGTGCATTTGTCAAACCGAAAGGCATGACAAGCCATTCGAAGAAACCTTCTGGAGTCCTGAACGCAGTCTTATGTATGCTGTCTTCAGCCACTCTTAGCTGATGAAATCCGGTAGCCAGGAGAAAACTGGTGCACCTACGAGCTGGTCGAAGTCGTCTATTTTTGGAAGTGGGTGTTTATTCTTCTTGGTCAGCTTGTTTAGCTCCCTATAATCCACGCATAGGCGAAGTGAACCATTTGCTTTGGTTGCGAATACTACTGGAGCACCCCATTCAGAAATACTCCGCCTTATGAACCCCTTTTCGAGCAACTCTTTATCTTGCTTGCTGAGCTCCTTCCTTTCCCTTGGAGCCGTGTGTATAACGGGTAAAGCAACTGGTTTTGCATTATCAACTAGGTATATGCGGAAATCTATCTCTCGCTTTGGAGATAAACCCTTCACTTCTTCAATGACATCCGAGTACTCACGGACTACTCTAACAGATTGCAAATTTTCAACAGACGCATCAAGAGATTTTAGGTAGCTAAGCATAACATAATTCATAGGATTACAAGAGATTTCAAGAGTATTACCGAGGCGAATAATAAGTCTAACCATTCTCTTTTCGCAATCGAGGATGGCACCATTACTGGATTACCAATCCCTGCATAGAATCAACCCATAGCCCGTGAAACCCAAAAACGTAAGCATTACATCTAAACCCAACGCTTAGTACAGAAATTTCCAAATCCAAACAAATCATTGTTAAATAAGCCGAAACCCCAATTGGATTTTCCTTACCTAATCATTAATAGAAAGAAGTTAGAGGGTGTGAGTAGATAAGATAGAAAATTAGAATAGAAGAAGAAGATCACCGTAGACCAGAATCAGAGTAATACGAATCTCACAGCGGAACGAATATAATATAATATATAACATAACTTTGCAATAAAACAATATATATATATATATATATATATACAATAACATTATCAGAGTACAACACTCACACACAACGGAAATAACAATAGCTATATAATCCTGAAGCCTCCTGCTTCAAGCTCCTCCAAGTATATCTGTAAAGACCGGAACTACTTGACTGCCCGTACAAATTTGGGCACCCAAGAGTTTAGGGAAAACAAAACAAAATAAACTCTGAGTCAGTCATGGGACTGGTGTGAGTAAACTCAAATCATTGGGTTTAACTTTTCAAAATCCTTTTCAAAGAAGAGATAATCATAAGACCGATCCACACATAAACATGAATGGCTTTTACCTTACGATCACCCAAAACATTTTTGGAAATCAATACTTTTCTGATATTATAATAATGTCTAATCACAGGTAATTAACAAACAAGCAGAACGCTTGCATCTCACGTTCCACATATATAGTATACTAACGAAAACCGCGGGCGCTTATTGGAGATTGTATTCTGACTATGACAAGGTATGGAACCACCTATTGATATTATATCTCTAGAGGCGAATACACTCGGTTCAATAAGAACATCTTGCAACCCAGCGCACACATGACCGACCATACATTTCGCTTGAGTGTATCGAATGTACATCACCAACGATTGGGAGCTACCCACCGTTTCCCGAAAAGGGACAACATCGAAAATAGATAAAAGAATGAAATGAACTTTCTCTATATAGGTGATATACACCCTAATGGGAGCGACACATATAGTCATGCTGCCTGCCCGATTTCTGTCATTTCCCGATTGATGAGGCTTGAGATCATAATGTATCCTTTAAAACACCTGACCACCCTCGACTTTGAATGCAACATCATTATACCCGCCAAACCACAAATTGATTTCCCCAAAAATACCACGGGTATAAAGCTAAGAGAAAAGAATTCCTCCGCCACCCAACGTAAGTACGTTTGAAGAGATCAACTTATGCGATCCGTTAGATATACTCTGTCTGACATTCGTCCATTCACGTTGTACTTGGATTGGACAAACCAAAGGCACTATTCTGTAAACAGGATAGCCCTTGCATAACTCCATCTTCAATTATCTTCATCATATTTGATCGCAACGCTAACGTCTATACAGAGTGGGTTTTAGATAATAACTCTGATCCCGGTCTCTCCATATTGACAACGTAAAATGGTCAAAAACTTCGATAGTCGGTGATTTAACTATCAAAGAAAACAGGTGTGCAAACAACGATATTATTTCCAGATGGTAATTCTATCGATCAATCAACATTCAACATTTATCTCTTTAGATTGAATTATCATAAATTTATCCATTTACCCATTTCTATATATTTGTAAATTCTTATTTCCTAAATTAGAAAATATACCTTTTTAATCATTTGAAAACATCTCCATATTTACTCCCATTTCTTATTTCCTATATTATAAAACATTTCTGATTCTTGTTTGGAAACATTTCCAAAACTCCTTTATTGGTTCTAAACTGATGTTTAAATAAAACAACTTCATACCAACTCAAACCATTACACTCATTAACTAGATTCACTCAACCAACCTTCACTATTGATCCTCAACCATTTCTTAGTAAAAACTGAAGCCAATCAAGTTGGGGTATAATTACCTCCCAGACCTTAATTGAACAACATTTCTAATTTCGAAACAGACAAAGTTCATCTTTCAAATCTTTAACAACTTCCTTACGAAACTCTCGGATTCTATTTACGAATCCCCTTCTTTTATAGAAATCATTTGATTATAACGATAGTGTTATAATCCCATGCCTTTGAAATAATATGACTTAAATATACTTTTATTTATTAATGTGAATAATTAACCCAACAACTAATTTATTTATAAATAAATCTCGATTTGAAAATGGAAAGTATATAATACTTTCCCAAATTCGATATAACCGAATTTCAACTTACAATTCTCTCTCGAATAATCTCTATTCGATAACTCCTCTCGAATAACTATATTCGATTATTTCTCTTCGAATAAACTATATTTGATAACTCTTTCGAATAAACTACATTCGATAACCCTTTCTTTCGAATAACCTATATTCGATTATCTCTCATCTTCGAGTAACTTCTACTCGATTAATGATCTTCTTCGAATAACTTATATTCGATTATCTCTTCTTTATGGATTTTATTTAATCCTTTTTAACATTTTGAATATCGAAATGGATTTCGTCGTTCCCTTTTTAAAACAACTCCGAAATTCCCTTTTATATTCACTGTTGAATTTGTCATCTCAATTATCCACTGATAATCATATTTTAGTTCATTTATAAACTTTGTTTATAAATCACAACACTTGTTTCATTATTAAACAAGTTCTTTATTTCTTAACCATTCGGAATTTCGTTACTGTTTGAAATCCTGTTTCAAAACCCAATTTCCTCTACACATGTTTTTATTTGCAAAATCTTTGCTTATTTTCATTATTCACATCGAATGTGAATAATGTTTCCTTTGTATAATCTATTCGTTTTGATTTCATATTTAAAACAATATCTCATTTTCAATTTCTATTTATATTTCTATTTACAGAATTATTTGTACAAAATCTCCCTTTTAACTTCTAGCACTTAAAATCTCATTTAAATTTCCCTCTATGAATGTTGAATTCATATTCCATAAAATATCGGTTTTAAACCGATTTCTACTTCTCTATTTAAGTTCGACTTATATATTTCATTTATCAAAAGATAAATGTTTTTATTTAATTTATAAAATATTATTTATAAATTAATCTTCTCAATTCATCTGTTAAAACATATTTCTATTTAATATCTACTATGAAGCCATCTTCTCTTTGTTCTTTAATATCTCGCCCATTTCCTTTTATAATTCTATTTATTTTCCCAATAATCCCTATTATAATTATATTTGTTTCCTACATATTTCATTTGTAATATCCTATCTATTTCAAATAAAAGTTTCCTTTCATATATTTCTTTACTTACCTCTTATTACTTTTATTAAGTAATTTACCAATAACGGTCTTTTAAATTTCCACATAACTGTTAATAAATTTATATAGAAGCTTCTGATTTCATTTTCACATATCCCTTCTTTTTATAAAACCTTTTTGATTTATAAAATCCTTATTTCAATATATACTTCACAAATTCCCTTTTTATAAAACCTTTTTTTGATTTTATAAACTTCCACAATTTAATAATCACTTCAAATTTCCTTTTTACATAAAATCCTTTGATTTTATATATATAAATAATTTATTTCAAATTATAGTTTGAAATTTCCTTTTTTTCTCATTCCAGTATTTCCTTTGGTATTTAAAAGTACCAAATAATGAAGATCAAACACACATAATCAACATCAGATAATAATTCACATCATATATCACAATATATGAAAAACAGTAAAATAAATGTTGAGGAATCCAGTTGGATCCCTCCAACCTGTTTCCCTGCATCCACAGATGTTAATCAATATAAATAACATGAATATGAAATATTCTGATAAACAGAATCAATATTCGATTAACGATTTATATATATATATATATATCGTTATCGATATTTTCAAACAATTAACTAGCAGTTCAACCAAATCAGCCAACACACAGCAAACAACCTTCATTTATCAATTTTTAAAAATATTTTATAAAAATATAAATTGAGAAAAGTTAGTGAGATTTACTCACATTGGACGATTTATCGTTAAATAACGATTATCGGTCATTGATTTGATTCAGGCGTTTAATTACACCATAAATCCAAACGAGCTCCAGTTCACTCCCGGTCAGTTCGTTGGCGGAGCCACCGTCCATACGATCCCAATGGATTTTGTTTCGCTGAAAACCGATATCGTATGATAAAGTAATTCAATTTCAAAGTTTATATATATTTAAATTAAAACTAATTCCAACCGGGCTCACCATTTAATAAGGCCTCAGCCCACTTCCTTTTTACAACCAGACCCTCTACCCTCTTTTACTTCTTCTTCCTCAATACTGAACCACGCACGGTTGCTCCCCTCACCATTTCGTAAACTTACGGCCTCATCCTCCTTCCTCAATCCATGAAAAATCGCATAGCTTCCACCAAAATTCACCTCGTTCGAGACTCCTTCTTCCTATCCCAAAATCACAACCTCTGAATCCCTTCTTCAAAAACCGATGTCGGTTGAACACTGTACATGTTGCGACAGATTTTCTTACCAAAACCCCCTAAAAAATCCAACAAGATGCCAAACACCTCTCTAAATCCAAATATGAACTTAACTTAGCCAATAGTTGCTTCGATTTCGTGGTTACTTGAGCCCTAGTCTCACTGTGAGTTTTCGAGCATCCGAAAAATCGCATCGCATGGGGTAATACACACCTGGATTGGGAGCAAATCCTTCAGAGATCGCAACTATGTTTGATTTGTGATTTTTGGAAATTTCTATGATTTTATTTGAATTTTGGAACTTGATTTTCACTGTTTGTATTTACTCTGAGTGGTGGCTGCGAAATTTTGACCATGAGAAAGATGTGAGTTAGGTTTTAGGATGTTAAGGTAATATATAGGATAGCTATATATTTTTTAATCAATTATTTTATTTGTTTTTCGTCCATCGCTACTTGTATACGCTGTTTAAAATTCCCTGTGGTCACACATGATATCCAAAGATCACGAAAATGGATACGCAGCTACAGTTCGACATTACGAACCCAGCGAAACTGGTTTCGTCGAATTCCGACTTCGTTTGCTCACACATCGTATTTTTTTTAGAGTCTAGAAAATTGACTGTTTTTTACATTGAAATCCTGTAAGGCCACACACTGACCCCAAAAATCATGGAAATTGAAATCTAACAATAATTTGACATTACAAATCCAACAAAAATTGGTTTCATTGAATTTGGAGGTCGTTTGAAAAACTGGCTATTTTTAAAGCTCTGAATAACCCATTTAAATATATAAATATATTTAAAAATAATTCAATTAAATATTTATAAATAAATATTATCGTATATATTCACATATGATATCATACAGTTCCAAAATAATCATATCAGATTTATAACTCCACATTTCAAATCTAGGGTTAAATCGATATTCAATTTATGTATAAAAATCCTTTTATATATAAATAAATTGTTATAAATTATAAAGGAACTCCACAGCGATTTTTCAAAAATTTGATTTGGACAAAAATTAAAATCCACATTATGAAATCTCGAATTTTCTTTTCCATTAGAAAAATATACTCCACCAGCTCCGAACGTTTCTTGTTTCATAGAAATCCGATTTAAAACGGATCCTGTATATCCATTAAAAGTTCGAATCGCCAAATTACGAACGGCCGTGCCATTTCGAGCTCGATTATAATTATAATATAATTATACGTTCAAATGGCTACTATAAATAAATTCGTTAATATAATTAAATTCCAAACTGAATTAAATCAGTTAAATAATCCAATTCACACAATATTGTGAAATTCACTATTTTCGATTATTACGGAATTAAATATATTATTCTGTTATTTAATTTAATTAAATATTCAATAGTTATTTTAATTTAAACCATTTAAATTACCAAATCATGTTATAAATAATTAAATAAATTAATTATTCGACCATGAAAATACGGGACATTACATTCTTCCCCCCTTAAAATAATTTCGTCCTCGAAATTGCTAAGATTGAAAACAAATCCTATCTATTGGGTTAAAAATTGTTCATTTACTTTTAACTTCAGTTTCAACTGAATCGAATAATTCCAATTAAAATATTAATTAATTTCGATTAACATTTTTTTTTTAAATTTTGAATATTTTCTAACACCCTAAATTTCCGGAAATTTTCGCCAGCACCTCCTTTGTACCGGTCAATAGTTCAAACCCCAACTCGCCTCTCTAGGCTCTTTCCAACTCAAAAGAAAATCAAATAGCCAAGCGGCTTGCCGATTCGGCGCATAAAACCTCATATGGAAATTTAAACATGTACTTTTTTGTTGGGCAGATCATTATATCCTTTCCATCTGCTACCCTGTCAGCATACACAAATGCCTTCCCAAACAAAATTACAATTTTATCCTCAAAACCAAATCACACACGTATCCAAGCCGAATTCCATTTCAAACCAATGTTCCATTCTTGATTCCAACTCCTACCTCATCAATCCAATACCATTTCATATTCTCTGTCTCACACTTCAAAATCTAATTCTACTTGATATATTATATCCCAATTCAATTTCTAGTTAATTGACTTCAATTTAATTTCAATTTGCTTTTACAAATTTCTATTTAATTTGTTTTTGATTCAGACCATCTTTTCCAGGGAGTTTTTAAACAGCTTAGCTTTCTCTAAAGTTAATTATTCCCTTTCGGGTTTCAAAACAACTTACTTTCTCAAAACAAATTCAAAAACAAATTCTTTGGTAGTAATTCGTCACTTACAACTCTAAAATGAACACTTATGATGTGGCTAGCATCATCAGAGCTATTTCCCAGCTATCGAAGTGAGTTCAATACTATATCAATAATCAAAACAATTTCTTAATCGTTAACATTTTGAAATCTATTTCAAAATACCGTTCACACGCTTGTAAATAATTTAAAATCTCCCAGGGTTTTAAAATTTTCTTATACTTAACTCAAATCCATTTACAAACACCTTTCCAACTCTCCAGAGTTGTAATTTCAATTCTGATTTAAATCCAGATTTGATTCATTTCATAATACTTATATGATTTTTATTTGGTTATATATATAACCATCTCAATTATAATCTTATTCTATTATAATAACAACCAACACATCCAACATACTATAATAATTCAAATATAAATATTTTCTTTATATCGAAATATACTATGGGTAAAATTATTTCATTTACCCTTTTTCAAAACATACTGTGTCAGTTTATCGTATTCAAGCGTTTAGAAATTCCTATCGATACAGTGGATCAAATTAATCGACCAGAACTTATAAATAACTCAACCAATAAAGCCCCACAATATAAAAATCATCTTTATAATAAAATCTACAAATATGTTCTCTCGTGTATATATACTCAAACTCAATCTTGGGTATTACTAACCCCATCTCTACTGAGTCACGCCACAGAGCTAAGGTAATCACTTAACCTTCAGCTCTGACACCACTGTAACGAACTGGGATTTTCGACTCCGAAAATAAACACACAACTGCCATGTTGACAATTCGAACATCGGAAATACTTGATCATTAATAGAAAGAAGTTAGAGGGTGGAAGTAGATAAGATAGAAAATTAGAATAGAAGAAGAAGATCACCACAAAACAAAATCAGAGTAATACGAATCTCACAGCGGAACGAATAAAATATAATATATAATATAACTTTGCAATAAAACAGTATATATATACAATAACAATATCAGAGTACAACACTTACACACAGCGGAAATAACAATAGCTATATAATCCTGAAGCCCCCTGCTTCAAGCACCTCCAAGTATATCTGTAAAGACCTGAACTACTTGACTGCCTGTACACATTTGGGCACCCAAGTGTTTAGCGAAAACAAAACAGAATAAACTCTGGGTCTGTCATGGGACTGGTGTGAGTAAACTCAAATCATTGGGTTTAACTTTTCAAAATCCTTTTCAAAGAAGAGATAATCGTAAGACCGATCCACATATAAACACGGATGGCTTTTACCTTACGATCACCTAAAACATTTTTGGAAATCAATACTTTTCTGATATTATAATCATGTCTAATCACAGGTAACTGACAAACTAGCAGAACGCTTGCATCTCACGTTCCACATATATTGTATACAAACGAAAACCACAGGCGCTTACTGGAGATTGGATTCCGACTATGACAAGATATGGAACCACCTGCCGATAGTGTATCTCTAGAGGCGAATACACTGGGTTCAACAAGAACATCTTGCAACCCGGCCCACACATGTCCGACCACTCATTTCGCTTGAGTGTATCGAATGTATATCACCAACGGTTGGGAGCTACCCACCGTTTCCCGGAAAGGGACAACATCGAAAATAGATAAAAGAATGGAATGGACTTTCTCTAGATAGCTGATATACACCATAATGGGAATGACCCACATAGCCATGTTGCCTGCCTGATTACTGTCATTTCCTGATTGATGAGGCTTGAGGTCATAACGTATCCTTTGGAACATATGACCACCCTTCACTTTGAATGCCATAACGTCATACCCGCCAAATCACAAATTGATTTCCCCAAAAATACCATGGGTATAAATCTAAGAGAAACGAATTCCTCCTCCACCAAACGTAAGTACGTTTGAAGAGATCAACTTACGCGATCCGTTAGATATACTCTGTCAGACATTCATCCATACACGTTGTCCTGGGACTGGACAAACCGAAGGCGCTATTCTGTAAATAGGATAGCCCTTGCATAACTCCGTCTTCAATTATCTTCATCATATTTGATCGCAACGCTAACGTCTATACAGAGTGGGTTTCAGATAATAACTCTGATCCTGGTCTCTCCGTATTGACGACGTAAAATGGTCAAAAACTTCGATAGTCGACGATTTAACTATCAAAGAAAACAGGTGTGCAAACAACGATATTATTTCTAGATGGAAATTCTATCGATCAATCAACATTCAACATTTATCTCTTTAGATTGAATTATCATAAATTTATCCATTTACCCATTTCTATATATTTGTAAATTCTTATTTCCTAAATTAAAAAATGTACCTTTTTAATCATTTGAAAACATCTCCATATTTACTCCCATTTCTTATTTCCTATATTATAAACATTTATGATTCTTGTTTGAAAACATTTCCAAAACTCCTTTATTGGTTCTAAACTGATGTTTAAATAAAACATCTTCACACCAACTCAAAACATTACACTCATTAACTAGATTCACTCAACCAACCTTCACTACTGAACCTTAATCATTTCTTAGTTAAAACTGAAGCCAATCAAGTTAGGGTATAATTACCTCTCAGACCTTAACTGAACAACATTTCTAACTTCGAAAACAGAAAAAGTTCGTCTTTCAAATCTTTAACAACTTCCTTACGAAACTCTCGGATTCTATTTACGAATCCCCTTCTTTTATAGAAATCATTTGATTATAACGATAGTGTTATAATCCCATGCCTTTGAAATATAATAACTTAAATATAATTTTATTTATTAATGTGAGTAATTAGCCCAACAACTAATTTATTTATAAATAAATAAATCTCGATTTGAAAACGGAAAGTATATAGTACATTCCCAAATTCGATATAATCGAATTTCAACTTACAATTCTCTCTCGAATAATCTCTATTCGATAACTCCTCTTGAATAACCATATTCGACTATCTTTCTTCGAATAAACTATATTCGATAACTCTTTCGAATAAACTACATTCGATAACCCTTTCTTTCAAATAACCTATATTCGATTATCTCTCTTCTTCGAGTAACTTCTGTTCGATTAATGATCTTCTTCGAATAACTTATATTCGATTATCTCTTCTTTACGGATTTTATTTAATCCTTTTTAACATTTTGAATATCGAAATGGATTTCGTTGTTCCCTTTTTAAAACAACTCCGAATTTCCCTTTTATATTCACCGTTGAATTTGCCATCTCAATTATCCATTGATAATTATATTTTAGTTCATTTATAAACTTTGTTTATAAATCACAACACTTGTTTCATTATTAAACAAGTTCTCTATTTCTTAACCATTCGGAATTTCATTACTATTTGAATTCCTATTTCAAAACCTAATTTCCTCTACACATGTTTTTATTTGCAAAATCTTTGCTTATTTTCATTATTCACATCGAATGTGAATAATGTGTCCTTTGTATAATCTATTCATTTTGATTTCATATTTAAAACAATATCTCATTTTAAATTTCTATTTATATTTCTATTTACAGAATTATTTGTACGAAATCTCCCTTTTAACTTCTAACACTTAAAATCTCATTTAAATTTCCCTTTATAAATGCTAAATTCATATTCCATAAAATATCGGTGTTAAAACCGATTTCTACTTCTCTATATAAGTTTGACTTATATATTTCATTTATCAAAAGATAAATGTTTTTATTTAATTTATAAAATATTATTTATAAATTAATCTTCTCAATTCATATATTAAAACAAATTTCTATTTAATACCTACTATGAAACCATCTTCTCTTTGTTCTTTTATATCTCGCCGATTTACTTTTATAATTCTATTTATTTTATTAATAATCCCTTTTATAATTATATTTGTTTCCCAAATATTTCATTTGTAATATCCTATCTATTTCATATAAATATTTCCTTTCATATATTTATTTACTTACTTCTTATTACTTTTATTAAGTAATTTACCAATAACGACCTTTAAAATTTCCATATAACTGTAAGTAATTTTATATAGAAACTTCTAATTTCATTTTCGCATATCCGTTCTTTTTATAGAACCTTTTTGATTTATAAAATCCTTATTTCAATATATACTTCACAAATTCCCTTTTTATAAAACCTTTTTTTGATTTTATAAACTTCCACAATTTAATAATCACTTCAAATTTCCTTTTTACATAAAATCCCTTGATTTTTTATATATAAATATTTTATTTCAAATTATAATTTGAAATTTCCTTTTTTTCTCATTCCAGTATTTCCTTTGATATTTAAAAGTACCAAATAAAGAAGATCAAACACACATAATCAACATCATATTATAATTCACATCATATATCACAATATATGAAAAACAGTAAAATAAATGTTGAGGAATCCAGTTGGATTCCTCCAACCAGTTTCCCTGCATCCACATATGTTAATCAGTATAAATATCACGAATATGAAATATTCTGATAAACAGAATCAACATTCGATTAACGATTTATATATATCGTTATCGATATTTTCAACCAATTAACTAGCAGTTCAACCAAAACAGCCAACACACAACAGACAACCATCATTTATCAATTTTAAAAATATTTTATAAAAATATAAATTGCGCATAGTTAGTGAGATTTACTCACATTGGACGGTTTATCGTTAAATAACGATTATCGGTCATTGATTTGATCCGGGCATTTAATTTCACCATAAATCCAAACGAGCTCCAGTTCACTCCCAGTCAGTTCCATGGTGGACCCACCGTCCATACAATCCTAACAGATCTTGTTTCGCTGAAAACCGATATCGTATGATAAAGTTATTCAATTTCAAAGTTTATATATATTTAAATTAAAACTAATTCCAACCGGGCTCACCATTTAATAAGGCCCAAGCCCACTTCCTTTTTACAACTAGACCCGCTACCCTCTTTTACTTCTTCTTCCTCAATACTGAACCACACACGGTTTCTCCCCTCACCATTTCAAAAATTTACGGCCTCATCCTCCTTCCTCAATCCATGAAAAATCGCATAGCTTCCACCAAAATTCACCTCGTTCGAGACTCCTTCTTCCTATCCCAAAATCATAACCTCCGAATCCCTTCTTCAAAAACCGATGTCGGTTGAACACTGTACAACTTGCGATAGATTTTCTTACCAAAACCTCCCAAAAAATCCAACAAGATGCCAAACACCACTCTAAATCCAAATATGAACTTAACTTCGCCAATAGTTGCTTCGATTTCACGGATACCTGAGCCCTAGTCTCACTGTGAATTTTTGAGCATCCGAAAAATCGCATCGCATGGGGTAATACGCACCTGGATTGGGAACGAATCCTTCAGAGATCGCAACTATGTTTGATTTGTGATTTTTGGAAATTTCTATGATTTTATTTGAGTTTTGGAACTTGATTTTCACTGTTTGTATTTACTCTGGGTGGTGGATGCGAAATTTTGACCACGAGAAAATATGAGTTAGGTTTTAGGATGTTAAGATATTATATAGGATAGCTATATTATTATTTTTTAATCAATTATTTTATTTGTTTTTATTCCATCGCTACTTGTATACACTGTTTAAAAATCCTTGTGGTCACACATGATATCCAATAATCACGAAAATGGATACGCAGCTACAGTTCGATATTACAAACCTAACGAAACTGGTTTCGTCGAATTCCGACTCCGTTTGCTCACACATCGTATTTTTTAAAGTCAGAAAATTGACTGTTTTTCACATTAAAATCCCGTATGGCTACACACTGACCCCAAAAATCACGGAAATTGAAATTTAACAATAATTTGAAATTACGAATCCAACAAAAATTGGTTTCGTCGAATTTGGAGGTTGTTTAAAAAACTGGCTATTTTTAAAGCTCTAAATAACCCATTTAAATATATAAATATATTTAAAAATAATTAAATTAAATATTTATAAATAAATATTATCGTATATATTCACATATGATATCATACAGTTCCAAAATAATCATATCAGATTTATAACTCCATATTTCAAATCCAGAGTTAAAATTTTATTCAATTTATATATAAAAACCCTTTTATATAAAAATAAATCGTTATAAATTATAAAGGAATTTCACAGCAACTTTTCAAAAATTTGATTTGGGCATAAATCAAAATCGGCATGACGAAATCTCGATTTTTCTCTTCCATTAGAAAAATATACTTCACCAGCTCCGAACGTTTCTTGTTTCACAGAAATCCAATTTGAAACGGATCCTGTATATCCATTTAAAGTTCGAATCGCCAAATTACGAGCAGTCGCGCTATTTCGAGCTCGATTATAATTATAATATAATTATATGTTCAAATGGCTTCTATAAATAAATTCATTAATATAATTAAATTCCAAACTGAATTAAATCAGTTAAATAATCCAATTCACACAATATTGTGAATTTCACTATTTTCGATTATTACAGAATTAAATATATTATTCTGTTATTTAATTTGATTAAATATTCAATAGTTATTTTAATTTAAACCATTTAAATTACCAAATCATATTTTAAATAATTAAATAAATTAATTATTCGACCGTGAAAATACGGGACATTACAAATATCAAGAGCACAGAGAACTGGAAACTATCTTTACTAGTAACTGTTGCAGCTATGGCCTTTACAATGCCTTGAATCCAAAGAAAACAAAACATTGTTGGAAAGCAATAAGTCAGTACAGTATGCTATGTGAAGTAATGACGGAGATGTTCGTTATTACATGCCCTTGGGTGTTCAGCACCATCAACGGTCGTTAACATAAAAGTTCCATCTCCAAGCCTATGTTGAATGACGTAAGGGCCTTCCTTATGAGTACTGAAGCCCGTAAGTGTGGGAAATATCTATTATGACACTAGGTCACCGACGTCCTTTGGTCGGACTCTAGAGTTAAAGTATCTGGCGACTCGTTGGTGCTGGGCAACATCCCTGGGTTCGGCTTCATCCTTTTTCACTTTGAGTACGTCAAGTGGCTCCAAGAGGAGATCTTGATTGGTCTTTGGATCATAGTAAGTGAACTGGTGAGATTGGAGTTTGATCTCAATGGGAATGACGACTTCGGATCCATTGGCGAGAGCGAAGGGAGTATGGCCGGTCGCTGAGTTATGGGTGGTCTGATAGTTCCATAGGGCCAGAGGGAGATCATCTACCCATAAGCCTCCTGCTTTTTCCAAACGCTTCTTGATGATGGACTTGATCTGTAACGGCCTGGAATTTCGCTCGATCCGAATCCGTCGTTAAACCGATCTAGACTGTTCGAAACCCCTGATCGTTTTGAGAACAGGGCAAAATAGAACGCAGACGGAAGAACATTTCATTGCTATTACAACAATTCCATCAGATACAAGAATATACAGAGTATAAATGAATAAATTACATTTGATAAATATCACAGATTACAATAAATTACATAGTAGCGGAAAATAATACAAAGCACAACTGAAGGTGATATACGGATACAGAGCTTTCCGAGCATCGTTCCAGCTGTAAATCAGGATCCTGTGAATATAAATCTGCAAAACCAAAACTACTAGCTGCCCGTATGGAAAATGAGGGCACCCAGAGTTTAGGTTAAAACAATAAACTCCAGGTCAGTCATGTGACTGGTGTGAGAACTAAAACAGTTATTTAAAGCTTTATTTTAAAAGAGAGTAATTCAAGGGACCACGCCGTATAACACGGAACGGGTTTCCTCCCAAGAATACCAGTGCATATAAAAAAACAGCGCAATGCTTTTTCGAAAAATGAAGCTATTATAAGATCCAGGTCCCATCACACAATGCAACGCAAGCCGGAGGATAGGGTTTTACCTTATAACAGCCAAACATGCTTGATACGTTTAAAACAAATCATTTGATACTATAATAAGTGTATAGTGTCAAAAAAATTTCAATCATAAATATAAATCATAGACGGCATAAGTGTCCCATACCACTATGTCGCCATATTAGGCTCTACAAATAAAACCGAAATGCACGTATTGGAAATTGGATTTCCGTCATGAGTCGAGGCAAGGGGCAAACTCCTCTCCGCTTCGAGACACTCTAGCAAATGCCTCAGGACTACACACTCAGGGTAACCCTGGGATCCTCCAAGACCGGTCCTCACTTACGTTAGAGGATTAGTTATTCCTGAACACACGTTTCCCGGCCCTATAGGACCTATAATCGAGGCGCCTCGCATCCAAACCACAAAGGTGAAAAGTATATAAATGTCAGGGCTGGTAGGTCACTGACACCACCCATAGCTAGAAAGAAACGTCGTGCACTCCTTGGGTCCTCATCCCGTTTTTGACTCATACCGAGGTGTGAGGCTCGCGAATCCATGCTATACACAAAGCTGCCACGTAGGTCGTGCTTTGATCATCAACCACAAGACTTTGCTTTTCAATAGAAGCCTTGATCAATTGCCACTTATGCGTGCCACACTGGCAATTCACTCCATGCGACCGATGTCCATCGATATACAACCTCTGAGCTCGTACATCCCAGAGAAGGGCGTTAAGCAAGAGAATAAATTCTCCGCCGCCAAACAGATGTATATTTAATAGAGATCAATCAACATAGAATAAAATCCAATGTTAGACACACAATCCATTTACAAGTTTGTTCTGGGTCTGAACAAAATCGGAGGCACTTTCCTCGCATATCCATCCATCTCCAGGTACGTCTGGACGATCACCAACTGTTTCCCTCATCTTGGGTGTACAGCCCAATCAAGATCATCAGTAATCACCCAAACGATGTGAAGACTTTCGGTCTTCATCCACCGTCTTCATCTTCGACTTATCGTCGAATCGGTTATTCAGAATGGGTATAAACCCGGCCTTTCCGAACAACCCGCGTATATTAAAAACAAATGTTACACAAACACAACATACGCCTCATTCCAATTCATTAGTCACTAACCGTAAATCAACAAGAGAACAATTTCCCAAACATTAACCCCGAAGGCCGAAACCAACATCAGATCAATACACAGGAAACCATTCTTCTTAGCTAACCTACAGCTAGTTTCTAAATTCCAAATTCTTAGGGATATGTTCCCATTAATTTTATCCAAGATAAATTCTTTAAAATTTATCCATTAATCTTCCTTTGGATGTTGTTTCAAACCAAATTATGGTTTTCCAACCTAGTCGAGATTAGCGAACCACACCGAAGTAATTATTTATTTTATTTCCCAATCCCAACCTATTCATCCCATGAAGCAAAACTGGTAATACTCCATATCTAACACCACATTGTTATCGGTAAAATTAATTACCATTTCACGTTCAAATCTAATTAAAGATTTAACTATCGCTTTGGAGCAAAACTGGTGATACTCCATTCTCGCTTATTTTCCAAATTTGATAATTTAGATTATCAATGCACATTTCAATTTAACTGCAGATTCATTAAAACTCCTTTTACCGGGTTAAAGAACTAGTGTCATTTAAAACACAGTTCACGACAAACCCAAATCACATTCTATTTATTATCGGGTTAAAGAACTAGTGTTATTTAAAACACTGTTCACGATAAACCCATAAACGGGTTTAATTTTAGTTCAAAACTAGTTCATTTCGATAAAAATCTATTTTTATCTTTTCAAATATGGAGTTTTTCATCCCAATTTTTCCCAACTCAATTCTTATGATTTTACACAAATTACTACTATTTTTAATAATTTTATCAAGGCCTGTACAGTCGATTTCCATCAACGACCATCGAACTGCACTTACAACGACCTTTTTCAAATTTGATTTGGACGTATCTCCAAATCCAACCGTTAGATTTCAAATTTCAAATATTCGTTAGAAAGCTCTTTTCGATACGAACTCAACGGTTCCGGTTTTAGGAGAATCCGACGGTCGGATCTCCCGTAATGTCCGTTTGAAATAAATGGTCGAAATTCATGAACTGTCGCGGCGCGGCGCGTTCTATTCAGGCCATTATATTATATATATAATATATATTTCTTCGATTTCTATTTAAAACGAATTTTATAAATAGGTTTAAATTCGTTTCAAAAACAATTTCAACTTCCATTTCAATTCAAATCAAAATTGAATTCTTCCTTATAAATTCGTTTTAAAATTCATTTCTATTCAATTCAAATTTCAATTCAATTTGAATTCATTTCAATTCGGTTTCAATTCAATTCGAATTCGTTTTCCATTCGATTCGAATTCATTTTCAATTCAATTCGAATTCGTTTTCAATTCAATTCAATTCACATTGGTTTTCTATTCAATTCAAATTCATTTCGTTTTCTATTCGATTCAAATTCAAATTGGTTTTCTATTCGATTCAATTCAAATTGGTTTTCTATTCGATTCAATTCAAATTGGTTTTCTATTCGATTCAATTCAAATTGGTTTTCTATTCGATTCAATTCAAATTGGTTTTCTATTCGATTCAATTCAAATTGGTTTTCTATTCGATTCAATTTCATTTTGTTTTCTATTCGATTCAATTCAAATTGGTTTTCTATTCGATTCAATTCAAATTGGTTTTCTATTCGATTCAATTCAAATTGGTTTTCTATTCGATTCAATTCATTTTGTTTTCTATTCGATTCAAATTCAAATTGGTTTTCTATTCGATTCAATTCATATTGGTTTTCTATTCGATTCAATTCAAATTGGTTTTCTATTTTAAAATATTTCGTTCAACACATGACTAATCTCAACGGATGAGTACTGTCAACACATGAACCTTTACTTTATATTGATAAAGAAGTAAATTTTATTATTAAAATATTTTGTTCAACACATGACTAATCTCAACGGATGAGTACGGTCAACACATGAACCTTTATTTTATAATATTCTTTATTTTCTAAATTGGAATGAGGCCCAATCAATCACCATATAATATTAATTATATGGATTTTCATACATCACACGTATATAATAGCATTGAAAAATAATCAACCATCAACCAAAGTGCACTACACTGTATAAGCATCAAATATAGATATCTAACGCTTATAACAGCTTGTCAATCAATCGATCGACATATTTAATCAATCAGGATGAGTGAACTTCAAATTTCATCCCAACACCCGTGTGGGGTTTCAAACAATCAAACACAGATTTTACTTGTGCAGTTGGGCGATGTGTAAAATTTATCGTCCCAATCAATGTCAGTCAAATCAGTGTACATAAACAAACCGTCCGGTTTGTAAATGAATATTTATTTATTTATTCACATTCACTATATTCATATTCACGTTAAAAATTATATTTTTAACGATAAAACATTTTATTTTAACATATGAATTTCTATTCAGTTCATTCTTTAAATAAAATGATATTTTTTTATTTTTCTAACTTATTTTAGAAAATTTCGGCGGCATAACGGCACGGTACTAGAAACGGGACGAGGCCTAGCCTTATCCCCGGTCTAGTGAAGGCCCACGCCATTCACACATCAATCAAATCAATTTCATTTCACCAAACAATTCAATTCAAACCAAATAATCTAACCAACTACACAACCAAACAGTTAAACAAACAAGCCATCCATGGTCTGTGGATGACGGGTGTCGGGTGCTACTAAACACCGTCTGCATCCTAGTATATATATAACTAGAAAAGAAATTGAAGAGTGAGAAATTCTCACAAATAGCTATTCCACTTCACGCCACTCCAAATGTAGAAGTCTTCGTCGTTCTCGCCTTTTGTTACTTTCGCTGCCCGTAGCCACTACATATATAAAAATCGAATTTTTACATCGCTATTCAATATATAAAAATCGAATTTTTACTTCGCTATTCAATATATAAAAATCCTATTTTTACTACCACGCTATTCAATATTTAAAAATCGAATTTTTACTTCGCTATTCAATATATAAAAATCGAATTTTTACTATGTTATTCAATATATAAAAACCCTATTTTTATACCGCTACTATATAGATAAAAATTCTGTTTTATCACGCTATTCTCTATATAAAGATTCCGCCTTTTCAAATATAAAGATGATATTTTTTCCTAATTAAAAATCGTATTCTCCTTCTATGAAAAATCATATTCTTATTTTGCTACACCTATAAAAATGATATTTCTAATATTCCTATCATGTAAAAATTATATTTTTAATTCTCTACCTAAGTAAAAATCATATTTTTACATCTTCTACATAATAAAGATTTTTTTTTAATACTTTAAAAATATAAAAATCATATTTTTATCCTTCTACAATATGAAAGATTATATTTTTATCCTCCTACAATATAAAAGATTATATTTTTATCCTCCTACAATATAAAATTTCAAATTTTTAATTGCTAAAATTAATTAAACAAAACAAAACAAAATAAATAGAGGGCTTAAATTGCTTTAAGGAAGAGGAGGGGGTCTTTGCGTTCGGTGGAGGACTGTCGTCGAAGTCAGCGGGGGTGGAGGAGGTCGGGGCAAGGCTCGGGGGGGGGGGGGGGGGTGTATGGCTGCGCGTCGATCAGAAAAGGGGGAGTTGCGGTCGACATCGGGATGGGGGGGGGGGGGTTCGATCGCGAGGCAACAGAGGGGGGGTGCCTCGCGCGGCGGCGCGATGATCGATTGGGGGGGGGGGGTGGGGCGCTCTGCCGATCGTGGTTTTTTTTTCGTTCTGTAAAATGAAATCGTGGGGGGGGGGGGCAATCTGAAGAAGATAAAGGGGAGGAGAGAGAGAGGGATAGGTTATTATATTTTTTTTAATTTTAAATTCAAAAAAGTTGACTTTTACATATGACCTCTAAACGAGGCCCACCGCCTGTCATCCATAGCGTTTTACCCCCATTCCGAACACAATGGGATATGTATCGTAGGATGATTCGATCAGTTTCTGTCAAAATCAACATATAACTCTATATATTGAATTTGAACGCGCATTTCAATTTACCGGGGTCACATGCTAACTCTATAAATCCCAGAAAAATATTTTCTAGCTTTGTATTGACAATACGGTCCTAACAAAACTAGTTTCGTCGAATTCTGAGACCGTTGGAAAAATGGCCATTTTCCAGTCGATTAAAATCAAATGAAACTGGTCAAACGCGTTTTCCTTTGCCACGCTCACATATTGATTTGAAAAATTATGAAATTTGAAACCTAGTAATAATTTTACATCATGGACCCAACAAAAGTGGTTTCGTCGAAATCCGAGGTCGTTTGCAAAATGTCTATTTTTAAGGGCCTGAATTCCATAGTGACTATTTAGAATTTTCAACTGGATATAAATTTTGATTCCCGCTATGAAATTTTGATTTTTCGGATTCGTTGGAAAGATATTCTCAATTAGATCCTAATGTTTTTGGTTTCACTAAAATCCGGATTGTTTTGCACCCGGTACATTCGATTGAAATTTGAAATTGAATTATCGAACTACCGCGCCATTTTCAATTCTATATATAATTATATATATTCTAACGACGACGTATATAATATATACGTTCGAATTATATTCAAAATAAATTTCTCGTTGATATAATTTAAAATAATCTATTTTAAATATTCAAAATTCGCTAAAATTGCCAAAATAAAATTTTTAAACTGGCCCAGAATTTCCGGGTTATTACAATCTCCCCAACTTAAAACTTTTCGTCCCCGAAAAGGAACAAAGTCGAAAGTGGTTTGATTAGTTAACTCTACGTTTGATCTGGTTTCCATTCTCCAACTTTTCAGTCTCTGAGAATATTCAAATTTTCAAAAATTTGGCTAACACCCTAAATTTTCGAAAAATTTCGCCATAACCTCCCCTGCACCGGGAGCCACGGGAAAATCCCGAAATTGCCATATAGGCCTTCTGATCTCAAAAAGAAAAAGAAAAAGCCAAGTGGCTAGCCAATAGGCTCATAAAATCATCATCACCCAAATAAAACAGTAAATTATAGTAAATATATACCTATTTGTCGGGCAAACAAATTTTATTCTTCGGCTCTAGCCTCCTTGCTATGACCTGTTCAATGTAAGTACATGTATATGCAAGCAAATGCGACCAATTTTCACTACAATTCAATATTTGATTCAATTAGGCATAATGGTTCAAAATTATTAAATAAATAAACAAACAACACAAACATCAATCAATTAGTGGATTAGAGTTTCAAATTCATAATTTTGATATATAGTCAAAAATCTTGTTTTTGATGCTAATTCACAACAATAAATCTATCTATATAAGTTTTGGTTCTCACACCAGTCTAATGGAAATATATAGATATCATACCTTCGAAACACGAAAATAATTACTGATGATGACGCGTCAATCATCAGAATCAGGCCCGTGCGACTAGAGTGTGATTCTATATCTATCCAGTATATTAAAACTTCGAATATACGTTCATGACGCGTATATGCAAAATCTTTATATACTAGATTGTCCAAATCAATATAAATAAATTATTCAAATACGTGTAAAACGATTTAAATTTTCAAACAAAACTGTTTTCATTTGAAAAATATACTCTTCACACCCGTTCTAGGATACTACTGATCCCATCTCTAACGAGTCATTCTAATTGGATATTACTAATCCAATATCTGATGAATTCTTTCGTATGGTTCTAAGGTGTCTTGTTCTCGAGCTCTGTAAACCAAAGCTCTGATACCAAATGTGACGGCCTGGAATTTCGCTCGATTCGAATCAGTCGTTAAACCGATCTAGACCGTTCGAAACCCCTGATCGTTTTGAGAACAGGACAAAATAGAACGCAGACGGAAGAACATTTCATTGCTATTACAACAATTCCATCAGATACAAGAATATACAGAGAATAAATGAATAAATTACATTTGATAAATATCAGAGATTACCATAAATTACATAGCAGCGGAAAATAATACAAAGCACAACTGAAGGTGATATACGGATACAGAGCTTTCCGAGCATCGTTCCAGCTGTAAATCAGGATCCTGTGAATATAAATCTGCAAAACCAAAACTACTAGCTGCCCGTGCGAAAAATGAGGGCACCCAGAGTTTAGGTTAAAACAATAAACTCCAAGTCAGTCATGTGACTGGTGTGAGAACTAAAACAGTTATTTAAAGCTTTATTTTAAAAGAGAGTAATTCAAGGGACCACGCCTTATAACACGGAACGGGTTTCCTCCCAAGAATACCAGTGCATATAAATAAACAGCGCAATGCTTTTTCGAAAAATGAAGCTATTATAAGACCCAGGTCCCATCACACAATGCAACGCAAGCCGGAGGATAGGGTTTTACCTTATAATAGCCAAACATGCTTGATACGTTTAAAACAAATCATTTGATACTATAATAAGTGTATAGTGTCAAAACAATTTCAATCATAAATATAAATATAGACGGCATAAGTGTCCCATACCACTATGTCGCCAAACTAGGCTCTACAAATAAAACCGAAATACACGTATTGGAAATTGGATTTCCGTCATGAGTCGAGGCAAGGGGCAAGCTCCTCTCCGCTTCGAGACACTCTAGCAAATGCCTCAGGACTACACACTCTGGGTAACCCTGGGATCCTCCAAGACCGGTCCTCACTTACGTTAGAGGATTAATTATTCCTGAACACACGTTTCCCGGCCCTATAGGACCTATAATCGAGGCGCCTCGCATCCTAACCACAAAGGTGAAAAGTATATAAATGTCAGGGCTGGTAGGTCACTGACACCACCCATAGCTAGAAAGAAACGTCGTGCACTCCTTGGGTTCTCATCCCGTTTTTGACTCATACCGAGGTGTGAGGCTCGCGAATCCACGCTATATACAAAGCTGCCACGTAGGCCGTGTTTTGATCATCAACCACAAGACTTTGCTTTTCAACAGAAGCCTTGATCAATTGCCACTTATGCGTGCCACACTGGCAATTCACTCCATGCGACTGATGTCCATCGATATACAACCTCTGAGCTCGTACGTCTCAGAGAAGGGCGTTAAGCAAGAGAATAAATTCTCCGCCGCCAAACAGATGTATATTTAATAGAGATCAATCAACACAGAATAAAATCCAATGTCAGACACACAATCCATTTACAAGTTCGTTCTGGGTCTGAACGAAACCGGAGGTACTTTCCTCGCATATCCATCCATCTCCAGGTACGTTTGGACGATCACCAACTGTTTCCCTCATCTTGGGTGTACAGCCCAATCAAGATCATCAGTAATCACCCAAACAATGTGAAGACTTCCAGTCTTCATCCACCGTCTTCATCTTCGACTTATCGTCGAATCGGTTATTCAGAATGGGTATAAACCCGACCTTTCCGAACAACCCGCGTATATTAAAAACAAATGTTACACAAACACAACATACGCCTCATTCCAATTCATTAGTCACTAACCGTAAATCAACAAGAGAACAATTTCCCAAACATTAACCCCGAAGGCCGAAACCAACATCAAATCAATACCCAGGAAACCATTCTTCTTAGCTAACCTACAGCTAGTTTCTAAATTCCACATTCTTAGGGAAATGTTCCCATTAATTTTATCTAAGATAAATTCTTTAAAATTTATCCTTTAATCTTCCTTTGGATGTTGTTTCAAACCAAATTATGGTTTTCCAACCTAGTCGAGATTAGCGAACCACACCGAAGTAATTATTTATTTTATTTCCCAATCCCAACCTATTCATCCCATGAAGCAAAACTGGTAATACTCCATATCTAACACCACATTGTTATCGGTAAAATTAATTACCATTTCACGTTCAAATCTAATTAAAGATTTAACTATCGCTTTGGAGCAAAACTGGTGATACTCCATTCTCGCTTATTTTCCAAATTTGATAATTTAGATTATCAATGCACATTTCAATTTAACTGCAGATTCATTAAAACTCCTTTTACCGGGTTAAAGAACTAGTGTCATTTAAAACACAGTTCACGACAAACTCAAATCACATTCTATTTATTATCGGGTTAAAGAACTAGTGTTATTTAAAACACTGTTCACGATAAACCCATAAACGGGTTTAATTTTAGTTCAAAACTAGTTCATTTCGATAAAAATCTATTTTTATCTTTTCAGATATGGAGTTTTTCATCCCAATTTTTCCCAACTCATTTCTTATGATTTCACACAAATTACTACTATTTTTAATAATTTTATCAAGGCCCGTATAGTTGATTTCCATCAACGGCCATCGAACTGCACTTACAACGACCTTTTTCAAATTTGATTTGGACGTATCTCCAAATCCAACCGTTAGATTTCAAATTTCAAATATTCGTTAGAAAGCTCTTTTCGATACGAACTCAACGGTTCCGGTTTTAGGAGAATCCGACGGTCGGATCTCCCGTAATGTCCGTTCGAAATAAATGGTCGAAATTCACGAACTGTCGCGGCGCGGCGCGTTCTATTCAGGCCATTATATTATATATATAATATATATAATATATATTTCGTCGATTTCTATTTAAAACGAATTTTATAAATAGGTTTAAATTCGTTTCAAAAACAATTTCAACTTCCATTTCAATTCAAATCAAAATTGAATTCTTCCTTATAAATTCGTTTTAAAATTCATTTCTATTCAATTCAAATTTCAATTCAATTTGAATTCATTTCAATTCGGTTTCAATTCAATTCGAATTTGTTTTCCATTCGATTCGAATTCGTTTTCAATTCAATTCGAATTCGTTTTCAATTCAATTCAATTCAAATTGGCTTTCTATTCAATTCAAATTCATTTCGTTTTCTATTCGATTCAAATTCAAATTGGTTTTCTATTCAATTCAATTCAAATTGGTTTTCTATTCGATTCAATTCAAATTGGTTTTCTATTCGATTCAATTCAAATTGGTTTTATATTCGATTCAATTCAAATTGGTTTTCTATTCGATTCAATTCAAATTGGTTTTCTATTCGATTCAATTCAAATTGGTTTTCTATTCGATTCAATTCAAATTGGTTTTCTATTCGATTCAAATTCATTTTGTTTTCTATTCGATTCAATTCAAATTGGTTTTCTATTCGATTCAATTCAAATTGGTTTTCTATTCGATTCAATTCAAATTGGTTTTCTATTCGATTTAATTCATTTTGTTTTCTATTCGATTCAAATTCAAATTGGTTTTCTATTCGATTCAATTTAAATTGGTTTTCTATTCGATTCAATTCAAATTGGTTTTCTATTTTAAAATATTTCTTTCAACACATGAATAATCTCAACGGATGAGTACTGTCAATACATGAACCTTTACTTTATATTGATAAAGAAGTAAATTTTATTATTAAAATATTTCGTTCAACACATGACTAATCTCAACGGATGAGTACGGTCAACACATGAACCTTTATTTTATAATATTCTTTATTTTCTAAATTGGAATGAGGCCCAATCAATCACCATATAATATTAATTATATGGATTTTCATACATCACACGTATATAATAGCATTGAAAAATAATCAACCATCAACCAAAGTGCACTACACTGTATAAGCTTCAAATATAGATATCTAACGCTTATAACAGCTTGTCAATCAATCGATCGACATATTTAATCAATCAGGATGAGTGAACTTCAAATTTCATCCCAACACCCGTGTGGGGTTTCAAACAATCAAACACAGATTTTATTTGTGCAGTTGGGCGATGTGTAAAATTTATCGTCCCAATCAATGTCAGTCAAATCAGTGTACATAAACAAACCGTCCGGTTTGTAAATGAATATTTATTTATTCACATTCACTATATTCATATTCACGTTAAAAATTATATTTTTAACGATAAAACATTTTATTTTAACATATGAATTTCTATTCAGTTCATTCTTTAAATAAAATGATATTTTTTTATTTTTCTAACTTAATTTAGAAAATTTCTGCGGCATAACGGCACGATACTAGAAACGGGACGAGGCCTAGCCTTATCCCCGGTCTAGTGAAGGCCCACGCCATTCACACATCAATCAAATCAATTTCATTTCACCAAACAATTCAATTCAAACCAAACAATCTAACCAACTACACAACCAAATAGTTAAACAAACAAGCCATCCGTGGTCTGTGGATGACGGGTGTCGGGTGCTACTAAACACCGTCTGCATCCTAGTATATATATATATATAACTAGAAAAGAAATTGAAGAGTGAGAAATTCTCACAAATAGCTATTCCACTTCACGCCACTCCAAATGTAGAAGTCTTCGTCGTTCCCGCCTTTTGTTACTTTCGCTGCCCGTAGCCACTACATATATAAAAATCGAATTTTACATCGCTATTCAATATATAAAAATCGAATTTTTACTTCGCTATTCAATATATAAAAATCATATTTTTACTACCACACTATTCAATATATAAAAATCGAATTTTTACTTCGCTATTCAATATATAAAAATCGAATTTTTACTATGCTATTCAATATATAAAAATCCTATTTTTATACCGCTACTATATAGATAAAAATTCTGTTTTATCACGCTATTCTCTATATAAAGATTCCGCCTTTTCAAATATAAAGATGATATTTTTTCCTAATTAAAAATCGTATTCTTCTTCTATGAAAAATCATATTCTTATTTTGCTACATCTATAAAAATGATATTTCTAATATTCCTATCATGTAAAAATTATATTTTTAATTCTCTACCTAAGTAAAAATCATATTTTACATCTTCTACATAATAAAGATTATTTTTTTAATACTTTAAAAATATAAAAAACATATTTTTATCCTTCTACAATATGAAAGATTATATTTTTATCCTCCTACAATATAAAAGATTATATTTTTATCCTCCTACAATATAAAATTTCAAATTTTTAATTGCTAAAATTAATTAAACAAAACAAAACAAAATAAATAGAGGGCTTACATTGCTTTAAGGAAGAGGAGGGGGTCTTTGCGTTCGGTGGAGGACTGTCGGCGAAGTCAGCGGGGGTGGAGGAGGTCGGGGCAAGGCTCGGGAGGGGGGGGGGTGTATGGCGGCGCGTCGATTAGAAAAGGGGGGGGGGGGGGGGTTGTTTGCGGTCGGCATCGGGATAGGGGGGTTCGATCGCGAGGCAGCAGGGGGGGGTGCCTCGCGCGGCGGCGCGATGATCAATTGGGGGGGGGGGGGGGGCGCTCTGTCGATCGTGGTTTTTTTTTCGTTTCTTTTTCGTTCTATAAAATGAAATCGGGGGGGGGGGAGGGGGGCAATCTGAAGAAGATAAAGGGGAGGAGAGAGAGAGGGATAGGTTAATTTTTTTTTTTAATTTTAAATTCAAAAAAGTTGACTTTTACATACGACCTCTAAACGAGGCCCACCGCCTGTCATCCATAGCGTTTTACCCCCATTCCGAACACAATGGGATATGTATCGTTGGCTGATTCGATCGTTTCGATCAGTTTCCGTCAAAATCAACATATAACTCTATATATTGAATTTGAACGCGCATTTCAATTTACCGGGGTCACATGCTAACTCTATAAATCCCAGAAAAATATTTTCTAGCTTTGTATTGACAATACGGTCCTAACAAAACTAGTTTCGTCGAATTCTGAGACCGTTGGAAAAATGGCCATTTTCCAGTCGATTAAAATCAAATGAAACTGGTCAAACGCGTTTTCCTTTGCCACGCTCACATATTCTCAATTAGATCCTAATGTTTTTGGTTTCACTAAAATCCGGATTGTTTTGCACCCGGTACATTCGATTGAAGTTTGAAATCGAATTATCGAACTACCGCGCCATTTTCAATTCTATATATAATTATATATAATTATTTATATTCTAACGACGACGTATATAATATATACGTTCGAATTATATTCAAAATAAATTTTTCGTCGATATTATTTAAAATAATCTGTTTTAAATATTCAAAATTCGCTAAAATTGCCAAAATAAAAATTTTAAACTGGCCCAGAATTTCCGGATTATTACATGATCACTTTGTTGACAGCCTCGACTTGGCTTGCGAGTGAGCTATAGCGGAGAATCTTTTCTCGGTTTTGTGCAGGTGGCAAAGAGTCTTAAACTCAACGCTCTCATATAGGGTCCTGTTGTCGAAAATGATAGTTTGAGGGACTCCATATCGGGTGATGATGTTGTGGACGATGAAGTTGATCACTTTCTTAGTAGTTATTATAGTGAGGAACTCAGCTTCGGCCTATTCTATGAAGTAATCAACTGCGACGATAGCATAACGTGCCCTGCCTTTGGCTATTGGAAGAGTTCTGATGATATTTATTCCCCACATGGAAAATGGCCAAGGGTTGGCCATCTGTGTTAGCTTGTTGGCAGAGATCTTGGAATCTTGGAGAACCTCTGGCACTTGTCACACTTGCAGGCGTAGCTCGTTGCATCTTGGTTGAGTGTGGATCAGAAGTAACCATATCTGAGAATCTTCCTTGATAGGGTTTGCCATTCCCCGGTGTGGTCGCTGAACTCTCCTTCGTTCATATCGGACAACACACGATCTGCGTCGTTGTGGGCTACACACCGAAGTACTAGAATAGAAAATCCTCTTCGGTAGTGCACCCCATTCTAAATGATATATCGGGTTGACTTTCGGATGAGTGCTCATCTTTGTAGCGTTCTGGGAGAATTCCGTGTTGTAAGTAGTTCTTGATCGGCGTCATCCAAGATTTAGCTTCGAGCTCGGTCTCTGTCGTTGCTACTGAATAAGTCTGCATATGATCGATACTCGGAGAGTTGAACACTTCGACCAGGGCTAGGACCATGAGTTGTGCATCCCCGGAGCTTGCCAGTTTGGCCAGTGAGTTAGCTTTTTCGTTTTTTCATCGGGTAATGTGCGTAATGATGTAATGGTCGATGTAAGCGAGCAGTTCGCGGACCCAAGCGAGGTAGGGAGCGAGTCGTGCCCCATTGGCTTGGTATTCTCCCAGCATCTGGCATACGATGAGCTGTGAGTCGGAGTAGATCTGGATAGCCTTGATGTTAAGCTCAATTGCGATCTCGAGTCCATCGATCAAGGCTTCTTATTCTGCATCATTGTTAGTAGCAAGAAAGTAAAGCATAGCATATTGAGCGTTCCTCAGGAGTAATGAGCATGACTCCGGCGCCGGAACGCTGATTTTCGGAGGACCCATCCATGAATAGCTTTCATTAGATGTTTAGAATTTCGACATCTTCCGGAAGAGGATCTTCCGGAGTGGTGAACTCTACTATGAAATCCATGAGGGATTGTACGAAGATAGTTCGACGAGGAATGAATGTGATCTTGAATTGGCTCAACTTTTTGTTCCACTTTAGAAGTCGTCTAGATGCCTCAGGTCGTTGCAAAACCTGTTATAGCGGCTGGTCAGTGAATACTTTGATTCGATGGACTAAAAGTAGGGTCTCAGCTTCCGAGATGAGTTCAACAGCCAGTAAGCTAACTTCTTGGGCTTCAGATAGATCTTTTCTTCCCTTGTTAGTCTCTTGCTAATATAATAAATAGATTGTTGGACACGATCTTCGATGCGCACAAGCTTTGAGCTGATTTCTTGCATAGAAACAACCAAGTAGATATATAAGTCCTTGTGATCCATGGGTTTTGACAGGATATGTAGTCGCTCCAAGTGATTCAACAAGTCCTGGAATGCGTCAACGCACTCTGAGGTCCATGTGAAGTTGTGCCTCTCCTTTCTATGCAGGTCGAAGAAGGAAATGCACTTATTAGTATCTTTAGAGATGAATCGACTTTGGGCGACCACTTTGTCATTTAAGCTTTGGACATCTTTAATGCTCCGAGGAGCCTGGATATCTCAGATAGCTTCAATCATATATGGGTTGGCTTCGATCCTCGCGAATTGACAATAAAACCCAAGAATTTTCCCGATGCAATGCCGAAAGAGCATTTCAAGGGATTGAGCTTCATGCCATATTGGCGGAGAACGTCGAACATCCCGGAGAAGTCACGGACATGGTCATTCGGCACCCTCATTTTCACAAGCATATTGTCCACATATACCTCCATATATCTTTCGATCTGGTCCTTAAACATGCGGTTGACCAGACGTGGATAGGTGGCCCTAGAGTTTTAAGACTGAAGGGCAAAACGACGTAGCAGTAAAGCCCAAGGTCGATTATGAAAGAAGTGTGATCCTGGTCTGGAAGGAATATTGGAATCTGATTGTAACCTGAGTACGCATCCATAAAGGATGGGAGTTGGTAGCCGACGGTTAAATCAACAAGTTGGTCGATCTTCGGTTGTGGGAAGCTGTCTTTAAGGCATGTCTTGCTCAGATCTGAGAAGTCGACACACGTTCGCCACTTTCCATTTGCTTTATTGGCCAGGACTGAGTTGGAGACCCATTCGGGTCAGTAGGTGTCACGGGTGAAGCCGTTATTGAGTAGGTTATCCACCACTTCTTTAAGTGCAGTCGACCTTTTGGTTCCCAAGAATTGACTTTTCTGTTTGACCGGAAGTTTCAATGGACCGATTTTGAGCATGTGATAGGAGATTCCTAGATCGATACCACACATGTTTGAGTGGGTCAAGGCGAACACGTCGAGGTTGGACATTAAGAACTCCACAAGCTCTTCCTTTATTGCGGGATGGAGTTGTGATCCAGCTTTCAAGACCTTTGTCGGGTTGTCAGGGATGATCGGAACATCCACCGTTGGTTCAACCGAGGTAGCCCTCTAGAAATTGGGCTCTTCGTCTTCCCTCGGAATGAAATCATCGGTAAGACGGCAGTAGCGTCTGAGCCAGGATCAGATACCTTTGATTGCTATGCAAAGACGGTCTTGGCGCAAGAAGGTGGAGGCACTGTCTTTCCTTTATCCTTATTGTGCGCGTTCTTCCATTCTATGAGGTAGCATGCTCTTGTGGTTGCTTGGTCGTCCGTGATTGTGCCGATCCCATTTTCTATCGGAAATTTCATGAGAAGGGACCATAGAGAGATGCAGACTCTGAACTATGCTATGAAAGGACGACCAAGGAAAGCATTATATGGGGAGATGACATCTATGACCACAAAGGTGAGGATTCAGACACGACTCTGATCCCATCTTCGAGCTCTACTGGGAGGTCAACCATGCCCACGGGTTGGTTGGTAGAACCGTTGAAGCCGTGAATCATGGCTTGGAGAGGCTTCAAGTCTGTAGCCCCTAGTTTTATTTGATCGTAGGCCGCCTTGAAGATGATGTTGGTCGAGATTCCTGAATCGATCAAGATCCTTCGGACGAGGTCAGGGCCAATTTGAGAAGAGATGACGAGAGGGTCTATGGTTGGGATCTCAATTCCCATCGATTCCCTTTAGCAGAAGACAATATCATTCTGCATTGTCTTTTAGAGCTTGCGGGGGCAAGCTCGTCTAGAGCAAAGCATGTTTCGTAGCTAGCATGCTTGATAGAGTTAGCATATTCCTCCATCTTCTGGAAGCTCTCGTGTGTGGTGTGAGTTCCACCACATATTGTGTTAACCACAATGCCATGTCTTTCGTTGGACTGTCCTGCAATCACATTAGCTGGAGGAGGAGCGGACGTTGAAGGGCCCACGGCTGCATCAGTGGGAGCAGGATCCTGAATGTACCGTTCCAACCATTTTTCACGGATGAGCTTTTCAATTGCATCCTTGAGGTGGCGACAGTCGTTAGTGTTATTCCCATACATGTTGTGGAATCTGCAATACTTGCCGGAGTTTTTCTCACGGTCGGTTAATTCCCAGGTGTTGAGTTTTTTGTATTGCCGAGTACTATAGGTTTCTAAGTAGATTGTCTCTATATATCGATTTAGCGGAGTGTAGTTCCGGTAACTTTGGTAGTGATAGTGCTTCTTGGGGTCACTAGAAGGTTGATTGTTGCAACCGCCAACCTTTCCATTGTTTGGCTTGGGCTTGTACCGGGCTTCCCCTTACCCTTGTTAGAAGATTGTCCAACGTGGTTTCCTTTTACACTGTCATCGATGGTGCCATCTACTGGGTTGTTGGGATATCTTCCTTGAGTAACCCTGTTGCATCAAGCTTCCTCTTGGCACAGGAATTGCCCGGCTTTCTCGTAAAAGGCTTTAAGAGACTTCGAAATTACATTCAGTCTATCCATGCTCTGAATTTGGAGTTAGTTCAAACTTCTTTGGCAAGCTGGACGAGGATTTTGCAGGGTTCCTGATCATCAACCTCCACGAGGGAAGTGTTGAAGTGCTCGAGGTACCTTTTGAATCTTTCTTTTAGTCCCTGGTAGAGGTTATAGGGGGCGAGAGAGTTCTTTAGCGTTTGAACATGCATTCTAAACTGTTTGACCATATTCGTTACCAGATGGTCAAAGTTACTTATATAACCGAGCGGAAGGCGAGTGAACCAGAGCCACGTTGTGCCTTCCAAAAAGATGGTAAAGCATTTACATTTTACTAGATCGGTGGCCCTGTTAGAGTCCATGTGCCACTCTAGAGGTTGAGGAAAGCACATGGGTCTGTGGTTCCTCCATAGACCGCGAGCTGTGGCATGTTGAAGCCTCACGGCCACTCGTCTTCATGCATGACCTAGGTGAAGGGATTACGCTTCAAGGGGATTTGCAACATGTCGTTGGCGTTCCCTCGTAAATTCCTCATGGTCGTTTAGATCATGTCGGGGAGATATGCTAGTTGGACATTCTATGGTGGGATCCAGCGGTTGTGGTTCGCCTCAGGGGTCCTGGGCCATGGACGTCGCCTATGGTGGACATCAGGCTCGTTCTCATCAATGTCATCGTCACTGTTGAACTGGTTCTGGTATTGCTGATGAGGTTGAGCGGGTTGACGCAAATTCTGATCAGGTGGTACTTGGGCTTGTTGGGTTGCTGCACACATATTCCTAAAGTTTAGAGCAATGATAGTTGGGTTCTATTGAGCAATGATCAGACTCGTCATTGATAACCAACCGAGAACGGTCGCGTTGTCATGTTCCTTCATTGATGTTATAGTGGTCCCATTACCATTCCCGTTGTCATTGGTGTTTGTATGAGCATTGGTATGGGTAGCAGCATTTGTGTTAAGAGTGAATCTTCTTCTATGACTTCATCCCTGAGCTTCAAAGGAGGCATTTTCTGAGGAGTAGTGCCGTGGTTGGGGATGGTTCTGAGCGAACAGGAGTTGAGCGAGGAGGCGTTGATTCTCCTGAAATTGACACATGAAGTCGATGTTGTTTTTCAACGCCTCGTTGAGCTCTAGCAATTTGTTTTCTATTTTTTGTTAAGCACGTAAATCTATGCCTTAGTTGCCTGAGCATCGAGATCCATAGGAATAAGGACGTCGGCATCGGTCGGGGTTGCTGCCGATGGAGGTTGTTGAGTAGTAGCATCTTCGCCTGCTGTCGAAGTTCCAATCATCAAGTTCTTTGCTCGCTCAACCATCGTAAGCAGACTCGAGCTTTAGGTAGGAAAAAAAACCTCAGTAGCACGTCGAAATCGAGAGGGAATGTGCAACAAAGAAGTCAGTTGAGGTTCTCAGTGAAAGAACCAGAATATTGACAACAAAAAATGTAGTAACACCTAAAGATTCTCCATTACTTAGAGAATTATGTTTTGCGTACGAAAGTAAGTGCGGAAAGCAGTAAATAACTCATTAGTTTTATAGTGGTTCAGTCCCATGAGGGGCCTACGTCCAATTTGAAGGAGATCACTGATATTTTATTCACAATAGTGGATTACAAGCTATGAACATATCTAGGCATTTAATTACAAATATTTCCATGTAATTTGGAGTCATAATTATCATATATGAATCTTGGGAAAAGGTGGTCTTTACATTTCTTTTTATTCAAGCACTAGGCTGCCATTGATGAGTTCTTGGAGCTCACAAGAGATGTCAAATCAGCCAAAATCCAACACCTTTGAAGTGTGAGCAAGGGGTTGTTTATAGTTGAATGGTTAAGTGGGAGTAGGTAGGATTTGGGGATCACATAGTGTATTTTCATATCCTTGGGAAGCAGCATTAGGAATTTCGACTCCCTCTTGAGGAGTGTGCAAAAACTCGTATCCCTTATGAGGGATACGAATTTTGTATCCCGGAGGATACGAAATCTGTATCCCTCGAGATACAAAATAACGTACCCACTAATGGGTACGGTTACCTTATATCTCCAGGGGATACGAGTCTCTCGCATCCTCTGAGGGATACGGGCTTGTATCCCTTTAGGATATGGTTATACATTATCTTCAGGGGATACGAGTCTTTCGTATCCCTTGAGGGACACAGGCTATCATCCCTTTGGGATACAGTGATAAATGGGATTGTTGGAGGGAGTCGAGACACTTGATATGAAGTGGAGGGAGTCGAGACACTGGGATACGACGCAAAGAGAGCCGAAACCATGGGAAATGAGGGAGTCAGAGCTAATGTTGTTCGAATGTAGAACGACTCAAAATATGTGTGGGGGGATCAGAAACACATACACTTTGAGGGGTCTGAATTGTATAAGTGAGGGATACAAAGCGTGTATGTTTGAGGGACACAACACATGTACTTAGAGGGACTCAGAGACTATGTGAGTCAAGGGGTACGAAGCTAAGGGATTCAAAACCCTTATACGATGGGTATGAAATGGTGGTGAATGCACCATTTTGTGGATCTGTGAGGTTTCTGCTTGCACAACTTCTTCTGGGTTCGAATCACAGGCGTTTTGGTGACACTTCGGGCTTTAACGTCACGTGATGTGTTGAGTCGAGCATTGCTGGTGTACTTTTGGGAACCGATCCAAAAAGTTGGCTAACAATAAGGCTTCGGATCGTAAATTGTCGTATCGCCTTTTTTTCTTTAGGAATGGAATTGTGCCTATGTCAATATTGAGTGAATGGCCCATAAGCGAAAGTTCTATTCCTACCTATCAGATTGTTTCCATCAAAAGATATCTTTACTTTAATTTAGAAAATGAATTAAATCATCTTTTAATTTTGGTTTGAAACCATTACCCACTTGACAGTTTTTATGGGATCGATAGGTTTTTTACCTATTTCCTCAATCTCTTTGGAAGTTTCAGTCATTTCGCCCTCTCCCCAACGGTCTAGTTCCATTACTATTTCTTCTTTATCAATGCTATTGACCTCTTTCTTTTTCCTTTTTCCATTTTTTGACTTGCAATTATCTTTTATTTGGTAAAGCAAGAGAGGTTGAGTGGACCCCTACCACTTTATTAAAAAACCACAAACAAAGATTACAATAGAAACAAAGCCAGACACAACAAAGAAAACAAAGCTACAAAACTTAGAGCTATAAATCAAAACCAGTTGTTTCAAAAGGAAATGAACTAGACATAATTCCTTTCCTAATTTCATGCACAAGGCTGGTCCAAAGTTGCTCATTACTTCTCCTCTTCAACTAAAAACATCTAATATTTCTTTTATGTCAAACAAGCTTAACATAATTTTTAAAACACAAAAGTATCAACACATGATCCTCCTTTCTCCAACTTGTTGATCTCAACAGAATCAACCATTGTAGTTTAGAATCATTTGGCGCATTAACATACCCAAATTTGTCACATTATCTTTTTTTACATTTAATAGATTAATTATTTCTTACCTTTCTTACATTTGATTTGAATGTTGGGTTTAAGAACCCATCACCCAGTGGATGCAATTCAGTTGAATCATCCAAATAAGAAAATTATTCCTTTTCATATTAATCGTGTGACGTGGAATACATTTCTGTCTAGTAGAACTAATCTCCTTTAATGGCACCCTAGCTTCTCTTCATTATGAACTTGACCATCAGATAATTGGCGGGGATAGACGCATCTACCTAATCCATTGTTGGTCGTCCAAACAAAGCATTAAAGAAAGACAGTTGGTCAATGATCACAAAAAACTTTGAAAGTGTGATAGTAGGGAGGGAGATCTACCTGTACTTTTACCTTTAATTTCCCCGTAGGTGTAGAGCCTTTGTTATTGAATTCAAAGATAAGTTTTGGGCTAGGTTTCAGTTTTCCTTTTGAAATATTCATCTGGTCGCAGGCGTGCTTGAATATAACATTTATAATGGTTCCAGTGTCAACTAGGATCTTAGCCATGGTAGATTGCCCAATTTGAGTAGTGATCATTAAAGGATCATTATGATGATGGTGAATCCCCTTTTGAAGCTCTTTTAGAGTTACTATGGTGTGTGCGTATGGATATCTCTCGAGCGATGAACCAATAACTTTTCCTCATTTAAGAACACTTTGTCCCTTGCTTCTTTGGTGTAGTGACTCTTTGCTCTTGGCTGTTTCCATTGATGTATGGGCCTCCATAGATTACTATAATGTGGTTGAGAGGTGGACACATTTTCAAGTCTTCCTCCTCCTCAAAAATATTCACTATTTCTTCCCCTAAGGGCTTTTTGTATCCCTTGTTATATTGGGAAACATTTTGAGCATTTTGAACAAATTCTTGCAACTATCCATCTTTCACGAGCCTTTGAATGATTCTAGCTAAGACCTAATACTCCTTAGTTTTATGGCCATTCTCTTTGTGATATATAAGAAAACATCACACTTTTTTGCCTTTATATTGTTTGAGATTTGAGCGGGATGGAGAAGTTTAAATTTTCCCTTTATTGTTGAGTAAATAAAGGATTTGAGCTTATTCAGTGCCACCGAGTTATTGTCAGCTTCCATCCATCGGGTTCTTTTAGTGTTCTAGTTGAAGCCAGGTTTTAATCCTTTTTTTGAATAAGTCCCTTCTTCCTTGCATGATAAATTTCGTCCATGTGAATGAATTTACCAGCACATAAGTGAAATTCCTTCAAGTATTCATATTTGTTCACGATGCAATCTTTTAAAAATGGGGTGTTCTTCTGAAATCTTGAGTGAACAACTATTATCTTTTCTATTTCATTCCTTCCTTTTTCTCTTACTGCTTCGGCGTTAAACCTCTTTAGGTATTCTCCCAATGGCTCGTTTTGTTGTTGCTTAATCTTAGCATCCGTCAAGTCATGGATGGAGGGGTCTTTCTAGATGCATAATTGCATTGCAAATCTGTAAGAGAACAGCTTCCACAAATATATAGTTCTTTCACAATGCCACCAACACGCTTTAGCAGTGGCTCCTTGTAATGTCACGGGAAACATTCTACATCGGACTACTACAAGGGCATTATACAAACCTATTTGACTATTGAAAGCGATCACGTGGTCATCTAAGTCTATAGTTGGGATCTTCACTTGTAATGGAATAACAACTGACATAATTTCCTTTGTAAATTTGCCAACCCTCTCATTTCCATTTACTTGCATGCCAAAAGTTGTTTTCCCCTTGAAATTGAAGGAGTGCTTAATAGCCTTCGCTACCAAGTCTTAATGTAAGCTTCCTCATTGGGATAGTTTAACAGATCCATGTCATAACCCCAGGTAGTAGAGCTTCCGGATTATTCTTCTTTTCTCCTACTTTCCTGGATAGTATGTTTCACAGTAGCCTCTTTTTTAGCCTTTTAGGTTTGAGTGCTGAAAGTACACGTTTGCCTTTACTTTTCGACTAGCTGATCTTGGATCCTTCGGAGAATCAACAACTTGGTGTGGCACTTTTTTTGTATTCTGGATGCTTTTTCTTTTGGCAAACTTTTAAGAAAGCACTTTATGGAGCAATGTTTATAGTCCAGCAATTTCTTCTTTCATTTGCTTAATATCCTCAGCATTTGTTTCCTTCGTCTCCATGACGGAAGGCTCTGCTTGCACAATATCTACCAGATTGAAAGATGGTGTTATTCCTTCTTCCAACTCGGTTATGGACAACATCCTCGTTGATTTTCTCTAGCCTCTTCGATTTGGTCTATATTATTTCTATATCCATTTAAATTTGAAAAAATGAGTTCACATTAACCGAAAGGCGGAGGCTTAATCCTTCCTTCTAGCGCCAAAAAATGTTAGCCATAAAATTGTTTAGAATCTCAAGAAGACTACGATAGTCAAATTACAAGAGCAAATGCTTTTTGTAATGACCCGCATTTTTCCAGGGTTATAATTAATTTATTTAATTATATAAATAGTGATTTAGGGAATTAAATCATTGTTAATTAAATTATAGTGAATATTTAATTAAATTAAATAATTAAATAATATATTTAATTCAGAAATAATCAAAAATATTGGAAATCACAATATTCCGTGAATAGGGTCATCCCTAGAATTTAATTCAGCTTAGAGTTGAATAATATTGACGAATATATTCAATCGACGACAGTTTGAACGTATAATTATATTATAATTAAAATCGAGCTTGAAATGGCGCTGCAGTTCATAAATTGGCGATTTGAACTTCAACTGGATGTACAAGATTCGTTTTAAGCCGGATTTCTGTAAAACAAGAAACGTGTGGAGCTAGTGGAGTATATCTTTCTAGGGGAAGAGAAAAATCGGGATTTCGTCGTGTAGATTTTGATGTACATCCAAGTCAAATTTCAGAAAAGTCGCTGTAGAATTCCTTTATAATTTGCGACGCTTTATATACGTTATAAATGGATTTTTCAGTATAAATTAATATCGAGATAATCTGGAATCTGAAATATCAAACTGTAAATTCTGATATGATATCCTGGAGCTGTACGATATCATATGTGAAGATATACGATAACATGAATTTATTTATATTTAATTTAATAATATTTAAATATATTTATATATTTAAATGGGTCATCCAGAGCTTTAAAAATAGCCGGTTTTGCAAACGAAGTCGGAATTCGACGACACTAATTTTTGTTGGATCCGCAACATCAAATTATTGCTAGATGTCAGTTTCCGTGATTTTTAGAGTCACTGTGTGGCCGTACGGATTTTTAGAGTGAGAAACAGTCAGTATTTTGACAGTTAAAAATACACTGTGTGAGCATACGAAGTCGGAATTTGACGAAACCAGATTCGTTGGGACCGTAATGTCGAGGTGTAGCTGCATGTCCATTTTCATGATTTTTGGGTATTATGTGTGACCACACGGATTTTTAGAAGTCAGAAACGAATATAAAGGATTAAATAAAATATTAAAATATTAATATAAAAATATCTAGATATTTATACCTTCTATAAATACCCCCTTAAAACCTTTCTAAACCTAATTCCCATTGCCTCAAAGTCAACCGATCAAAAAAACGCGCCGTTGCTTTTTCGTTCCTCCAGGAAAAAATTCTTCGATCCTTCATAAATCAAACTAAATTCAAATAAAAATCCTTAAATTGCAAAGCAAGTATCCTTGTACTCCTGGGTATTTCTCTTCACACCCGTATGAGAATTGATGTGTTCGACAGTGATTTTCGTCGGTGGAAATTTGGCAGTAGAACTTAGGGTTCGAATTTATTGAAGATGTGGTGATGATTGGTTTAATTGGAGGTGGTAGTTGAGTTCGTATTGGCATGGGAAGGAATTTCGTGGAGTTTGACACATTTCCGTTCCAAAAAGTATCGTTCATCTGCTGTGTTCGTGCGCGATAGGGTCTTCGTCGCATTCCAGAAACAAGAACCGAGTTTTGTCAAACTGATATGGAGTGAGAGAGTTTGGAATGAGATGAATCACGGTGGTTTTTGTTTGATTATTCGTTGAAGAAACAAGCTGGAAATGGAGCTCAAGAGTTTCGAAATGGAGGAGTTAAAAGGAGCAGGAGCGGACGGTCATTATTGGGGAAGAAGAGTTATGAATGGGTCGGGTCCGATGGTTCTCAATGGACCAAGAAATGGGGTGAGGCCCATTTAGCAAATAAATGTTTAGTTAATTAGATTTTAATTGTTTACTAACTTGTTAATGGTATAACTTCATCATACGGTATCGGAATTGGACGAAACAAGATCCGTTGGGATCGTATGGACGGGAGCAACACAATGACACTGACCGGGAGTAAATCCGAGCTCGCTACAATTTATTGTAAAATAAATTGCCCGTCTGAATCAAACCTAGCGATGGTTATCGTTATTGACGATGATCGTCCAATGTGAGTAAAACTCACCAACTCTGAACAGTTATATTTTTATAACGTATTCTTAGAACTGTTAATCATCTGTTGATTGCTGTGTGTTGGTTGATTGAACTGCTAGTCAGTTAGTGGAAATTATATATATATATATATAAACCGTTAAATATTTATATATTGATTCTGCTATCAGAATATTTCCTATCGAACTGAAAGTGATGTTGATTTTATTGTTTAACATCTATGATGCAGGGAAACAGGTTGGAGGGACCCAACTGGGTTCCTCAATATTTATATTGTTGTTTTGTTCATATATTGTGTTATATGATGTGATATATAATCTATGTTGATTATATGTGTTTGGACGATATTGATCATCGTGATTTGATATGATTGAATACCATAACATACCAAAATGTTGATAAAGGAATTTTCAAAGTGATATTGAAAATAAAATAATTATAAATGGAATATTTATAAATAAGAAATATTTATAAATTTAAATATTTATAAATATGGGATATTCAAAAAGGAAATAATTTCAAACCATTTTCTTTTTGAATGGAAAGGGCCTGTGTGGCGGGTTTGGGGATTTTCCCGATGCTCCCGGTACAGAGGAGGTTAAGGCGAATTTTTCCGGGAATTTAAGGAGTTAGAATATTTCAAGAATAAATTTGAAAAGGGAATATTTGTAAATCACTTACAAATAGAATTAAAGAGGAAAACGTTATAAAAAGGAAATCATTTTTAAAGTGTAGAACCGTTATTTAAAAGTAAATCTTTTCAAATGAATAAAACATTGTTAAAAGGAAATCTTTATCAAGTGAATAAAGTAATCGAATATGGTATTCGAAAGGAGTTAAATCGAATATGGTATTCGAAAGGAGTAAATCGAATATGGTATTCGAAAGGAGTTAAATCGAATATGGTATTCGAAAGGAGTTAAATCGAATATGGTATTCGATAGGAGTTAATCAGTTAGAATTTATCAGTTAAAGTTAACCACCAGTTAGAGTTAATCAGTTAGAGTTAACCACCAGTTAGAGTTAACCAGTTAGAGTTAATCAGGTAGAGTTAACCAGTTAGAGTTAATCAATTAGAGTTAATCAGGTAGAGTTAACCAGTTAGAGTTAATCAGTTAGAGTTAATCAGTTAGAGTTAATCGATTAGAGTTAAAACGAACTAGAGTTAATCAAATATAGTTATTTGAGACAGAGTTAGTCAAACATAGTATTCAGGGTAAGTTGCCATCTCGTACGACTGCTATCGTAATTCGCAGGGCTGTAAATAGCCTAAGGCGGTCGGACGTTTCCTGAGGGAATCAGGTGTAACCATTGTGATCGCTGCGATCTAGAGTCAATCGAATGGAGTTAAATCGAATATTAGTTATTCGATAGAAGTTAATCAAGTTGAGTTAAATAAGTTAAGTTAGTCAAGTTAGGTTCGTCGAGTCGAGTTAATCAAATCTAGTTATTCGAGAGGAGTTAATCGAATGTAGTTATTCGAATAGAGTTCGTCGAATATAAGTTATTCAAAGAGAGATAATCGAATATAAGTTATTCGAAGAAGAGTTAATCAAATAGAATTAAACAAGATTAGAAACTGACTAGAGATTAGTAAGTTGAATAGTTTTCTGAGTATCGATCTGATGTTGGTTTCGGCCTTCGGGGTTATACTTAGAGAATTGTTCACTTACTAGTTCACAGTTAGGGACCAATCGTTGTGGAATGTTAATGATGTGTGAATAAGAAGATGGAAACGTTTTCCAGTGTTAATAACATATATTTTCTAAACATAGAAAATAAGGAAATATAAATGAATATATATATGAATATATATATGGTTGATGATTGGATCGATATTTCCATTTGGAAATAAGATCATTGTTTGCACATGGACATGTTTTCATTTGATAGTTAAATCACCGACTATCAAAGTTTTACCATTTTAATGTTGTTAATATGGAGAGACCGGTTGGATTATTATCCGAAGAACCACTCTGTATTGGCATAAGCGTTGTGAATCATATATGCCAAAGAAAATTGAAGACGGAGTAAAGTGCAAGGGCTATTGTATAAGTCTTAGATAACAGTGCCTAAGATGGATATACTGAATAGTGCCTTCGGTTTGTCCAGTCCCAGGATGACTTGTATGGACGAAGGTCTGACAGAGTATATCCAATGGATCGCGTAAGTTGATCTTTTCAAACGTATTCACGTTTGGTGGCGGAGGAATTCGTTTCTCTTAGCTGTATACCCGTGTTATTTTTGGATAAATCAATTTGTGATTTGGCGGATCTGACATTGTGACATTCTAAGTGAATGAAGATGTGGCATGTAAACCTGTATGACTTGTAGGATGAATGTCTGACAGAGTATTTCCAGAAAGGTCACGTACATTGATTTCTTCAACCGTACAAAGAGTGGAAGCGGAGAAGGAAACTTCTTTGGCTAACACGTAATGTACTGTTGTAGATGTCAATTAGTGATTTTCGATGGATCTGACAATGTGGCATTCGAAGTGATTCTGATGTGATGATGAAGCGTAACCTCAAGCCTCATCAACCGGTAAATGACAGAAATCGGGCAGGCAGCATGGCTATGTAGGTCACACCTATTAGGGTGTATAATCACATGATCTAGAGTTTCATTTACTTCTTAAAATCTATTGTTGATGCTGTCCCATTCGGGAAACGGTTGCTGATCCCAACTGTTGGTGATATACATTCGATACACTCAGCGAAATGAGTGGTCGGTCATGTGTGGCCGGGTTGCAAGATGTTCTTGTTGAACCCAGTGTATTCCTCTCTAGAGGTACACTAGCGAAAGGTGGTTCCATACCTTGTCATAGTTGGAAATCCATTACCCAATACGTGCTTGCGGTTTTGATTGTATACTATATATGTAGAACGTGAGATGAAAGCGTTTCTGCTAGATGATTATATATACTGTGGTTGATAGACATTATTATAATATCAAAAGGTTTGATATAAAGATATTGTGGATTCTCATAAGGGAAAAACCCGTTCCGTTATATGGCGTGGTCTTATGAGATATCGTTTACTTGTTCAACTGTTTTTAAATTGTTTTACATATACCAGTCCCATGACTGACCCAAAGTTTACTTTGTTTTGTTTTCCCTAAACTCTTGGGTGCCCAATTTTGTACGGGCAGTCAAGTAGTCAGGAATTTACAGATATACTTGGGAAGCTTGGAGCAGGAGGCTTCAAGATCATATAGCTATAGTTTAATTCCGCTGTGTTGTAAGTGTTGTACTCTGATAAGTGCTATTGTATACATAACTGTTATATTTCAAAGTTATGTTATCTATTATATGTTATTCGTTCCGCTGTGAGGTTCGTGTTACTCTGATGTTGTGTTCTTCTTTTTCTATTCTAAGTTTCTATCTTATCTATTCTCACCCTCTAATTTCTTTCATTAATTACCGGGATTTTTCGATGTTTTGGTTATCGACATCGAGCTTATGTCGATAACCAAAATCGCTCAAAATCCGGGTCGTTACAGTTGGTATCAGAGCTTAAGTTAAGAATTACCTTGGCTCTGTGGCGTGACTCGGTAGAGATAGGTTTAGTAATACCCTAGATTGAGTTTGAGTGTATATATACGAGTGAACTTATTTTTAATTGATATAAAAATTTGTATTATATTGTGGAGATTCATTGGCTGAGTTGTTTATGAGTTCTGGTCGATCAGTTTGATCCACTGTATCGGTAGGAGTTTATAAACACTTGAATACGATGAACCGACATGGTATGTTTTGAAAAGAGGGTAAATGAAATAATTTTACCCGAAGTATATATATTGGAAATATTATAATGTGTTGGTTGTTATTATAATCAAGTAAGATTATAAAAGTGAAACGGTTACGAAAATTAGCAATCAAATTTCATATAAGTATTACGAAGTGAATTAAATATGAAATTAAAGTCAGAATTGAAATTAAAAACTGGAAATTCATATAAGTTTTTGTAATTGAATCTGGATTAGATATCGGTGAATTTTAAAATCCTAGGAGGTTTTAAATTTGTTTTAATAAGGATATTTTGAACTGATTCAAGATGGAAGTTTTTAAGTTTGAGTTTTGAAAAGGAATATAGTATTTAACTCACGTTGATCGCTGGGAAATAATTCTGATGATGGTGTACACATCATCAGTGTGATTTTCGAGTTATAAGTGACGGATTACTACCAAGGTTTTGTTTTCAATTTTTTTGAGAAAACAAGGTGTTCAGGAATTCAAAAGTTTTGAATCGCTATTATGATTTCAAGTTGATTTGAAAAACCCAGGAATTTAAATTCTAGAATTTAAATGTAACTCGTGGAGTTAAGTGAAACTGAAATGGATTTGAAGATAATCTGGATTGGAATTGAGTTGAAGGGTTAAGAGTTTAAAATCTGATATCGGAGTTTGAATGGAATTTGACTTGAATAAAACCAAGTGTTTGAGCTGAGGAGTTTGATTAAGATAACATGAGTATTGGTTGAATTGGTAACAGATACAAGTGATAGAGTTGATATACCCGACAAAAAGGTACAAGTTTATATTAGATATAAGCATGAGATTTATGAGCCGAATTTGCAAGCCGCTTGGCTGTTTGATTTTCTTTTGGGTTGGAGAAGGCCTAGAGAGGCGAGTTGTGGTTTTACCGATAGGGCTGTATAAAGGAGGTTATGGCGAAATTTTCCAAAAATTTAAAGTGTTAGAAAATTTTCAGAATTTTTGAAAATTTTAGTTAGTCGAAAGGAATTAATATTGAAATCGATATTAGTTGGTTCAGTTGAAACCAGAAATAAGGGGTAAACAAATCTTAGGAATTCCAATAGATAGAGTCGTCCTCTAACTTAGCAATTTCGAGGACGAAATTATTTTAAGTGGGGAAGAATGTAATGACCCGCATTTTTCCAGGGTTATAATTAATTTATTTAATTATATAAATAGCGATTTAGGGAATTAAATCGTCGTTAATTAAATTATAGTGAATATTTTATTAAATTAAATAATTAAATAATATATTTAATTCAGAAATAATCAAAAATATTGGAAATCACGATATTCTGTGAACACGGTCATCCCTAGAATTTAATTCAGCTTAGAGTTGAATAATATTGACGAATATATTCAATCGACGACAGTTTGAACGTATAATTATATTATAATTAAAATCGAGCTTGAAATGGCGCTGCAGTTCGTAAATTGGCGATTTGAACTTCAACTGGATGTACAAGATTCGTTTTAAGCCGGATTTCTGTAAAACAAGAAACGTGTGGAGCTGGTGGAGTATATCTTTCTAGGGGAAGAGAAAAATCTGGATTTCGTCGTGTAGATTTTGATGTACATCCAAATCAAATTTCAGAAAAGTCGCTGTAGAATTCCTTTATAATTTGCGACGCTTTATATACGTTATAAATGGATTTTTCAGTATAAACTAAATATCGAGATAATCTGGAATCTGAAATATCAAAATGTAAGTTCTGATATGATATCCTGGAGCTGTACGATATCATATGTGAAGATATACGATAACATGAATTTATTTATATTTAATTTAATAATATTTAAATATATTTATATATTTAAATGGGTCATCCAGAGCTTTAAAAATAGCCGGTTTTGCAAACAAAGTCGGAATTCGACGAAACTAATTTTTGTTGGATCCGCAACATCAAATTATTGCTAGATGTAAGTTTCCGTGATTTTTAGAGTCACTGTGTGGCCGTACGGATTTTTAGAGTGAGAAACAGTCAGTATTTTGACAGTTAAAAATACACTGTGTGAGCATACGAAGTCGGAATTTGATGAAACCAGTTTCGTTGGGACCGTAATGTCGAGGTGTAGCTGCATGTCCATTTTCATGATTTTTGGGTATTGTGTGTGACCACACGGATTTTTAGAAGTCAGAAACGAATATAAAGGATTAAATAAAATATAAAAATATCTAGATATTTATACCTTCTATAAATACCCCCTTAAAACCTTTCTAAACCTAATCCCCATTGCCTCAAAGTCAACCGATTAGAAAAACGCGCCGTTGCTTTTTTGTTCCTCCAGGAAAAAATTCTTCGATCCTTCATAAATCAAACTAAATTCAAATAAAAATCCTTAAATTGCAAAACAAGTGTCCTTGTACTCCTGGGTATTTTCTCTTCACACCCGTATGAGAATTGATGTGTTCGACAATGATTTTCGTCGGTGGAAATTTGGCAGTAGAACCTAGGGTTCGAATTTATTGAAGATGTGTTGATGATTGGTTTAATTGGAGGTGGTAGTTGAGTTCGTATTGGCATGGGAAGGAATTTCGTGGAGTTTGACACATTTCCATTCCAAAAAGTATCGTTCATCTGCTGTGTTCGTGCGCGATAGGGTCTTCGTCGCATTCCAGAAACAAGAACCGAGTTTTGTCAAACTGATATGGAGTGAGAGAGTTTGGAATGAGATGAATCACGGTGGGTTTTGTTTGATTATTCGTTGAAGAAACAAGCTGGAAATGGAGCTCAAGAGTTTCGAAATGGAGGAGTTAAAAGGAGCAGGAGCGGACGGTCATTATTGGGGAGGAAGAGTTATGAATGGGTCGGGTCCGATGGTTCTCAATGGACCAAGAAATGGGGTGAGGCCCGTTTAGCAAATAAATGTTTAGTTAATTAGATTTCAATTGTTTACTAACTTGTTAATGGTATAACTTCATCATACTGTATCAGAATTGGACGAAACAAGATCCGTTGGGATCGTTTGGACGAGAGCAACACAATGACACTGACTGGGAGTAAATCCGAGCTCGCTACAATTTATTGTAAAATAAATTGCCCGTCTGAATCAAACCGAGCGATGGTTATCGTTATTGACGATGATCGTCCAATGTGAGTAAAACTCACCAACTCTGAACAGTTATATTTTTATAACGTATTTTTAGAACTGTTAATCATCTGCTGATTGTTGTGTGTTGATTGATTGATTGAACTGCTAGTCAGTTAGTGGAAATTATATATATATATATCTATAAACCGTTAAATATTTATATATTGTTTCTGTTATCAGAATATTTCCTATCGAACTGAAAGTGATGTTGATTTTATTGTTTAACATCTATGATGCAGGGAAACAGGTTGGAGGGACCCAACTGGGTTCCTTAATATTTATATTGTTGTTTTGTTCATATATTGTGTTATATGATGTGATATATAATCGGTGTTGATTATATGTGTTTGGACGATATTGATCATCGTAATTTGATATGATTGAATACCATAACATACCAAAATGTTGATAAAGGAATTTTCAAAGTGATATTGAAAATAAAATAATTATAAATGGAATATTTATAAGTAAGAAATATTTATAAATTTAAATATTTATAAATAGGGGATATTCAAAAAGGAAATAATTTCAAACCATTTTCTTTTTGAATGGAAAGGGCCTGTGTGGCGGGTTTGGGGATTTTCCCGATGCTCCCGGTACAGAGGAGGTTATGGCGAATTTTTCCGGGAATTTAAGGAGTTAGAATATTTCAAGAATAAATTTGAAAAGGGAATATTTGTAAATCACTTACAAATAGAATTAAAGAGGAAAACGTTATAAAAAGGAAATCATTTTTAAAGTATAGAACCGTTATTTAAAAGTAAATCTTTTCAAATGAATAAAACATTGTTAAAAGGAAATCTTTATAAAGTGAATAAAGTAAATCGAATATGGTATTCGAAAGGAGTTAAATCGAATATGGTATTCGAATGGAGTTAAATCGAATATGGTATTCGAAAGGAGTAAATCGAATATGGTATTCAAAAGGAGTTAAATCGAATATGGTATTCGAAAGGAGTTAAATCGAATATGGTATTCGATAGGAGTTAATCAGTTAGAATTTATCAGTTAGAGTTAACCACCAGTTAGAGTTAACCACCAGTTAGAGTTAACCAGTTAGAGTTAATCAGGTAGAGTTAACCAGTTAGAGTTAATCAGTTAGAGTTAATCAGGTAGAGTTAACCAGTTAGAGTTAATCAGTTAGAGTTAATCAGTTAGAGTTAATCCATTAGAGTTAAAACGAACTAGAGTTAATCAAATATAGTTATTTGAGACAGAGTTAGTCAAACATAGTATTCAGGGTAAGTTGCCATCTCGTACGACTGCTAGCGTAATTCGCAGGGCTGTAAATAGCCTAAGGCGGTCGGACGTTTCCTAAGGGAATCTGGTGTAACCATTGTGATCGCTACGATCTAGAGTCAAACGAATGGAATTAAATTGAATATTAGTTATTCGATAGAAGTTAATCAAGTTGAGTTAAATAAGTTAAGTTAGTCAAGTTAGGTTCGTCGAGTCGAGTTAATCAAATCTAGTTATTCGAGAGGAGTTAATCGAATGTAGTTATTCGAATAGAGTTCGTCGAATATAAGTTATTCGAAGAGAGATAATCGAATATAAGTTATTCGAAGAAGAGTTAATCAAATAGAATTAAACAAGATTAGAAATTGACTAGAGATTAGTAAGTTGAATAGTTTTCTGAGTATCGATCTGATGTTGGTTTCGGCCTTCGGGGTTATACTTAGAGAATTGTTCACTTACTAGTTCACAGTTAGGGACCAATCGTTGTGGAATGTTAATGATGCGTGAATAAGCAGATGGAAACGTTTTCCAGTGTTAATAACATATATTTTCTAAACATAGAAAAAAGGAAATATGAATGAATATATATATGAATATATATATGGTTGATGATTGGATCGATATTTCCATTTGGAAATAAGATCATTGTTTGCACACGGACATGTTTTCATTTGATAGTTAAATCACCGACTATCAAAGTTTTACCATTTTAACGTTGTTAATATGGAGAGACCGGTTGGATTAGTATCCGAAGAACCACTCTGTATTGGCATAAGCGTTGCGAATCATATATGCCAAAGAAAATTGAAGACGGAGTAAAGGGCAAGGGCTATTGTATAGGTCTTAGATAACAGTGCCTAAGATGGATATACTGAATAGTGCCTTCGGTTTGTCCAGACCCAGGATGACTTGTATGGACGAAGGTCTGATAGAGTATATCTAATGGATCGCGTAAATTGATCTGTTCAAACGTATTCACGTTTGGTGGCGGAGGAATTCGTTTCTCTTAGCTGTATACCCGTGTTATTTTTGGATAAATCAATTTGTGATTTGGCGGATCAGACAATGTGACATTCTAAGTGAATGAAGATGTGGCATGTAAGCCTGTATGACTTGTAGGATGAATGTCTGGCAGAGTATTTCCAAAAAGGTCACGTACATTGATTTCTTCAACCGTACAAAGAGTGGAAGCGGAGAAGGAAACTTCTTTAGCTGACATGTAATGTACTGTTGTAGATGTCAATTAGTGATTTTCGATGGATCTGACAATGTGGCATTCGAAGTGATTCTGATGTGATGATGAAGCGTAACCTCAAGCCTCATCAACTGGTAAATGACAGAAATCGGGCAGGCAGCATGGCTATGTAGGTCGCACCTATTAGGGTGTATAATCACCTGATCTAGAGTTTCATTTACTTCTTAAAATCTATTGTTGATGCTGTCCCATTCGGGAAACGGTTGCTGATCCCAACTGTTGGTGATATACATTCGATACACTCAGCGAAATGAGTGGTCGGTCATGTGTGGCCGGGTTGCAAGATGTTCTTGTTGAACCTAGTGTATTCCTCTCTAGAGGTACACTAGCGAAAGGTGGTTCCTACCTTGTCATAGTTGGAAATACATTACCCAATACGTGCTTGCGGTTTTGATTGTATACTATATATGTAGAACGTGAGATGAAAGCGTTTCTGCTAGATGATTATATATACTGTGGTTGATAGACATTATTATAATATCAAAAGGTTTGATATAAAGATATTTTGGATTCTCATAAGGGAAAAACCCGTTCCGTTATACGGCGTGGTCTTATGAGATATCGTTTATTTGTTCAACTGTTTTTAAACTATTTTACTCATACCGGTCCCCTGACTGACCCAGATTTTACTTTGTTTTGTTTTCCCTAAACTCTTGGGTGCCCAATTTTGTACGGGCAGTCAAGTAGTCAGGAATTTACAGATATACTTGGGGAGCTTGGAGCAGGAGGCTTCAAGATCATATAGCTATAGTTTAATTCCGCTGTGTTGTAAGTGCTGTACTCTGATAAGTGATATTGTATACATAACTGTTATATTTCAAAGTTATGTTATCTATTATATGTTATTCGTTCCGCTGTAAGGTTCGTGTTACTCTGATGTTGTGTTCTTCTTCTTATTCTATTCTAAGTTTCTATCTTATCTATTCTCACCCTCTAATTTCTTTCATTAATTACCGGGATTTTTCGATGTTTTGGTTATCGACATCGAGCTTATGTCGATAACCAAAGTCGCCAAAAATCCGGGTCGTTACACTTTTATACAAGGTTTGTTGTTGCATATTATTCAAAAAGGAACAGATTTACTTCCTTTTATTCCTTCGGTAGCCTTTCTTTGGGGTAAATAAACATATCTGTCTTTCGACTCTAGGGTTACCGAAGGCATGATAGGCTAAGGTTTTGTATGTCGTATCTGATCGGAACCTTTGGTGATATTAGATCCCATTTTCCATTCGAGGGAACGACAACTCTATTAGGAAGGCTATGTTTCAGAACTTTGTAACTAAAGAATACTATCTCGCTAAACCCATTAAGGAGGGAATTATTTGGTTATATCTTTTGAAAGAAATTAGGTTCCATCAATGGCAATTTTTCCTTTCCCTTTCGCATAGGGCTACACCACTATGGTCCCAAAATAATTTATCCCTCATTCTGGTGTTTCACAACATAGTTTCAAATAAGAATAAAAAATTGGAAGATGTACAATCGACTATTAAATAGATTAATATTCAAAATGATTAAACCCTTTTTTTAAATTAAACTCCACAGGTTGAGATTCTTAGTCCCGCTTCTTCTATTGTAAATTGCAAAATAGAATTGCTAGAAAAAGAAAATTCCTCAAAATGATTTTTAAATTAGGGTCACACTCCACAATAGTAGATATAGATTTTGGTATGAGATCACTTGTTTTTATTTTTGAAACTTAAGGTCGTATTTATAGGTGTGGGTTGATTCCCTTTTGCCTGATATGCTTCATCTGGATGAATCTTCGGAGGAAGCATGTGCTTATGCGAGCTCCTAGATTTTGGTAACTACCTGTCCCTGCTCAAAATTCCTTTCGGTATGATGAGTTTTCTATTGAATATGAGGTGATTATCTGGTGAATAGCTCTCCAGAACCCTTTTCCTTTAAGCCATTTAAGGTCCATGCTTTTTTTGGGTTTGGAACATTTTTTGGAAGGATATACCCTTTGGTGACACGAAAGGGGTTTTCTTCATTGTATCGGATGCCTCCTTGTCTTTTCGTATCTTTGTCTTTGCCTTGCCTAGTGATAACACCAACTTTGGTTTTAATACGAAGTTTTACTCTCTTCAGGAGTCTTTATTTTGATTAACTCTTAAGTCATTGGCCTCTTCCTCCTTTAATCTAGCCTTCTTCCACCCTGTCAATCTAAGGGAATATTTTTGGTTAATATAACAATTAAGATAATGGTAAAATGAAAAGGGTAGTAATCAAGTTGAACGCTTGGTAGGCTAAAAAGGAGAAAAAACCAGAATAGTTGAGTTGTAAAAGACAAATAAAGAAAAGAACTAATATATGTCTTTAAGACGAATAGATAAAGTAAGAAATAAGATAATTAGTATGATTGGTAAGTACAATTTTTGAACTAAGACTATAATGTAATGGTAGAGAACCTAGAAGATAATTAAATATCATAATAAAACAATAAAGTAAATAAAAGGAAAGGAAATGTGAACAAAATGTAGACATATGATCTAATTAAGGGTGAGGTCACAGTGATAGCCTCATCTAATACATTTAGAACAATTTAAAAGAAAACTAGATATAGGCCTTATGAAGCAGAACATTGTTAATCCTTTAAAGTAGAGGAAGTCTGTATTGATGACGAACCAAAAGTTCTTCAGCATGGGTAGACAAGCATCTTCAAGCAATATAGAGGGTACCCTAGGATGACCCTTCGATGTATTCCTTAGAAGCTAACCACTGGGGGAAGGTTCTGCTACAATTCATCAAGTGGGTATGCCTAGACTACATCAGGAAGTCGATAGTCTGATGGGTTATTTGGGTATTCATGAAACACTTAGATTACATTTGGTTTTAGGGGAACCCAAAAGAATAGTATCCACCTAAGTACCAGTCATCGTTAGTCTACAGCGAGCACTGGGAAGAGCTTGGGTTAAACTTCTATAGGCCAGCGATCTTTCACTATCGGGATAATGGACCGAGGAGGCAACATCTCATAGTTTTCTTAGATTTTTTTGTTTTAAAGAAAGGGTACTAACCTTTAAGAAAGCCTTCCAACTAGTTGAGGAGACTCTGAGCCAGAACATATTCACGATGATAAAGGGACAGACCATAAAGTGCACATGTATTGTATGCCTAATAAACCGGACCTTTGCAGATGTAATAAATCCCAGATTGAGTTCTGCACAATGTGAGAATCGGTACCACTTATGAGCGAGACTCAGAAGTGTAGATATAATTATTATGTCCCAGTTCACAATGTAGGCATTAAACCGGTCCATTGTGGATATCCGCAATGTAGCCTTTGGAGCGACTTGTTGATAATGAAATTTTTATGTTTTTTATCAAAGTATTGAACGTCTATATTATAGGACATACAAAGCATGCCTTTATAGATGCAGTTCATCACCCTCTTGGCGTGAAGGTGGAATGTTAGTGAGGAGGGTAGGAAAGTTACTATGGGTGGTAATTAGGACTGAGGTGGTTCAAAGGCATATAGCTTTACATATATTGTCTATAGCTTAGATATATTGTAGAGTAGATGGGTGCGATTTACATGTAGAGATGAGAGTATTATAACCTTAACAAACCTAATATATAAAACAGATAATAGAACGTTATATATAATATTATTCTTAAAAGTGTATAATTTACCAATCGACACAACATTATTTTTGACCTCCTTCTTACAATAACCCGTAGCTTAGATAGAGGGAAAAAGATATTTAACTTAGAGACACTCGGCATAGAAAGTGTCATAGTTTTCTTACTTTAATCATTTCTGCTGTGAGTAATTTACTTGAGCTCTGATATATTTTTGTTTGCCTATTTACAGGATATTAAGCACTCAACTTGAACTTTAGTGGACTTGGATTTTTGCATTTTACGAAAAATCCAGATATACTGGTGTTTGAGTTGTTACAATGATTTATCCATATGCTTTTGTTTATTGGGCATAAGGGGAAAGGTAGATTTTTTGAAAGGAAAACAACAGTAAATCGTAACGACCACATTAATGACGAAATCGGTTCCGAATGTAATTACTTTAGATTTTAGATGATCCAAGGGGATGATAAGCAGATGCATGAAATACGTGGTTACTAGGCAATACCCTTTACACTTAGCAATTAAAACAAATAGATATAGGTGCAAGTTCCTGTTGCATAATGGAGTTTCGATAACAACAACCTTATTTCAATTATCATTATTAATTAATTATAAAATATATACTAACATCTTTATCTATAATATACATACATACATATATATATATATATATATGCAGGATTTGTAAACAAGATTTAAATACTGAAGACTGTACAGTTTTAGAGTTCCAAGAGATTTGGGGTTTAGAGAAGATTCAAGACTCATGAGTATCAAGATATCAAGATTTCAAGAGCTCAAGAAAATATAGTAACTGAGTCTAGGTTATATGTTAGACTCTAAATAGCACTCCATTTTCAAACTTTGTTTTTTCCATTTTCAAATTCTGTTTTCAAAATTCAAATGCTAATTTCAAATTATTTCAAACTACTTTTCTGAATGATTTCAAATTATTATTTGAAATATATATATTTATAGTTTAAACTATTATAAAAGTATTTTCATAATATTTATATATATAGTCTTATAGTTTTAAATCATATAACTTTATAAATATGTTTATATTATATATCAATATGTTTTCATATGTTTTTATACTTTATAAAATCCATTTTGAAACACTAGTTTTGATTTAAGAATTTCCAGAAAATATATATTGGTTTTAACACTGGAAATTTGATTTTAAATATAAAAATACTATACATACGTCGAAATACTAAAATGAGCATTCGACATATAACTACCATAAATTCAATTTTCAAAGGAAGTGTCTTTTCACTATTTGTAATGTTTCAGAAACATTGCAACCATTGGGACACTATAAATAGGGGTCATTTTCGAATTTTTAACCACTTCTTCTTCACCTTTTTCACCCCTTTACCTACCACCATTAATATACATAAAATTCTTGATTTCTACACTTATACTATGCCAATTTCAACAAAATTTATATAATTCTTCTTCTCTTCTCAATCTCTATCAACTACTATCTGTTTGAAGTGCTATTGAAGAGTTTTAGGGTTGTTGTAATTGTTTGGGAAAGGGTGTGTTCCTTGTAGACTTGAAATCAAGGAAAGGGAACGGTGTTAACCTTGTAGCCGTGAAATCGAGGGTGGTGGAATCGGTGTTAACCTTGTAGCTATGAAATCAAGTGTTGTACTTGGGTATTGATAATAATAAAATTTTGCGCAATCCAGCGTTGCGTGGGACTGGACGTGGGAGTAATTCTGGTGTGTTCTTTCCTTTTCTACACTTTATATTTAATTATTTTTGTGTCTGTGATTGTTTCTGTGTTTGTGATCATTTCTGGTATGATAATCATTGTGTGATTCGTATAGTAATTCAAGTTAGTTTAAGATTTCTATAAGTTCCTCATAAACATTGGTCACCACCCCTTCCCCCCTCTAGTGTTAATTCTGCCTTAAGATTTGTATTCCGCACCCTTAACAATTGGTATTAGAGCATAGGTTTTCAAAATTTCATAATATAAATTTTGGAAATATTAAATGGAAACCAACACTAGTAATAATAGTTCTTTTGTAGAGGGTAAGTCCACTATTAGATCACCACTATTTAATGGCAGTAGTTATTATTACTGGACTTGTAGAATGAAAATATATTTACAATCAGTAAGATTAGATACATGGAATATCACACAGACTGAATATGTTGAACCCACTACTAATTTAGCACAATAGACAAATGATCAAAAGGTTGTTGCACAAAGTAATTGTAAGGCCATGAATATGTTATTCTGTTCACTAGATAGAAATGAATTTAATGGAGTGTCAGCTTGTAAATCTGCTTATGAAATATTGGGAATATTACAAGTTGCTCATGAAGGAACCAATATAGTTAAACAGACAAAGATATCAATGTTAATCAATCAATTTGAGTTGTTTAAAATGAATGAGAATGAATCTGTCTTTGATATGTATTGTAGATTTCAGGAAATCATGCATTCATTAACGACTCTAGGAAAAACTTATTTAGAAGAAGACCAAGCCAGGAAAATATTTAGTTCATTGACTCTAGAATGGGATCAGAAAACCGTAGCGACCGAATATGGCAATAATGTCAGTGAAATAAAGACAGAGGAGTTAATTGGGAATTTAATGCCATTCGAAGTTAAATTATAGAAGGGAAAGGAAAATAAGCCTACAAAAAAGAAATCTATAGCATTCAAAGCGACAACAAATGGTTTTGATTCAAGCAGTAAAGATGATGAAGAAATTGCTTTAATGAAAAGGAATTTCAGAGAATTTCAGAGATATAAAAGGACAAATAATTTCCAGAAAAATAATCAAGAAAGTTTGGGAAGAAATGATGATAGATGTTATAACTGCAACAAACAAGGTCATATAAAGAGAATGTGTCCATATACAGATAAATAAAATCAACAAACAGACAATAATAATTTTTCAAAGAAGAGAAAGAGAGTATATACACCAGGTTTAGACAATTCAGATTCATCATCAAGTGATGAAGAGCCAAAAACCAGAAATTCAAATGTGTTACACAGCGATTCAGAATTCAGAAAATGTCGAAGAAATGGATCTAAAAACCAGGTACACCCAAATTAATTTTTTATTTTGGTTGATTTGGATAAATGGATGTTGTGTTTGTTTGCCTTGTTTGAATTTGAAATTTAGTATTTTAAAATTCAAACTTGAACTCTAAAATTCAAATTTGAATTTTGAATTTTGAAATTCATAATAATAAATTAAAGATAATATAATAAATAATAATTAAATTTTTAATGATTGTTAGGATTAATATTATTTCAGGAAATAATTAACCTGAAATATAAAACTTTAATATAATAAAACAAAGTCAAAAATCAACACGTCTTTTGGAAACCAACATATATGTCGACATGCCCAAACAGATATGTCGACATATGTACCAGTAAATGAAATTCAAATCTTGAATTTCAAAAGTTTGAACTTTCAGACTTCCCTCCATCTTCTCACTAACTCCTAAGGTCTAAAAAGGTGTCTTTAATTTAAGAAAAGTTGTGCCTATTCAATCTCTATTTATTTATTCAATTCAATTCTCTCTACCTCTCATTCAAAATTCAAACGACTTTCTTCATATCTATTATCTTTAAAACATATCTCCAATGGCTACCTCTAGCACACCAAAAACCATGAGATTGACCAAAACTCTCAAGGGGTATATCTACAATGATAAAGAAGCTATTCAAGCCTACGTTGACTATATGGAAAATGGAAAAGTCAACACGGGAGCCTTCACTATATTTGAAGATTTTCCCTCTTATGATCTTTGTTCTCTTTTCAATCAAAATGAAGTTCTAAGTTTGATTGATGCTCGGGATAACAATGTAGCATGTTATCTGAACCTCATCAAAATGTTTTACGCAAAATTGGATTGTGACTTTTACGAAGGAGATGAGAATCAAGTATGGAGTAGCATAAAAGGTACTCAAATCGTTTTGGATTGTGAAATTTTGGGTAATATCTTAAATTGTAAGTGTACGGGCTTGGATTTTTTTGGAATTTGAAATTGATGAAATGGACTTTGAAACTTATCTTCACATTTTTGAAACTGACAAAAACATGGATCTTAAAAATCGTTTTTTGGCCCAAAACCCTCAACCTCCTTATTCAATATACCTTCACTCCTCGTTACGAAAATTTCAATAATCCTACCCTCAAAGTCCAAAAAGCCCTCTTTGTTATTTTTGGAGTTTATAATATTAATTGGGTCAATGTGAATTTAAAAGAATTTAAGCCCAAAGAGATGTTCACCAAGGAAAACACTCTTTATCATGGAGTTTATCTTTCTCAGATTTTTAAATATTTTGGAGTGGATCTCAAAGGAGAAGAATTTGTGTCAAGAAAGGTGTTCGATTTGGAAAATATAAATCTTATGCAAATTCCAATCGTTTTCAAGCCTTATGAAACATTTGAGTATAAACAAGTTATAATGCAACAAGAGGAAAATCTAGTGGAAAATGACAAAGAAGAAGTATCCTCTTTAGAAAGTATTGAATGTCCCAAAAATACTAGAACCATAACCAAAGAAACACTTGTTCAAAACCAAGTTAAATTAGCCAAAAACCAAAAGAAGATCATGAAGACTCTTACCAAAATGTTTAAGTTCTTTGGCAAAGTAAGAAGAAAACTTGGAATATCATCTTCCTCCTCATCATCCGCTGAAATCTTAGCTTGTTTAGTTTATGTTATCTTTCGTATTTGCTTTCGAATCTCGTATTTAGTACCTTGTATTAGTTGAATGTATTTTCTTTCAAGTAATAATGAATGATGTTTATTTCTGTCAAATCAATCTTTGATTTACTGTAAAAAAAACACATTAGAACTAAATTAATATAATATAATATAATATAATAATATATAACTTAAAATTGTGTAAAAAAATCAAGTACCTATCAATATGGGTATGTCGACATGTAAATATGGATATGTCAACATATAACTGCCAGTTTTTCAAATTGTTCAAAATTTGAAATTTAAATAACCAAATAGTGTCTATTCATTTCCAACGAAATCCAAACCCTATAAATACTTCTCTCTTCTAGAAAAACTTATTCTAAACTTTCTCCTTACCTTGAAGAGACACTTAGTTCATTTAAGAATATCCTATCTATAATACTTTGTAATCAGCGTCATCTAGAATTAAATCAAATGAAGATGGTTGAATATCAAGAGACAATTTGATGTCATTCGTTGGTCAATTTCTTCTCATTTCAGAAATGAAAACAACAACTTTGCTAAAACATCACCCACAAAACAAGATGAAGATTGTGAAAACACCAAGAAGGATCCAATCCTTGGAGGAGACAAATAGGTGGAAGTTCTAAGATATATTTGAATTTATTTGAACTGGTTGGTATAATTTATTGTTTGTTTTGATTTGAGTTTGCCTGAATTTTCTTGAAAATATTACTTGATTTGGCTGAATTTGAATTTAAAACTTGTATATAGTTGGATTGAAATACTTTAAATATTAACTGAAATACTTGAATTGTTTATACTCTTTCTTGTTAGAATTAGAATAAGTAATTAAAATTAGTATTATAATATAGATTTAAGGGGAGTTAATTTGATTGAGTCATTTAAATATATTTATACAAATTTAGAAAGAGTATAAGTTAGTTTGGTACAATACAATATAATATAATATAGTATAGGACAATATAGGTGTAATATAATTTAGCATAATTTGAGTCATTTTTTGTTGATGATAAAGGGGGAGAAATTATAAAATAAGGATTAGTTAAGCTTAGTTTAAGAGGGGTATGTAGGATTCATAATGAAAGGGGGAGTATTCAAAGCATCAGATCAACAATTATTTACAGGTAAGAATATTTTATAAATCAAGGTTGTCATCATCAATACGGGGGAGATTGTTGAAGAATGGAGTTTTGATGACAACAACCTTATTTCAATTATCATTATTAATCGATTATAAAATATATACTAACATCTTTATCTATAATATATATACATATATATATATATATATATATATATATATATGCAGGAATTGTATACAAGATTTAAATATCGAAGACTGTACAATTTTAGAGTTCCAGGAGATTCAAGATTCATGAGTATCAAAATATCAAGATTTCAAGAGCTCAAGAAAATATGGTAATTGAGTCTACTTTATATGCAAGACTCTACATAGCACTCCATTTTCAAACTCTGTTTTTTCCATTTTCAAATTCATTTTTCAAAATTCAAATTCTAATTTCAAGTTATTTCAAACTACTTTTCTAAATGATTTCAAATTATTATTTCAAATGTACATTTATATTTTAAAGTTTTATAAAAATATGTTTATATATCACTATGTTTTTATACTTTAGAAAATCCATTTTGAAACACTAGTTTTGATTCAAGAATTTCCATAAAATTTATATTGGTTTTAACACTTGAAATTTGATTTTAAAAATAAAAATACTATACATATGTCAACATACCAAAATGAGCATGTCGACATATAACTGTCATAAATTCAATTTTCAAAGGAAGCGTCTTTTCACTGTTTGTAATGTTTCAGAAATGTTGCAACCTTTGGGACACCATAAATCGGGGTTGTTTTCGAATTTTTAACCACTTCTTCCTCTCCTTCTGCACCCCTTTACTTACCACCATTAACATACATAAAATTCTTGATTTCAACACTAATACTATAATAACCCAGAAATGCGAGCCAGTTTAAAATTTTTATTTTGGCAATTTTAGTGAATTTTGAACATTTAAAATAGATTATTTTAAATAATATCGACGAGAAATTTATTTTTTTAAAAGAATTAGAACATCTATATTATACACGCGTCGTCGTTAGAATATAAATAATTATATATAATTATAAAAGGAATTGAAAATGGCGCGGTAGTTCGATAATTCGATTTCAAACTTCAATTGAATGTATCGGGTGCAAAACAATCCGGATTTTAGTGAAACCAAAAATAATTGAATCTAATTGATAAAATCTTTCCAATGAATCCAAAAAATCAAAATTTCATAGCGGAGATCAAAAGATGTGTCCAGTTGAAAATTCTGAATAGTCGCTATGGAATTCAGGCCCTTAAAAATGGAAATTTTACAAACGACCTCGGATTTCGACGAAACCACTTTTGTTGGATCCGTGATGTCAAATTATTACTACGTTTCAAATTTCATAATTTTTCGAATCAATATGTGAGCGTGGCAAAGGAAAACGCGTTTGACCAGTTTTAGTTGATTTTAATCGACTGGAAAATGGCCATTTTTCCAACGGTCTCAGAATTTGACGAAATTAGTTTTATTAGGACCGTATCGTCAATACGAAGCTAGAAAATATTTTTATGGAATTTTTAGAGTTGGTATGTGGCCCCGGTAAATTGAAATGTGCATTAAAATTGAATATATAAAGATTTATATTTTATATCCAACGCAAACTGATTCAAACGATGGAATCAGCTTACGATACATATCCTATTGTGTTCGGAATGGGGGTAATTAACTATGGAGGACAGGCGATGGGCCTCGTTTTGAGGTCGGAAATAAAAGTTGCTTTTTGGAATTAAATAAAATAAAATAAAAATAAAACCCTCTTTCTCCCCTATCTCTTCTCAGACCCCCCCTTCATTTTAGAAATTAAAACAAAAAAATAAACAAAGGAAAAAAAATCCGTTCAAACCCACGACCCCCCTTCCTCTTCGACTTCCGCCTCCGCCTGGCACCAGGGCCACTGCTCCACCGTCCGCCGCCCCCCCTGAAGGATCGCCGCCCCTTCCCCTAGCAACTCCGGCCATCCCCTACTCCTCCTTTCCCGATTGAAGACCCAAACCCCCCAGAGCAAACCTGACAGACCCCCCTCCCAACCCGCAACCCGTTAGCACCCAGACCCACGCCCAAATCGAGATGGCCCCTCCCCTCCGTTCGCCCCTCTTACCTTCCTCCGCTAGACTGTCACTCCACCTCACTCCGACGCACAGAACCCCAGACCACCGCGTGAGCCTTAACCCCCTCTGCAAATGCAACAGTAAGCTTTTATCCCCTTTCTTTTTTAGATTTTAATGTATGTAATTTTCAGATTTTAATATGTATAATTTTCTGACTTTACTGTATGAAAAGTTGAATTTTTGATTATGGAAAAATAAGATCTTCATTGAAAGAAATATAAAATTTCTTTGATTGCAAATTATAAAATTTCTTGATTTAAAAATATGATTTTTATATAAGGCGTGTAATAAAAATATGATTTTTATATTATAAAGAGATTAAAAATATAATTTGTATATGATGTGAAGGATAACAATATAATTTTTATAATATAGAAAGGTTAAAGATATAATTTTTATACTAGTGGCATATTAAAAATATGATTTTTATATGGTAGCGAATATAAAAATTTGGTTTTTATGAGGTAGAGACAATAAAAACATGATTTTTATATAGTAGAAATTATAAAAATATAATTCTTATAAAGTAGAAGTATTAGAAATATGATCTTTATATAATAGAGAATATAAAAATATTATCTTTATATATAGTAGCGATGTAAAAATAGGATTTTTATCTATATATAGTAGCGATGTAAAAATAGAATTTTTATCTATATATAGTAGCGATGTAAAAATAGAATTTTTATCTATATAGTAGTAGAGTAAAAATGTGATTTTTATATATTGAACAACGAAATAAAAATTCGATTTTTATATATTGAACAACGAAGTAAAAATTCGATTTTTATATATTGAACAGCGAAGTAAAAATTCGATTTTTATATATTGAACAACGAAATAAAAATTCGATTTTTATATATAGAATAGCGAAGTAAAAATGTGATTTTTATATATGTAGTGACTACGGGCAGCGAAAGTGACAAAAGGCGAGAACGACGAAGACTCCTACTTAAGAAGAGTCGTGGTGTTTGGATAGCTTTGGTGAGAACTTCTCACTCTAAATTTCTTTTTCTAGTTATATATATATACTAGGATGCAGACGGTGTTTAGTAGCACACGACACCACTGTCCACAGATCATGGACTTGTTTGTTTGGTTGCATAGATTAGTTAGATTATTTGATTTGAAGTTGGTTGTTTGGTGAATTGAAATTGATTTGATTGATATGTGTATGGCGTGGGCCATCACTAGACCGGGGATAAGGCTAGGCCTTGTCCCGTTTCTAGTATCATGCCGTTATGCCGCCGAAATTTTCTAAAATAATTTAGAAAAATAAAGATATCATTTATTTAATAAATGAACCGAATAGAATATTCATAGGTTGAATAAAATAATTTGGTCGTTAAAAATATAATTTTCAACGTGAACGGGAATAAATAAATATTCATTTACAAACCGGACGATTTGTTTATGCACACTGATTTGACTGACATTGATTGGGACGATAAATTTTACACATCGCCCAACTGCACAAATAAAGTTGTGTTTGATTATTTGAAACCCCACACGGGTATTGGGATAATATATGACATACACTAATCCCAATAATTAGTTGTATGTTAATCGATTGATTGACAGGCTGTTATAAGCGTTAGATATCTATATTTGATGCTTATACAATGTAGTGCACTTTGGATGATGGTTGATTATTTATCGTTGCTATTATATACATGTGTTGTATGGAATCCACATAATTAGCTTTATATGGTAATTGATTGGGCCTCATTCCAATTTAGAAAATAAAGAATATTGTGCAATAAAGGTTCATGTGTTGACAGTACTCATCCGTTGAGATTAGTCATGTGTTGAACGAAATATTTTAACAATAAAATTTACATCTTTATCATATATAAAATTAGAAACTAATTGGAAAACAGATGAGATGAGTGGTCTCCTGGATATTGATCTGATGTTGGTTTCGGCCTTCGGGGTTAACACTTAGGGAATCGTTCTCTTTCTAATTTACGGTTGGAGTCTGATTTGAAATCAAATGATAGATATCATATTTTTTTTTAAATATATTGAAAAACAAAAATAGTCACACGTGGAAATACTCATCCGTTGAGATTAGTCATGTGTTGACAAAAATATAGATTCACATAATGAATAGAATAAACATTCATTTGTTGAATAAAATAATAGAATTTTTGAAATATATAAGGCCGTGTTGATTAGAGATGCGCCATTTTGACGCGATCGATATTTATATCGATTATATTCGTTTTTATAATTTGAATTGAATAGAAAACGAATCGAATTTGAATTGAATAGAAAACGAATCGAATTTAATTGAATAGAAAACGAATCGAATTTGAATTGAATAGAAAACGAATTTGAATTGAATTGAATAGAAAACGAATTTGAATTGAATTGAATAGAAAACGAATTAGAATTGAATTGAAATGAATTTTAAAACAAATGTATAAGTAAAAATTCAATTTTGATTTGAATTTGAAATGGAAGTTGAAATTGTTTTTGAAACAAATTTAAAACTATTTATAAAATTCGGTTTAAATAGAAATCGACGAAATATATATTATAGATATTATATATATAATATAATGGCTTGAATAGAACGCACCGCGCCGTGGCAGTTCGTGAATTTCGACCATTTATTTCGAACGAACATTACGGGAGATCCGACCGTCGGATTCTCCTAAAACCGGAACCGTTGGGTTCGCATCGAAAAGAGATTTCTAACGAATATTTAGAAATTTGAAATCTAACAGTTGGATTTGGAGATACGTCCAAAGCAAATTTGCAAAAGGTCGCTATAAGTGCAGTTCGATGGCCGTTGATGGAAATCAACTGTACGGGCCTTGATAAAATTATTAAAAATAGTAATAATATGTGTAAAATCATAAGAAATGATTTGGGAAAAATTGGGATGAAGAACTCCATATTTGAGAAGGTAAAAATAGATTTTTATCGAAATGAACTAGTTTTGAACCAATATTAAAACCCATTTATTTTGAAATAAATAAATTGAATTTGAAATGGGTTTTAAATAGAATTGATTTGTGGGTTTATCGTGAAGGGTGTTTTAAATAACACTTGTTCTTTAACCCGATAATAATTAGAATGTGATTTGGGTTTATCGTGAACTGTGTTTCAAATGACATTAGTTCTTTAACCCAGTAAAAGGAGTTTTAATGAATCTGCAATTAAATTGAAATGTGAATTGATAATTTGAATTATCAAATTGGGAAAATGAGCAAGGATGGAGTATCACCAGTTTTGCTCCAAAGCGATAGTTAAATCTTTAATTAGATTTGAACGTGAAATGGTAATTAATTTTACCGATAACACTGTGGTGTTAGATGTGGAGTATTACCAGTTTTGCTTCATGGGATGAATAGGTTGGGATTGGGAAATAAAATAAATAATTACTTCGGTGTGGTTCGCTAATCTCGACTAGTTTGAAAAACCATAATTTGGTTTGAAATGACATCCAAAGGAAGATTAAAGGATAAATTTTAAAGAATTTATCTTGGATAAAATTAATGGGAACCTTTCCCTAAGAATATGAAATTTAGAAACTAGTTGTAGGTTAGTTAAGAAGAATGGTTTCCTGGGTATTCATCTGATGTTGGTTTCGGCCTACGGGGTTAATATTTGGGAAATTGTTCTCTTGCTAATTTACGGTTAGTGACTAATGAATTGGAATGAGGCGTATGTTGAGTTTGTATAACATTTGTTTTTAATATACGCGGGTTGTTCGGAAATGCCGGGTTTATACCCATTGTGAATAACCGATTCGACGATAAGTCGAAGATGAAGACGGTGGTTGAAGACCGGAAGTCTTCACATCGTTTGGGTGATTACTGATGATCTTGATTGGGCTGTACACCCAAGATGAGGGAATCAGTTGGTGGTCGTCCAGACGTACTTGGAGATCGATGGATATGCGAGGAAAGTGCCTCCGGTTTCGTTCAGACCCAGAACGAACTTATAAATGGATTGTGTGTCTGACATTGGACTTTATTCTATGTTGATTGATCTCTATTAAATATACATCTGTTTGGCGGTGGAGAATTTATTCTCTTGCTTAACGCCCTCCTCTGAGACGTACGAGCTCAGAGGTTGTATATCGATGGACATCAGTCGCATGGCATGAATTGCCTGTGTGGCATGCTGAGTTGCATGGATCAAGGCTTCTGTTGAAAAGCAAAGTCTTGTGGTTGATGATCAAAGCACGGCCTATGTGGCAGCTTTGTGTATAAAGTGAATTCGCGAGCCTCACACCTTGGTATGAGTTAAAAATGGGATAAGGACTGCAGGGAGAGCATGACGTTTCTTTCTAGTTTTGGTGGTGTCAGTGACTTACCAGCCCTGACATTTATATACTTTTCACCTATGTGGTTGTTGGATGAGGCGCCTCGATTTTAGGTCTGTAAGGACCGGGAAACGTGTGTTCAGGAATACTAATCCCCAAATGTAAGAGAGGACCGGCCCTGAAGCATCCAGGGGTTACCCAGAGTGTGTAGTCCCGAGGCATTTGCTAGAGTGTCTCGAAGCGGAGAGGAGCTTGCCCCTTGCCTCGACTCATGACGGAAATCCAATTTCCAATACGTGATATTGCAGTTTTAATTGTAGAACTAGTACGGCGACATGATATATGGTACCCATGCCGTCTATGATTGATATTTATGATTGAAATTGTTTTGACACTATACACTTATAATAGTATCAAATGATTTGTTTTTAAACGTACCAAGCATGTTTGGCTATTATAAGGGAAAACCCTATCCTCCGGCTTGCGTTGCATTGTGTGATGGGACCTGGGTCTTATAATAGCTTCATTTTTCGAAAAAGCATTGCGCTGTTTATTCTATGCACTGGTATTCTTGGGAGGAAACCCGTTCCGTGTTATACGGCGTGGTCCCTTGAATTACTCACTTTTAAAGTAAAGTTTTAAATAACTGTTTTAGTTCTCACACCAGTCACATGACTGACCTGGAGTTTATTGTTTTAACCTAAACTCTGGGTGCCCCTATTTTCGACACGGGCAGCTAGTAGTTTTGGTTTTGCAGATTTATATTCACAGGATCCTGGTTTACAGCTGGAATGATATCCGGAAAGCTCTGTATCCGTATATCACCTTCAGTTGTGCTTTGTATTATTTTTCCGCTGCTATGTAATTTATTGTAATCTATGATATTTATCGAATGTAATTTATTGAATTATACTCTGTATATTCTTGTATCTGATGGAATTGTTGTAATAGCAATGAAATGTTCTTCCGTCTGTGTTCTTTTGTGTGTTGTTCTCAAATTATACGCTCTTTCCTTAACGGAGAAGTAACGGGTCACTACAAATACTCTGCCGATTACAATTTTTTTTTAATTATTCTTCTTCTCTTGTCAATCACTATCAACTACTCTCTGTTTGAAGTGCTATTGAAGAGTTCTAGGGCTACTGTAATTGTTTGGGAATTTTTTGGAAAAGGGCATGTTCCTTGTAGCTATGAAATCAAGGAAAAATAGCGGTGTTAACCTTGTAGCCGCGAAATCAAGGATAGTGGAGGCGGTATTATCCTTGTAGCCGTGAAATCAAGGGTGTTGTACTTGGTAATTGATAATAATAAAATTCTACGCAATCCAGTGTTGCATAGGACTGGACGTAGATGTAATCTGAACTAATACAAAATTCGGTGTATTCTTCCCTTTTCTAAACTTTATATTTACTTATTTATATATTTGTGATTGTTTCTGTGTTTATGATCATTTCCGATGTGATAATCATTGTGTGATTCATTTAATAATTCAAGTTAGTTTAAAATTTCCATAAATTCCTCATAAACACTATTTACCCCTCTCCCCCCTCCTCCCCTCCGCGTGTTAATTCTACCTTAAGATCCGTATTCCGCATCCTTAATAGTTCCATATGCCCAAATTAGACAATGGCTGTACTTTACCTAATTACATAGTATTATAGGATACATAGTTTAGTATCCTTTAACAGTTAGACATATTATTACTGTTGTAACATATTGGAATGGATGAAATATGATTCCACATATCCAAATGCCTCTTGTCTAATTTATTTTGTATGTGCACATTTATGTACTTGATGCCATCGGCTAGTTTCCTCCTCATACTAGACCTTTGTATGACCTGCATTTGGACTCTGTTTTACTTATTCGATAGTTTTTAATAATCTCGTGAGTAAGCCAAGGTGTTGGTTTAAAAGACTACTATCTAGAATGTTTTGGAGTAGTTGATGGAGATTTCATAAGTTGTTAGTTATTATCCATATCACAGTTTTATTTTATACAATAAAGAACAATATGTATGTATATATGAGATGAATTGCCATATCTCTAATACTATGATTTATCTTATACGTTATATTAGTCATTTTATACTACACTATTTGTTATATAAGATTTTCCTTTCATTATGAGTTTGAGAAGTTACACGATATATAGTTTTATTTTTATCAGTAAGGAACATCGTGTTCTACTGCTTTTGAATTTGAAGCATCGACTCAGAGTATTAAAAGCAAAGAATCTTTATAAAAACATGATCCTAATGCCCTTTGTATGTCTCAATCTTGCGAATGGTTAAACAAGATCAAATTTACAATAAAAACTTGAAAACCATCTTTGATTTTAACTTTAGGTATTTCTCTTTCTCAAATTTGATTATTTTAAAATAGTTTTTATCAAATTTAAAATCAGGTAATCTAATTGGAAAGCTTATGAATTTCCTTATCTATTACAATCAATATATATTTTTAAGGTTTAACTACTAATTTAGAGTCCAGAAGATATTTGTTTCAAAAAAATTATAAGGAGAATAAAGGAAAATTGGAGTGTTATCTAATATCATTTTATGATGTAGTTTTATGAACTGGTTTTATTCAAATTTTGTGTTGGTAGGCGTTATGATAGAATTAAGTCACATTCCTTCCTAAATAGAAGTGAATTTACCATAATAATATATGTGTCACACTAGGATCATATTGACAAAGTCGATCGTGTTAGAAATAAAGAAATCCGAGCTAAAAAAGTTACAGGGAAGAGAAAGCAAATTCTGTTTATTTTTTCTTTGCTTGCTTACTTCTTATTGCATTACAAGAAATACATATATATAATTCCAAACAACACTTCAACTTATAACATTAATTAACAGCAAGTGACTTTTTGTTTTCAAAGGACATATCCATTTGATTATCAACAAGAAAGTGTCCCTCTATTTTTCTGTGCTTTGGATAACGTTCAACACCACCCCTTAATCCAAAGTTTAGAATATTCATCATGTCACGACACCAGCTGAACTTCTCTTGAGTGAGTGACTTTGTCAGCATATCTGCAACTTACTGGTTTGTGTTCACATATCTTAAATCAATCACATTTTGCTCAATCAGGTCTCGAATGAAATGGTGTTGGGTGTCAATGTGCTTTGTCCTGTTATGATGCACCAGGTTGTTTGCAATTGCAATTGTTGATTGATTATCACAATAGAGAATTGTTGCATTCTTATGCTCATAATTTAGCTCCTCTAACAAGGGCCTTAACCATACTCCTTGACATGTAGCATTTGTTACTGCATTGTACTCAGCTTCTACAGTTGATAGTGCAACCATTGATTGTTTCTTCGAGCTCCAGCTAATTATGCTGCTGCCATCGAAAAACAATGACCCGATGTGCTCTTTCGATCATTCATGCTTCCTGCCCAGTCGCTGTCACTGTAACCTTTTAAAACAAGGTTCATCAGCTGCATCATACCATAAACCATAATGTGTTGTTTCTGCAATGTACCGAAGAATTCCTTTTGCTGCTCCCATATGATGTTTAGTCGGATTTTGCGTATATCTTGTAATAATTCCAACAGCGTATGTGATGTCCGGTCTTGTATGCGTTAAATACATCAGACCTCCTACCAGACTTCGGAATAAAGTTGCATCTGCTGCTCCGGATCCATCAATTGCTGTCAACTTTTCATTTGTGTTCATCGAAGTTTGTGCGTGGTTGTATTTCTTTAGCCCAAACTTTTCTATCAAATCTTTTGCATATTTACGTTAGGATACAAAAAAATTCCTCTCTCTTGGTCAACCTCTAGGCCTAGGAAATAATGCATCTCTCCTAAGACTATCATCTCAAACACATTCATCATTTGCTCCTTGAACTCCTTCACCATTGCATCATCCGTGCCGAAATAAATCATATCATCAACATAGAGACATATTGCCATAAAGCCTCCTTTTCCTTTGTTTTTAACATATAGATTAGGCTCATTTTTGCTTCTCTCATAACCCAATGTATGAAAATGTGCATCAATCTTCCTGTACCATGCACGGGGGGCCTGTTTCAAACCATATAATGCCTTGAACAAGCGATAAACCCAATGTTCCTTTCCTTTCCTTTCTAACCCTTTCAGTTGTTCAACATAAATTTCTTCCTCCAGTTCACCATTGAGGAATGCTGATTCCACATCTAATTGATAAATAGGTTGTCTCAGTTAGGCTGCAATTGCCATTAGCAGTCGAACTGTATCAAATCTAGCTACCGGAGAAAACGTCTCGTCATAATCTATGCCTTGTTTGTGCGCATATCCTTTAGCTACTAACTTTGCTTTGTGTTTCAATACACTGGCAACTCCTCCGAATTTAGTCTTGTACACCCACTCAACTCCAATTGCGCTGCGATCTTTCGGTAATTCTACTAACTTCCAACTTTAATTACGTTCTATTATAGCCATCTCTTCATTCATTGCTTGCACCCATTCATTCTTTTCTGCTGCTTCTTCAAAAGACGTTGGGTCTGCAACATACATAACTTGAGTTGTTTCACGTAGTTCTTGTAAGGACCGTACCCTCCTTAGTGGTGAATTAGAATCGACCATTTGATTTGGTGTGACATTTGTGCTTGTGCTAGCTTGTGGTTGTTGACTGTTATCTTCTTCTTTATCCTCTTTTACAATTATTACTGATGCGTTGTCTTCCTCGATGGACCAATTCCAGCTACCATTCTCATCAAACATGATGTTTCTACTGACATTAACTTTCTTTGCCACTAGATTGTACAACCTGCAGCCTTTAGATTGTATGCAATATCCAGTGAACACACACTTTTTTGATCTGGAGTCCAACTTCTTCCGGTTTTGTATGAGGGCGTATGCAATGCACCCAAATACATGTAATTGTCCAACACTAGGCTTCCTTTTGAACCATGCATCAAATGGTGTCTTGTTCATTACTGCCTTTATTGGTGAAATATTAAGAATATATACTGTTGTCGCCACTGCCATTGCCCAAAACTGATTCGGCATGACCTTAAATTTCAGCATGCTTCTTGCTAGCTCGACCACAGTACGATTTTTGCATTCAGCCACATCGTTTTGCTCAGGTGTGTATGTGGTAGTTAATTGCTACAGTACTCCTTCCTTCTTAAAAAATAACTTGAATTCTTTTGATTGAAACTCATTACCAGGATCTGATCTCAGATTTTTCAGTTTAGCTCTTGTTTGTGTTTCTGCAATGGCTTTGAACCTTTTAAACAGTTCAAATGTTTCACTTTTGTAGCTGAGAAAATACACCCAGGTCATCCTGCTAAAATCGTCAATAAACAGATGATACACTTCGTCCCTCCCATCGAATCAACTTCCATTGGTCCGCACAAATCGGTATGCACCAAGTCGAGTGCTTTGGTTGCACGCATCGGCCAACCTTTTGGAAATGGAAGCTTTGATTGCTTTCCATACACACATCCTTCACATATCCTGATATCATCAATGTCCGGTAATCCAACCACCATTTTCTTTTGATTAAGCAATCTCAAACCGTTCATGTTCAAATGGCCATACCTTAAATGCCATAAGTTGCTAGAACTAATTTCATTGACCGCAAGTGCTTTGCTTCTCACCTTCGCTATCTCTAAAGGGAACAAGTTGTTTTCACTATCTACTGACAATAACTTTCTTTGTCACTGGATTGTACAACCTGTAGCCTTTAGATTGTATGCCATATCCAATGAACACAAACTTTTCTGATTTGGAGTCCAACTTCTTCCGGTTTTGTATGAGGGCATATGCAATGCACCTAAATACACGTAAATGTCCAACACTAGGCTTCCTTTCAAACCATGCCTCAAATGGTGTCTTGTTCATTACTTCCATTGTTAGTGACATATTAAGAATGTATATTACTGTCGCCACTGCCTCTTCCCAAAACTGATTCGGCATGCCCTTAAATTTCAGCATGCTTCTTGCGAGCTCGACTGTAGTACGATTTTTGCGTTCAGCCACACCATTTTGCTCAGGTGTGTATGGGGTAGTTAATTGCTGCAGTAGTCCTTCCTTCTCACAAAATAACTTGAATTCTTTTGATTGAAACTCACCACCACGATCTGATCTCAGAGTTTTCAGTTTAGCTCCTGTTTGCGTTTCTACCATCGCTTTGAACCTTTTAAACAATCCAAATGCTTCACTTTTGTAGCTAAGAAAATATACCCCGGTCATCCTGCAAAAATCGTCAACAAACAACATGAAATACTTGCTCCCTCCCATCGACTCAACCTCCATTGGTCAGCACAAATCAGTATGCACCAACTCGAGTGCTTTGGTTGCATGCATCAACCGATCTTTTGGAAATGGCAGTTTTGATTGCTTTCCATATGCACATCTTTCACATATCATCAGTATCCGGTAACCCAACAACCATTTTCTTTTGATTAAGCAATCTCAAACCATTCATGTTCAAATGGTCGTACCTTAAATGTCATAAGTTGCTGGAACTAATTTCATTGACCACAAGTGCTTTGCTTTTCACCTTTGCTATCTCTAAAGGGAACAAGTTGTTTTATGTCTTCTTGATTGTTGTCATTATTTGATTTGAGGCTGCATCACAAATCTGCAATTTTCACCTTCAAATATGATGGTGTACCCATTGTCCATCATTTGACCATTGCTAAGTAGGTTTTGGGATAGCTGAGGGATGTAGTATACATCATGTACCATCCGTGTGTTACTGCTGGATTGCACAGTGACTCTTCCCTTTCCTTCAACATGAATCTCTTTATCATAACCAAGTTTCACTACCTTCTTGCATGAATCATCCAATTCATCAAACAAGCGCTTAAAACCTGTCATGTGATTTGAACACCCGCTGTCCAGAAACCATATTTGACTCACATCTGATTCTTCATCAGTTTTGGCCATAAATAGTTGTGTTTGATTGTTTTTCTCTTCAACAAAACTTGCCTGTCCTTCTTCTCTTTTCTTCTTGTAACATTCGTCCTCTACATGACTAAATTTATGACAGTAATTAGACTCCTTATCTCGACTTTCATATCATTGTTTCTTGTAACAATCAGCACGCATATGTCCTTTCTTATGACAATAGTAACATTCAACATCTTTCTTTGGTTGATAATAATGTTGTTGGCTGTCAGTTGGCTTGTCTCTACCTCCGCCGCCATGACCACCTCGGCCTCTTCCATTTACTTAGCCTCTCCCTTTGCTTTGTTGTTGTTTACTTGAGAATTCGCCCTTGGTATAAAAAACTTATTGTCATCATTTACTTCTGATCGACTGAGATAGACTTCATGGACCTGCAGTCATCCCATCAACTCATCAAACATATAGATGGATAGGTCTTTGGACCCTTCAATCGCTGCCACAACATGATCAAAATTGGTCGTCAAACTACGCAACACCTTCATCACAACTATTTGCTCAGAAAGATCTTCTCCACAACTTCGGATTTGGTTGACAATTGCTGTAACATGCTTGAGAAACGATTGAATTGTTCCACCTAGGTTCATGTTTAGTGTCTCAAACATTTGTCTCAACCCCTGTAACTTGATGGCTACTACCTTGGAACTTCGTTGAATGCTGTTTTCAAAATAGTCCAGGCCTCCTTTGCTATTTTTGATGCTGCAATCTTTGCAAATACCGAATGATATACGGCTTGGTTAATATAGTAGAGCGCCTTTGCATCTCGCTTGGCTGTTTCGGTTGGTGTCGGATCAGGAGTTGGTGCTCCTGTTTCTACAAGTTGCCACAAGCCATGAGATTTCAGCATCTCTGCATCTTGATGCTCCAAAACTCATAATTTTCACCTTAAACATTGGTAGAGTCTGATTGACAATGGTGGAGTTGCTGCCTGCATCGGCCATAGCTCCGATACCAATTTGTTGGAAATAAAGAAATCTGAGCTAAAAAAGTTATAGGGAAGAGAAAGTAAATTCTGTTTATTTTTTCTTTGCTTGCTTGCTTCTTACTACATTACAGGAAAATACATATATATAATTCCAAACAACACTTCATCTTACAACATTAATTAACAGCAAGTGACTTTTAGTTTTCAAAGGACATATCCATTTTACTGTCAGCAAGAAAGTGTTCCTCTGTTTTTCTGTGCTTTTGGATTACGTTCAACAGATCGGTGTATCGCTCTCTGTTAATGAAGAAAATCCTATTTTCTTCTAATGGCGTTGTAATTCATTAGGTACTATCGCTTTCGTAAGACCTTACTTCCTTAAGAGGATCATGTCGCCTCTCCTTCATCAAAAAGATAATATCACCTCTCATCATCAATGGAACTACGTCGCCCATACTCCATTGGAATAATGTGCCATCCCACTTTCATCGGTAGGGAGTGTTGCATTGCATTTATCAGTAGGTTATATCACTTCTTTTTTATTCGAATGTCTCTATAAATGAAAGAACCTCTAGATAGATAGGTCAAATCCTTCCTCCAATTTTTTTTCTTATTTTATAAAATATGTATAAGCCAAGCTTTTGCTCTTTCTTTTTTCCCAATACCCGCAAAATATAAAGAATTGGATGAGCATGAATCACCTTCAATAATCTAAAAATGCATGCCTTTTGTTACTTAAAAGAACATGTTGCTTCTCATCCTCTAAGGACCATGTTGATTCTCTTCCTTCAAAGGTTGTACCACTTCCTTTGAATTGCAAGGCCAAGTTGCCTCCTTCGGATTGTAAGGTTATACTGCCTCCTTCTTCTAGAAGGCGTGTTACCCCTCTTCAATCAAGATGGTATGTTTCTCCTCTTTGATTAGACAACATGTCACCACCAAATGGTGTCATTTCTTATCTGTGCTCAAGCTATTTTCCTGACCTATATAGACATTATATCTATCCTTATGCATCCAAGACAACAAACTAAGTTATGAATAGGATGATAAAACATGTTGCTGCTCAACCATATCGACCCTTCAACATGTTGACCCAAATAATTAAGGGTGTCAACCTTAGGGCTGTCATAACGCTTTACCTTATCTATAAATAGAGGCGGTGTGGCATCAAGCAAAGTATTGATTCGTCTTTCTTTACTCATTTTTCTACTTTTCGAATTCGTAAATCCTAAATCAAATTGAGGACAAATTTGATAAAATATGATTTTAACCTTATATGGACATGTATTTGGACCAATGTACATGCATAGCCTGTTTTGAAGAACAAAGAATATTTGGACTTGTTGAAAAATAAACTTGGTTTTAACGAAACATTTATTGCATTAATGGAAATGGTTATTAGAAAGATAATGTTTGTATTTGTGGAAAGGGAAAAATCTAGACTAAATAAATATGTAATAAGAAGAAATATTTAGAAAGTATAGAATTCAAGGAGAATCTAGAAAAGAATAGTCTAGAAATTTTCCTTAATATAAATTCGGATGTACTCATTCATTTGTATCAAGCAGTATGAATGTTGTATCATGCAAAAATAAAGGGAAATAAAAGCAATAAAAAAATTCCTTCTTATAATTTTCTCTTCCTCCTCTTAAATTTCAACAAAGTGGTATCAGAGCTATAAGATCCTAAAAGATGGTGAATAACAGCGTTCCCATACCAATTCCAGTGCTTACCAAGATCAACTATAATAATTGGAGTTTAAGGATGATGGTTCTACTTAGAGGATACGATCTATGGGAGATAGTTGAAAAAGGCTATACCGAACAAGAAGACGAAGATAGTCTATCTTAAACCCAAAGGGATGAATTGGAAAACACAAGGATGAGAGACAAGACGACTCTCTGTCTAATTTATCAACCATTGGATAATGACACTTTTGAAAAGATTGCGGAAGCAAAGTCAGCAAAAGAAGCATGGGAAAGCTTCAGATATCTTACAAGGGAGCTGATCAAGTCAAAAAATTGCGTCTTCAAACATTAAGAGGAGAATTTGAATCTCTACATATGAAAGAAGGTGAACTTGTTTCTGATTAATTTTCAAGAGTTCTAGTTGTTACTAATAATTTGAAAAGAAATGGTGAGAAATTAGATGATGTCAAAATCATGGAGAAGATTCTTAGATCATTAGATCCAAAGTTTGAACATATTGTCGCCATCATTGAAGAAACCAAAAACTTGGAAACCATGGCTATAGAGGAGCTTTTATGCTCATTGCAAGCTTATGAAGAAAAGAAAAAGAAGAAGGAAGAGATGGTGGAGCATGTTATCAAGACACAGATTGATTCAAAAAAGAAAGAAAATAACCAAAGCCAAGAAAGATCGGATTGTGATCAAGAACGAGGAAGAGATCGTGGATATAGATATGGACAATGTTGGAGGCTCAACAATGAAAACAACAATAATCAAAGAGGAGAACGCTCAACTAAAGATTATGGTAGAGACAATTTAAAGTGTGACGAGTCAAGCATTCAATGATAAAATTATGAGAAATTTGGGCATTATGCTTCTAAATGTAGAGCTCTAAGAAACAATAAAGTTGAAGAGAAAATCGATTACGTTGAAGAAAGAAGTATAGAAGAGGGCATATCACTAGTGGTCCATAAAGAAAATGAAGAAGAAGAGGAAAAGAAGAACAAGAACGAAGAAAAAGTTATAAAAGAGCCAACAATAAATGAAGAGACAAAGTTAGTTAAACTTGATGAAATAAAGGACGATGAATTCGATGATTTGAAGGAAGAAGATCTTCCAAAGATCGAAGAAATGAAAAAATTGGTGATCAAGGAACAACAAAGTGAAATGGTGGACGATGGAAGGAATAGTAATTGTGAGAAGAAGGTTGATGATTTGCCAAATATAAGGTCATTAATGAGAAAGATGATGATACCGTGAAAGAAGAAAATAAAGTTAAGGTTAAAGCACTTTATGCAATTCCAAATAACAAGTTTGCCTATTTATCTCATATATTTAGAGACTTTAATTTTGAACCAATGGTTTTTGGAAAATTCAAGAGACTTTTGGGAAATTATGGAAGAATTGATGAATGCAAAGTGAAGACGCATGATTTTTCTTTGAAGAGCTCTACGATGGATAACAAATTCATTGCAATAAATGATTGACTACTCATATCACTCTTTCTCTTGCCAAAACACATGAGATACAAAGGAATCTTCTTGGAGTAATAAAACCAAGTTTATGGGGGGATGTTGAAAAATAGACTTGGTTTTAAGGAAACATTTATTGCATTAATGGAAATGGTTATTAGTAAGATAATGTTTGTATTTGTGGAAAGGGAAAATCTAGACTAAATAAATATGTAATAAGAAGAAATATTTAGAAATTATAGAATTCAAGGTGAATCTAGAAAAGAATAGCCTAGAGATTTTCCTTAATATAAATTGGGATGTACTCATTCATTTGTATCGAACAGTATGAATGTTGTATCATGCAAAAATAAAGGGAAATAAAAGAAATTAATAAAAACAATAAAAAATTCCTTCTTTCTTATAATTTCCTCTTCCTCCTTCTCAAATTATGTACCAAGAAGTGTGAAGCAAATTATGTAATCAAGTTATATAAAGCAATAAAAGTTTTTTCCTTCTTCTCAAAAAGAAATTATTCCTCTTTTTTACAATTCATCTTCCTCCTCTAAAGTTTTCAACAAAGTGGTATTAAAGCCGAAGGTTACGGACTGGGCCATGCGGGCAAGACAGTGCTCTCAAAAGATACTCGTAGGATGCAAGTCAAGGGGGAGACTTTTAGGATTGCCTAGCATGTTGTTAAGGAGGAATGATGGTTTGGATACAATAGTCCCACATCACGGAATATATTGAATGAATTGTGTACAAATATGAGCTGCTAGGCACGTAACATCAGGGATTCCTTTTGTTATATGGGACTTGTGTGTCAGCTCATATGCGTGCACGGAAGGGGGCTTTGTTCCGGTCGTCATTACATAATAGGACTTGCCTTGCATAATTAGTTTATATTTTGTTTGAGTAATTTTAATTTTTTTAGAACGTCGATTTGATACGCCAATGATTTGAACTTGGACTGCTTGCATATCCTATTATCGTTGTCATAATGAATATGAGCTCTCTATTATGGACTGCTTCCATGAACTAGCATAAAAACTCATCACTTCAGCCTCCCTCAAGTCAGTGGCAAAGGTAGAAAACTTTACTGGGGAGGTAACGTTTCAGAGGTTTATTAAAAACTTTCAGTCACATTCTTATGATATATTAAAATTTTCGCCTTCAAATTACTACTTAAGAATTTTTTTTGCCTCTTACAAGATTAAAAAATTATTGAATTTGATCTAAGACAGTTGATATAAAATTATCAAAAATATCATATAATGCTAAGAGTAAATCAATATGAAGAACTGCTTATATCGCTATTGAAAGCCTGCACTTGCACAAACTAACTAAAGGCACCATTGTGCAAACTGAGATAGATTAAACCATGTGTGGTCTCAGAAAACAAAGAAAAATGGTTGTCCCCAATCTTAAGGTGGCCAATATTACTTTTTTTCATTATATTTCCTGGGAGAGGGGGGGTCACCTTCCTACCCCAGCCATAAGGTGGCTCCTCCCTGCCTCAAGTCACTTTGGGATTAGCAAAGACATTTGTTAACATATTTTGCACCAAAGGATGGCTTGAACCTCCAACTTTGTGAAAATACCTTTTCATGCATAATTAGGTTTAAAGGAATATCTCCGCCAAGCATATCCGTTTTCCTGGAGTTACCCTTACACCACAGCTTTCTATGAAAAAGAGTTGTCTAAAACAAGCACAAATAGGTCAACTTTCCAACACCAAGTTATACTGTACATTAAGAAACATAAAGCGCAAGCGTTGAGGATAGTGATGTTAAAGTTTTTCAAACTCACCAACCCATCCTGAAAATAAGGTAGGCATATTATCTTATATTATTGCATGCATGAAGAAAATGTGTGTGGTGTACAATTTGGACTAAGTGCATATGAATTCAAAAGGGGTGGTTGGTGGAAGTAGACAATAATGTAAGAGATGATGTCAATGAATATGCATGCATTGCCTATATATATGAAGCTTTATGTGAACTAATACGTACACCAAAGTGTAACAAAGCAACAAGAGAGGAAAAGAAAAGAGCTGAAGCTCTAGAGTGATAAAAAGAAGTTTGTCTCTTATTTGTGAGAAAAGAAAGTAGTAGTTTTTTCTATTTGTATGAAATAAAAGAGAGAGTTTGTGTGTTTGATTCATATAAAACATTAGTTTTTGCTACACGGTTCATACATGTTTCAAACAAGTGGTATTAGAGCCAAGGTTCCGTTCATGGAGAATATGATGCAACAACAAACCCCAAAGTATCCAAATGAAGGTGTTACTCGGTTCTTACGAAAATTGGGATATTGTCGAAAAAGGATACATCGAACCCGCAAATGCAACTACTAAAGCATGTTTATCCAATGACGAGAAGACGACGTTGAAAGAATCCCGAAAAAAACAAGAAAGCTTTGTTCATGATTTTTCAAGGGGTTGACGAATCGACCTTCGAAAAAATATCAGAAGCAAAAACATCAAAAAATGCATGGGAGATTCTGCAGAAATCATGCCAAGGAGCTGAGAAAGTAAAAAAGGTACGACTTCGGGAACTATGTGGCAAGTTCGAAAATATAAAAATGAAAAGTCCGGAAAGCATCGATGAATATGTTACACGTTCAAAAACGGTGACAAATGAAATGAAAAGAAACGGCGAAAGTCTCGATGATGTTCGGGTGAGGGAAAAGCTTCCACGTTCGTTAACAAGAAAATTTGATTATGTTGTTACATCAATTGAAGAGTCAAAATATTTGTCCACTATTTCGATTGACGAGCTTATTGGTTCGCTTCAAGCACATGAGCAACGGATGAACCAGTACGATGATACAGATCATTTAGAGAAGGTTTTGCAAAGTAAGGTCTCCATAAGTGATAGTTCAAACAGTAGCAGTTATGCTCGTGGAAGAGGCGGCTACCGAGGTGGACGTGGACGTGGAAGGCAACCTTTTAACAGAGGTCATAATAACGAAGGCTATCAGCAATCTGGTCGCGGTCAAAATTTCAATGGTCAAGGAAGAGTCATATTTCAACAACAAGGTGTCAGGTCTCATTTAAAATGTTATAATTGCAATAAATATGGTCACTTCAGTTACGAGTATAGAACTCCCAAAGTGGAAGAAAGAAGTGATTTTGCAACAGTAAAAGAAGATAAAGATGTAGGAACTACTATGTTCCTCACTTATAAAGGAGAAGAAGTAGGCAAGAAGAATGTTTGGTATCTTGATTCAGGTGCTAGCAATCATATTACTGGTCACAAAGATTTATTTACGGAGATAGACGACACCATCAAAGGAGAAGTAACATTCGGTGATTCTTCAAAGATTCCAGTCAAAGGGAAAGGTACAATTATGATTGGGTCAAAGAATGGTGAGAAAAAAATACATAAATGATGTTCATTATATTCCTTCTTTGAAAACCAATATCATCGGTCTTGGTCAACTAGTGGACAAAGGATATAATATACAGATGAAGGACAATTCTCTCATTATCAGAAATCAAGTTCAAAAGTTGATTGCCAATGTGGAAATGTCAAAGAATCGTCTATTCACACTTGATATGAAGACGAAAGTGCAAAAATGCTTGAAGTCTGTCATTAAAAATGATTCATGGTTATGGCATCTAAGATTTGGTCATATTGGATTTACTGGCTTGAAATTATTGTCAAAGAAAAAGATGGTGGACGGTTTGCCAGAAATCAACGAACCAAATCAACTATGTGATGCTTGCATCAGATGAAAGCAACACAGACAAAGTTTTCCTGTTTAAAAATCATGGAGAGCTAGGAGGCCACTAGAGATTGTTCACACTGACATAGCTGGTCGATTTGATATTACATCACTTGGCGGGAGCAGGTATTAACTAACATTTATTGATGATTTTAGCAGAAAAAGTTGGGTATATATTCTGAAAGAAAAAGCAGAGGCTCTTGATAAATTCAAGGAGTTCAAAACAATGGCAGAAAAGCAAAGTGGAAATTATGTGAAGATACTCAGATCAAACAAAGGAGGCGAGTATACTTTAAACTTGTTTAGACAATTTTGCAGGACACATGGAATCAATCACCAGTTGATAGCAGCATATACTCCACAACAAAATGGCATTGCTGAAAGATAGAATCACACTATTCTTGACATGGCGAGAAGTATGGTGAAGGAAAAGCACATGCCAAGAAGTTTTTGGGCTGAAGCTGTACTATGCGCTGTTTATTTGTTGATTCGCTGTCCAACAAAAAGTGTCTGAAACAGAAATCCAAATGAAGCATGGAGTGGTAGTAAACCATCAGTTGGACATCTCCGAATTTTCGGATGCGTTGCATATGCACCTTTTCTCGATCAGAAAAGAACGAAGCTGGATGACAAATGAGATAAATGTATTTTTACCGGTTATGACAAAAGAAGCAAGGCCTACAGACTTTATAACCCACTCACAAAGAAATTAATCATTTCTCGAGATGTAGAATTTGAAGAATCAGATTACTGGAGATGGAGCGCGGAAGAAAGAAAAGTTGCAGGTCTATTCTTTAATGATGATGATAATGATGATAATGACGCTGATATAGACGGTGATGGAAATGATGATCAGACTCCTCCAGGAAGCCCTAATCAACAAACTCCTGCTTCAATTCCATCAAGTTCAAGAAGCAGCAATAGTTCAGAAGGAGTACCGAGAAGAATGCGGAGTCTGGATAATATCTATGAGGCAACAAGTTCGGTACAAACAACTTTTGATTACTCATTATTTTGTTTAATGGCTGAATGTGATCCAGTGACATTTGAGGAAGCTAGTGAAGAAAGCAAATGGAACAAAGCCATGGATAAAGAAATTGGTGCAATAAAGAAGAATGACACTTGGAAGCTCACATATCTTCCAGAAGGACACAAAACAATTGGTGTCAAATGGGTCTACAAGACAAAGACAAATCAAGATGGAGAAGTGGAAAAGTACAAGGCAAGATTAGTGGCTAAAGGCTACAAACAGAGATACAGAATTGATTATGATGAGGTATTTGCTCCAGTTGCAAGAGTTGATACCATAAGACTTCTAACGACACTTGCATCACAAAATCGGTGGAAGATTTATCAGATGGATGTAAAGTCAGCATTCTTGAATGGCTATATCGAAGAAGAAGTCTACATCAAGCAACCTCCTGGATATATTCAGAAAGGCCAGGAAAACAAAGTCTACAAACTGAAGAAAGTTTTATATGGTTTGAAGCAAGCTCCGCGAGCTTGAAACACAAGGGTTGATGAATACTTTCAGAAAAATTGTTTTGTCAAGAGTCCATTCGAGCATGCACTCTACAAAAAAACAAATTCACGAGCAGATATTATGATCGTATGCTTATACGTGGATGACATGATCTTCACTGGGAACAACCCTGGTATGTTTGATGATTTTAAGATGACTAACGAATTTGAGATGACAGATATTGGTAAAATGTCGTACTTTCTTGGAGTCGAAGTCAGGCAATACAAAGATGGGATTTTTGTGTCACAGAAAAAATACGCGGAGCATATTTTAAGCAAATTTAGAATGGAAAAATGCAAATCAGTGAGCACACCAGCAGATGCAAGCATAAAGCTGAGAATTGATTTAACCAGAGAGTTGGTAAATCCGACGTTGTTCAAAAGTTTGATTGGAAGTTTAAGGTATCTAACTTTTACTCATCCCGATATCATGTACGCGGTCGGATTGGTTGGTAGGTACATGGAGTATCCAAAGCAAGATCATTTCATGGAAGCTAAAAGAATTTTGCACTACGTGAAAGGTACACTTGATCATGGGCTATTTTACACCCATTCACAAAATTCAAAGTTAGTTGGCTACTCAGATAGTGATTATGGCGGTGATTTGGATGACGGAAAAAGCACTCCAGGATATGCTTTTCATATCGGTTCGGCGATATTTTCGTGGTCATCAAAGAAGCAACAAACAGTTGCTCTCTCGACATATGAAGCGGAATATGTTGCAGCTACAGCAACAACATGTCAAGCTATGTGGCTAGGCTACATATTGGGCGAATTAAATCTTGCAAAGGATGATCCATTTACTATTTACGTGGATAATAAATCCGCTATTTCTCTCGCAAAGAATCCAGTATCACATAGTCGAAGCAAGCACATCAACATAAAATATCATTTTATTCGAGAACAGGTGAATGATAAAATTATGGAGCTAGTACATTGCAGGACCAAAGAAAATTTAGCAGATACCTTTACAAAGCCGTTGAAACCGGAGATATTTCATAAAATGAAAAAGAAGCTAGGAATGGTAAGTCGAGTTTAAGGTGGAGTGTTAAAGTTTTTCAAACTCACCAACCCATGCATCCTAAAAATAAGGTAGGCATATTATCTTATATTATTGCATGCATGAAGAAAATGTGTGTGGTGTACAACTTGGACTAAGAGCATATGAATTCAAAAGGGGTGGTTGGTGGAAGTAGACAATGATGTAAGAGATGATGTCAAAATGAGCTACTTGAACCCAAAAGTTCAAAAAAAAAAAAGTAGTTGAAGACGAAGAAGTAATGGATCAAATATTACTGAATGCTGATTTTGCCACTAACTCGCAGAAATAGTAATTTATCATTTGGACATATAAAATATCATATAAATTTCATGTGCCAATAGAGATATCAAGCACCAGAAAGCTCAAACCTCCTTAAATCATCATCAATTCTACCCTGGGTAATAACGGAATTGCTATCACAATTGCCCTAAAGTATGGATTACTGAATAAGAATAATATAATAGGATGAGAACCATACTTGGAATGCAAACAAACAAATGCAGGATGAGGGATAAAGGGATCACCTAAAATGCAGGCATTGAGAAATTGGGCATATGAAGCATCGGCATAAGTGATGGTGATAAATAGTATTTTGTACTTTAGATCTGATATAGAAAAAAAAACAGAAACTTTTTAAAGCTGGTGATAATTTCTCAATCCTCAAATCAAATGAGCTACTTGAACCCTAAAACTAATTAATGCACGCCAGGTCACCGCCAATTACAAATTAAACCCGCTATTAGACCTCATCAACCCTATAACAACGCAAATAAAGCTATGAAAAAATGGATGCAGCACAGTTAGATCTGAGAAATCGGTTGATACCTGGATTAAAGGGTATTGGATTTGAGAAGAAATACAGAAAGAATCAGGGAGAAGCAGAAATACGAGAAGAAGGGACGTGGAGAAGAAATAGGGATACAGGAAGAAGTAAGTTACGCAGAGAGAGAGAATCGAAGAAGCCGCATTATATTTCGGCTTCAGAGAATTCTGTTTTGGACAGTGGCAGTAAGCAAAGCAAACCTCCTTAACGGTCGGTATGAAAATATGATCATAAATTTGAATTATTACTAATCACGCTATAATAGAGATTTGACTCTTTCTATTCCTAAAAACTTGACTAAAATGCTTGAGATTAATTCTCAACACATATCAAATCTGTGTTAATGGGATTTATAACCTTATAATCGCAGGTAAAAATGGATCTTGCTATGCTATTAAGTAGCTAAAGCATATACTAGTATTACCGCACAACGGTGGGAAAACCGACTGTTAGGTAATATGATATCAAAAGAAAAAAAACTTATATTAACTATTTTCTTAAACAAGAAATTAATGTAAAATTCACTGTGTTGTTTTTAAAAAGATGAAAATGAAAATTTTATTTATTAAAATTTATTTTAGAATTGATTTTAATGGAAAAATTATAGCAATAAAATATAAAGTCGAATACTTATCAAGGAAAACATCTAAAAGATCATCGATTACGGCTGCTACAATACATATTAATGTGTATATATTTAATAGAGAAAGCCTGCAAATTGAGTGCCAAGCTAATACAAATAATGCAGAACATAGCATAACTTAGCGTGCATTTACTAT